>SKCR01032717.1:0-465374 GCA_019454045.1 Zanthoxylum bungeanum | reverse complement strand
CCAGCAGAATGAGTGATGACTTTTCTGTCCAGCAACTCCGACTCCAGTAAGTATATAGACACCCAACTAGACTATCGTTGGACTTAAACAATTAACAGATGCTTGTATTCTCATATCTCCATTGAAATCTTATAAAACTGTTATTTTCAAAAACAACAGTTTTATAAGAGACTTTCAGAAAAGATAAGTTTTACAAAATAGATTTAAGACAAGATTTTCAGAAAAAGAGTTCAGAGTTTTCAGATAAGAAAAGAGTTATCATAAAAGGTCATTTCCTGGGAGGACCTTGGTTTTAGAATCAAGCATTTTCATAATAGTATTTCAGTTTTCATTTTAAATCGTCCACTCACATAGATCGTTCAAATGGCCTAACGGCCCCCCTCACTCCTATTTTTTCTATTTTGTAGGTATTCCCGGAGGACGAGCTTGAGAGGATGGATACTGATGGTAGTCACTAGAGGGTTTGGTCCACTAATTTGAGTCAGAGTTCAGTGCGGTTAGTGTCAGAAGATGTCATGTAACATATAATTTGTTTAGTAAAGTATATACATGTAAAGAGTTATAAGTGTTCATTACTAAAGTTGAGATGTGTAGTGAATTTAAGTATTTAGTTGAAAAGTATTATGCATTTATAATGTTAAGTTGGGCAACGGTCCCTTGCATGAGTTTATACATGAAATGAGTTTATCTTTGTCAGGTAGTCAGAGGCTCAGGGGAATAGAACGGTCTATTCCATGCCGGTAGCATCTCTGGATTGGGGATGTTACAAATTGATGCAATTGCAATTACAATTTGGTAATTCATTATTGCATTGTTGTCCGACAATGCATTATTGTATTATTGTCCAGCAATGAAATAATGCATTGCATTATATAAATATATATATTGGTGGGACCTCCAAAATATTATATATAAAATCTCGGTGGGATCTCATAAATATATTTTTATATATTATAATAATAATAATAATAATAATAATAATAATAATAATAATAATACAATACATATGTAGCTAAATACATCATAAGCTCATTTTATTGTCAATCTAAACACGATGAATATTTTCCCAGTCCAATTTGAATTTAGCTGTCACACTGTTTTTGGTTTTCTGGGTCCTGAAATTCGGATCTCACATCCATTTTTTCTCTTGTGCTTCCAAAGAAGTATTTTGCCTACTCGATAAGTAAAAAAAAAACACAATAAAAATATACAAAACATAAATTTAATTATTATTTCACAAATATGCTAAATTAAATGGATTAATGAAACTACGAGTGTAGAATAATTAATTTTTCTTTTAATAAATGCGTACTTTTTAGTGTTCATTAGTTCGCATTTTACATATATAATTTGAAAAAGAAATACAATAATACAACCTCGAGAATCTGATTTTAAAAGACATTGTTTGCCAATTTGTAAGAAAATTGGATGGGAAGCATATCTTCGACCCATAGAGAACGTTCAAGCCGTTACTAGATGTAAAACCAGAGGAAGATGTGAGCCACAATCAAATCTACCAGTACATATCATTTACTATTTTGATTTACTTTTATTATTTTAATATGTAACATTTTTTTAGTAGCAGTGTTGTGGATTCAATTTTCAATTTCACACTAACTAGGTGATGTTATTCAGACATTGTGGACAATATCTCAATTTGGTTGGGGGAGAGGGTAATTGACTAGATAGTTTTCGTTTTGTTGTTTTGTGTAAAAAAAAGTTTTTTATGTTATTTTTGTTTTATTGTTGTTTTGTGTGTAAAAAATATAAAAAATAAAAAATTTTGTGTTGATTTTGTTTTGTGTTTTTATTCAAAAAAATTACACACAAACCAACAATAAATTTTTGACTAACCATGTGGAATTATTGTTCAAAGATGGCAGTGTAAGGAGTTTTCGCTCCTGAGACGCATCTCAATGTATTTTGTAATAAGTTGTTTTTGTTTATTTATTTTTGAATCATTTAAATTTATGAATTCTCCATAATATTGATTAAATTTGATCTTCATATACTCATTTGACATATATTATCAATATACACGGTAACATATGATCATGGTTTCTAAGTGAAGATTTTGCAATATTCACTTCTCTAATTTGTTGGCGGTAACACTTAAAAGCAGTGGAATTTATGTTTTTATTCAAAGAAAAAAAACTAACCAAGCTTTTACTTAGTAACCGGACATCTTGCCTCAGAAATCAATGATTGTTCGCGTAATATGATTAGGCTTGTGTTATTGTTTTTTTTTAAATGATAATAATCAAGCTTTTACTTAGTAACTGGACAATTTGCGTCAACAAGCAGTGATTGTTCGCGTAAAATGGTAAGGCTTGAGTTGTTTTAATAAAAAAAATATGTGTGTGAATAAGTTCTATTTTGTAGCCTCTATAACTCGAGCAATTAAGTCCGTATGGGTGTTTTAACACTTAGTGTCCTATGGGCAACTTGTTTGTGATTCACTGGCCCAAAACTCGTTACATGGGTTAAAGATAAAGCTTAAGGAAATCATACACTTCTTTTTCTTGACATTTTAGATCCGAGCAATAAAGTCTGTAGGGTTGTCTTAACACCTACTGCCCTAAAGCCAACTAATTTGGGAGTCATTGGCCCAAAGCTCGTTACATGGGTTAAATATGTATTATTATTTTAAAAACTATTTTTTGTATATAAATAAATTACCATTGCCAAAAGGTGTGAATTATGATATAACTTTAGGATAAAAATATTATTCTCTTTTAAACAAGACATGTGAATATTGTGGGCACAATGAATTGATCGAAAATTTCTCTTATGGGTGTATGGAAGAAAGATAAAAAGTACAAGAGAATTTGCTTATTTGATAATTTAGAAAGAAATAAAACAATTACTAACTTGAATAAGAATTTTTCTTTTTAACTTTCACTTAAATTACTAGGGACTAGTAATAAGCTGGTTGAGGGTGTGATGAACACTAAAAAGTGTACATTTAATAAAGAGAAAGTAATCATTTTACACTTATAGTTTCATTAATCCCCTTAATTTAGCACATTTGTGAAATAATAATTAAATTTATGTTTTATATATTTTTATTATGATCTTTATTTCTTATGTATGTGAAATAATAACTTGGATGCATAACTAGAAAAATGGACGTGACATTTGGATTTTGGAGGCCAGAAACTTGAAAGGGCGTTCTAACAGTGTACAATTTCGGAAATTTTAATTTTACGCAATTTTCGTATTTTGGGCATAACTTTTTTACTCCGATATTGGATTGAGACGATTTTAGTTCCAAATGAAATAAGACTCAAATATCTAAAACTTTGCTCTTTACAAGAGTTTCTAGTCTGGATGTTGTCAAGGTCGAAATTGATGAATGAGCCAATTTGTGTTGCATGTAATTTTAATTATTAGAAAATAAAATAAAAATAAAATAATGTAAAAATTTAAAAAAAAAAAGTTGAAATGTCACAATCCACCTTCAGGTCGATTGTGACAAATGTTTACAAAATGATCAACAAAAATCCACAAAAGTCAAAAAAAATGAAAAGAAAAAAATAAATTAGTAAAAGTTTATTGTTTGTATTTGATTTGGAAAGTGTTAATTAATAATTGAAGGATGAGTACTTCTACTATAAATAGAGGTGCTCACCTCTCATTTTCTTCAAACTTCTTTAATTTTCTCTCTTGAAGAATTTGGAAGAAATGTCTTGTGTGTTTTATTTTTCTTGTAACCTTTTTTTTCTTTCAGTAATAAAATTATGCAAGTTTTTATTCAAATCATGAGTAGCTAATTTCATCCTACTGGGGTAAAGGGTGAAACTCTAAATATGAGAATATAAATTAATCTTACTTATATTATAATATATGAATTGTAATTTGAAAACTAATATTTAACTTAAATTTGGATTAGTTATTGACAAACTTTATTAACGTCATTATGGCTGGTTTTATTTATTTGGCATAATTGAGTACCTAACCGGACTTGTTATAAACATATGTTATCACCGCTTTAATGGTTGGTTTTATATGTTCTGACATAATTAATTCCTGAAGTAAATTAACTAGGTAATAATAACAATTTATATATTATAAAAAGCAAGATTTCTCTATATTTGAAATATTAAGAGTGGATCATCTGGCCTCAGCATTCTAATTTATTATTGCAGTTCAATTTAAAATTGTCCATCACTTCAAATAATTCATCTTTTTCTTTTCACTCAAATTACTATTTTATTTTACTAAATCTATTCTGTGTGGATCGACCCCGGATTTACAGGGTTATTTTATTACTTCGACACACGTTTACTTAGGAGTAAGAACCACTTTGTGAGTGTGTCACTTTGTAATGCTCTAAGTAATATATTAGAATGGATTCATGCATGTTGTTCTAACCAAAATAATTGATTTCAAGGAATCGAAATCATGATTTGTAAAAGCTGACATAAAATAGACACATAATTGAGTGTTTTATTAAATTTCAGCCCCAAATTCAACCCCGCTTAAGCGCACCAAATTTTCAAAATCAGTGTTACTGCACTGAAATTTTCTAGAAATAGGGCATAATATGGAGTTTTGCGAAGTAGCTTATGAGATCCTCGAACGAGCATAGTAAAAATTATTAGACCATCCTAAAATATTAGTAACATAGCGAGGATGGGATATTATGAATAGCAAATAAATTTTGTTAAGTAAGGATATAATTCGCAACCTTGGTACTAACGAATTTTGTTAATTCTAAATTATCACCAGGAGATGCGGTTCCGCCACCGTCGCAAGGCGTCACCAGCAAGTTCTGAATCTGTGAGTGGATGTTTTCTTTTCAAAGTTTTATTTACTTATATGTTCTTGAATTGAAACTTATTTTTTCGCACATAGGGCGTTAGCTAAGTTTATTTCCAGTTGTTTTATGAATAAGAATATTTTGAGAAGTTTTGACTCAAAGACTTGATTTTATTGATTTCTGGAGGCGTGAGGGAGAAATCCACCTCAGATGTAACTTATTGAATTGATGGATATAACATGTACACAGGTAGAGTAAGACTAGGGGGACGGCGATATGTAACACCCATAGATCCTAGATTTCTTGGCTAGGGGGAATGTGAGACGTAACGCCCCTAGATCCTAGATTCAGGGTCAATATGATAGCATGGATCAGCACGTCTGGCTCTAGTTCAGTGGCTTGGGGTACGACGAGACGTAAATCCCCAATATCACTAGTTTAGGCGTATGGGAGGATGACGATACGTAATGCCCTCATGCATCAGATTTTCAGAGACACATTTTCAGTGACATATTTTTCAAAGACTGATTTTCAAATATATAATTTTCAGAAATGATAAGTTTTATAAAAGGGTTTTCAAGAGAATTCAGTTTTACAAAAAGAAAGATTTCCAGAAAAGTTTCACATACAGAGATTTGTTTTCATATAAGAAAGAGTTTTCAAACAGAATCAGTTTTCTATAAATATTTTTCAGTGAATGTTTTATCAAGTATGTCAGTTCCGTTTTAAATTGTCCACTCACTAGGTCGATCAAATGATCTAGATCCCCCCTTCCAATCCTAGTGTTTCTGTTTTACAGGTTACCCGAAGGACGAGCTCGAGAGAAAGGATACCGATGGCAGTAGGTAGGTTGTCTCAGTCCGCCGGGTCAAGTCAGAAATATGGTTCAGTCAGAGTTAGAGTAAAGTCATATATCATAAAACTGTATAGTCAAGATTGTGTGTAAAATATGTTAAAATGTCCATGACATCGTTATATAGTGTATTGTAATTGAGTTCACAGTTATGAATATTTAAGATGCATCTTATGTTGTTGAGTTGGGCAATGGTCTCATGCATGAGTTTTTATTTTAGATGAGTTTAGTAGTGTTGATCATAGTCAGAAAGTCAGAGGCTCAAGGGGATTGATCGACCTATCCCCTGCCGGTAGCATCTCCGGGAAATGGATGTTACAAAGATGGTATCAAAGCATGGTTTATGGAGTTAATAACTGCAGTGGGTACAGTGCTAAGATCTTGTATACGCAGTATGCCCGTGATACCCGTATGTGAGGAATAACTTCTCCAGTATCTGATCCTTGAGTACGTCCTCAAGTCCTATGGAAAGGTTAGTAAGAATTCCCAAAGCTATCTGAATTTTCTTCTTAGTAAAAGCAACCACAAATCCTTGTCTTAGTTGAAAATCCTTATGTAATCATCCTGGTTTATTACCAAAAGTTCAGAACATGCTATGAAAATAGATAGTAAAGTACTAAGAACATTCACTCAGGGGAGTAAAAAGAGACAGAGAAAGCTATAAGAAAATTAAGGAATGATGTATAGATGTTTAAGGCAACCAGAGGCAAAAAGAGGTAAAGACACATAATGAGACAATAAACAAAATGCCAGAACTCATAGTAGTAAGGAGAATATAGTAAGTCTGAACAAGAATAAAATATCAGATAGACCATGGTAATATCCCTTCCCTCCTCAGAAAATTCTTTGAAGTAGATCTGATAGCCTTTGAGTACCTCATGTAGATAAAAAGTTACATGAATAGTAAAGAATAGTCAGAAACATAAAAGAAGCAAGAAGTTTGATTTAGTTTTGGAAACTCCTAATAGACTTGAAATACCAAAAAGGACATTGATATTCTAGACACCCAAACCCAGGCTCGTAAGTAAATAAGATGAAGGTCGTAAGGAAAAGAGGATCATTTGTCTTAACCAAGGAATCCGATATAGATAAAGCCTTGATCTACTTATATTTTTACCTCTCAGTGATACCAGTATGGGAAATTATCCCGACGGAGTCTATCTTATACTTATCCAACAAGAGTAATAGACTCTATCAGGACAAAGAATACCAGAACGAGAACGTCGACACCCATTAAGATGTGAAATTCTTACCCCATCCTTTACTAGCACAGATAAAAATAATCGTAAGGAAGCCCGATGATGGTATATCCTAAGACAGAGACATAAAACACTGGGAGATAGATCATCTAGAAAAGGTCCAAGGAAGTTTCTGAAGTCAGAAATGAGAAAACCCAGCAGAATTCAAGAATCTAGGCAAGTCAGCACGAGGCTTGCAGTACTAGTAAAAGTACACAAAATAGACCAAACGTAGTAGAAACCCATACGAACGTAAGAAATAGACTCATTAAGTTGGAGACATTCAAGATTTAGCAAAAAAGGGATCGGTACAGATTATAAGTTAGGTAACGTAGTGGAAGCCTACAGCAAAAGCAGAACTCTGTGAGGATAATCAACTACTAGTCTTAGTAACACAACATAGAGCCAAAAGATAGGTCATGGAAGTAAATAATATAGAGGAACACAAGAGTAGCAAAGAAGTTCAGTATTTATAGTAACATAAATAACGTAGCTTAAAGGCAGTAACGTATATGGAGACCTCAGAATATTTGATAAAAGTTATGGAACCCTAAGACATAGAAAAGTCGATGCGGATTCCAACAACACGAATGATAAATCTTCTTCCCAATAGCCCTACTCCAGTAAGTGTATAAACACCTAACCAGACCATCAATGAACTTAGACAAATAATGAGTGTTCTCATATCTCTATGAAATGCATATAGTCACCCCTCAACTTAGAGCCCAATAAGGATTTGTACGAGTAAATAAGAATATCTAACGGGACAACATGATAGTCGAACTAGGAAATTTAAGAGAACCTAGATAATAACCCTAAGATAGTAATATCATATATGAGATAGAGTGATTTGAATTCACAGTAAGTCTAGCTGAATCTAGAAGTGATAACCCACCTTATTATAGAGCGGATGGCCTTCAAGAAGGTAAAGACTCAAAAGATTAAGGAACCAGAGTAAGCAACGCATATAACGACCCTAAGAAGTAAGGTATATGACTTATACAGAGCTTCCCAACGTACTAGAGAGGGAAAAAATAATAAAAGTGTAGCACCCGAACCAAAGTATAGTAGTGGTACCCTAACATGTCAAAGATGATGTAGAGCTTCCACGGAAGTAATGACTTAAGATGGTTAAGAAACTGAGATTAGTAGGAAGAATAATAGAGGAAGTATGGTAGTATGACTAATAGTTGGAAATGAATCATGAGTAAAGTTGAAGGAGATAATTCAAGTAATTCCTAGCAATAGTACCTTAGTGTGGGAGCCTAATATCATATATGTAAATAAGAGAATCCTAGGATTATAAACGAGTAGCATGTACAACTACGGCACGCATGGCTAGTGAGACCACCACAACCAAAAAAGACTTCAAGACCAATCCCCACCATCCCAACCCTCATTAGACAACAACAGTAATGATGGACCACGATGTTCATCCCGATGATATTCCTAGAAACAAGTGAATTTGTGACGTATTACAGTATCCTCTATGAGATATGGTAAATAACCTTTGAAAGATAATACCCCTCGGATAAGAAGACAAAGATATAGATCACATGAGTTTCAGGTATAGAATATAACACAAAAAGATGAAAATAACTTTAAGTAAAAGGTTTGGAGGTGGAACTATCGAGGTAAGGAGACGATAGGAAATAATACTATATAGGCAATGATAGAAGTGTGTAACAGTAAGGTTTCTCAGTATTGGAATATGACTGGAATTCTATTAAATGGCAAATGAAAGGAAGGTAACGAGTATAACTCATAAGTTTCCCACACAATGAACCTAGTTAGGAACAAGACACAGTACAAACTGAAACAAATTATGGAGAGCGTGATATAAAAGAACCAAGGAAACTGGGTATAGACCTTAATCAAAAATCTAATCGTCATCGTCAACGACAACAATAAGGACATACAATTTACTTTCAAGTTTTGATTACATATTCTGTACTAGTATACATATAATGGACATGACAAAGATTTATACCATAAGTGTTAGCCTACTAAAGAATATAGTCAGAGATATGTCAAGAATCAATATCTTGGAGTTAAGAGATATCAGAAACGGTGATGGTAAACTTAGAGCATATAAAGAGATTGATCATGAACTATGAGGTCTTATGCCCTACATATAATCAGAGATAAGAGAACTGGAAGAACGGAGCCGATAGGCAGTTGAAGCTTAGTGAGGACAAATAGAGAGTTAAATAGTTAAAACTATGAGAATGAATACTAAGATCAAATCGAGCATATGGAGCTAAATAAGTATAAGTACGAACATTTTTAATAGTGATGGGGATTACTATTGTATATATTTATCCCAGAGTTAAGGCAGAACATGAAGAAACCTAACTATATGAGACACAAGTATCTTTAGCAATGTGAGGGCACTAGTTGAGAATAATTCATATATGTATTCATTAAGGTCACATGGTACCAGTATGACTTAGGCACGAATATACTTCTTAGTGACCAGATTGGTATAAATCCCTCATATAGACCAAGTGCTGTTATTGAGGATTAATGATTCAACTTGAGTAGTTTTGGATACGACCATATTAGCATTTATGCATCAAATTCAGTCAAGACCTTACAAGTTAAGCGTGTTTGGGTGAAAGCAATAATAAGATGAGTGACCATCTGAAAAGTCTTAAGAAGTAAAAAATATTTAAAGAAAAGAATGAGATGAAGTAATATACAATCATAGGGTATCAGATAGAAAATTTAATTCACTTGGGCATCAGTTCGAGAAAAACTTAAGTTTAGATCCTTAGAGATTGAGTACTTCTAGCACATCTTTCGAAATGTCATGAAGTGTAGAATAACCGATAGATAAATTTCACGAATGAAAAATTTCATGCAGTATTTACACCTCTATGTGGACAAGACATATTTTACAGACTTAGTTTCCACACGAGAAAAAATGGTTGACGAAGGCACTCCAGAGATTAAGCTTTCAGTTATAAGAATCGAATAAAATGTACCAGAATAAGAGATTCCCAGAAGTCATAGTATTGAGTTCTTGAGCAGAAGAGCAGAAAGAAAATTAAGGAGGATAATAGTAGCAGAGACACAAATGTCCTCAAACCAAGACATACATGAGAGTTACACCTCAGAAAGGATCTGAGGAGGAATCATATTTAAGGGGGGAGAAAATGTAACACCCCGGTAATTCTGATGACGACCACTGTGTTTTTGGTGGCATAATCTATGATATGAATCATGTTCAAGTGTGTATGTGCTCGTGGATTACCTTTCGAACATTTGATAAATCAATTGTAGTTTTGATATGAAACTTGTTCGATGTTCTATTCCGAACAACACTTAATATTTAGGATATAAATTTTTCATATGATCTCCAATTTTTATGAATTTTATATTATCGAAAATATAAGACCGATACCTACAACTTTCGTGTTGGATATTTTTCCAAATTCGAATCATAAATGAGTCAAAAATGATGATTACAGTGGATGGTACAGTGAATTTCGAGAATAGACTAGAATTGGGTGGTGTGGCACAATCTTAACCACTCATCTCATTACAAGGAAAAAAAATAAACCCTTGCCTATAAATAAGACATTATTCACTCATCTTTTTCAAGACAAAAAACGTGAAGAAAGAAAGAAAATGGAGGAGTTTCTCTTTACTCCATTCTTGCTTGTTAAAGGATTCCATTTTTCATGTCAAGTGATAGATTTAAGATGGATTGAAATTTTATAATGTATTGGAAATGGTCAAGGAATTGAAACCCGAAAAATTGGTTGAATTTGGGCATTTCGCACACCAAGTATTTGATGAAATGTCCAAATGAACCAAAATAATTATTTGGATAAATTTGACACGAAGAAACATATGTTATAGACACTAGGAACTCTGAAGAATAAGGCTAAGGTGAATAAAATCGGAAAAGCGGAAAAACTCTCGCAAGTTAGGCAGTGAAGTTAGTTTATAGGACATCTTGGACAGGTCTTAGTAATGTGTTTATAACTTGTGTTTTAGAAATCCAATTGACAAACCACGAAATTCTGATTGAACTAGACACGATTGCAAATAACATATCCAAAAATCATAATTTTTAGACTTAGACGAAGTCGCATCGAATTTATAAACTTGGCCGCACCGCAATAGTCCACTGGTTCTGTGTTAACAGAACAGAGCATAAAGAAAATTTTATAACTTAAGTTCTAGGAATCGAAATCACGATCCGTAAAAGCTAACATAAAAAAAGACACATAATCGAGTATTTTATTAAAATTTCATCCCCAAATTCAACCTCGATTAAGCGCACTGAATTTTCAAAGTCAATGTTAGTGCACTAAAAGTTTCTAGAAATAGGGCAGAATATAGAGTTTAGCAAAGTAGCTTGTGAGATCCTCGAACGAGCATAGTAAAAATTATTAGACCACCCTAAAATGTTAGTAACATAGTGAGTAATAATTATCATAATAGCGAATAAATTTTTTAAGCAAGGATATAATTTGCAACCTTGGTACTAAGAAATTTTTCTAATTCTAGATTATCACCAGGAGATACGGTTCTGCCATCATCGCAAGACATCACCAGCAAGTTTCGAATCTGTAAGTGGATGTTTTCTTTTCAAAGCTGTATTTACTTATATGTTCTTGAATTGAGACTTATTTTTCTGCACATAGGGCTTTAACCAAGTTTATTTCCAGTTGTTTTATGAATAAGAATATTTTGTGAAATTTTGACTCAAAGAACCCACCTCAGATGTAACTTATTGAATTTATGGATATAACATGTGCACATGTAGAGCATGACTAGGGAGATGGCAATACGTAACACCCCTAGATCCAAGATTTCAGGGCTAGGGGGACTGCGAGACATAACGCCCCGAGACCCTAGATTCAGGGTCAGGATGATAACATGGATCAGCACACCTGGCTCTAGTTCATTGGTTTGGGGGATGGCGAGACGTAACACCTCAAGACCACTAGTTTTGGCATATATGAGGGACAGCGATATGTAATGCCTCTATGCATCAGATTTTCAAAGGCACATTTTCAGTGACATATTTTTCAGAGACTGATTTTCAGAGATATGATTTTCAGAAATGATAAGTTTTATGAAAGGGTTATCAAGAGAATTCAGTTTTACATAAAGAAAGATTTCCAGAAAAGTTTCACATAAAGAGAATTGTTTTCATATAAGAAATAGTTTTCAGAAAGAATCAGTTTTCTAGAAATATTTTCGATTTCATAACAATGAATGTTTTATCAAGTATTTGAGTTCCGTTTTAAATTATCCACTCACTAGGTCGTTCAAACTATCTAACCCCCCTCTCAGTGTTTCTATTTTGCAGGTTACCGTGAGGACGAGTGTAGGCACTGCATTTTTGCATGTGAGTCCCTGTGATGAGTCTCATTTGGAGACACTACCTTTTTAGTCGAGGAAGTTGCGGGAAACGGTTGTCAGAAGGGAATCAGTATTTCGTTAAAGTTTATTCGCTCGTTTAGCTCAAGGCTCACTCGTTGGACCTCCGATTTAAAGCACCTTTAGCCTAAAAAACCCAGAACCTTTTAACCTTGGCCCAAACCAACACAACACCTAGCCCACCAAGACAAGGCCCACACGCCCAACCAAGGCCCTCAAAATACAACCCAAATTAAATAAAATAATTAATTAAATCATATACCAAATTAAATAAAATAATTAATTAAATATATATTTAACACATGTGTAATTAAATAAAACAAATAAAATCTAAATAATCACCTACCAAAATAATAAAATACTTACACAAATTAAAGAAATTGCATGCCTAATAAAGATAAATCAAATATATTATATACCCAACTTAACAAATATCATGCCTAATTAAAATCAATCATAACAAATTTAAATATATTGTATTCCTAATCTAGCCAAGACATGTCCCCCAATCATATCCATTGCTTTCCTTGTCTAACACTAAATCATATCCTAATTGAATGCACCAAATCCCTTCCTTGTGAGACAAGGTGAAGCCCTAGCCCTTCTCTATATAACAACATTTTTCCAAGCCATCCTCATCTCCTGGCACTCAGCTCTCTCGGCAATTCTCACTCACTATTAAATAAGCCAACGTCCCCTAGCCTCAACACGCCTGCCAGCCCTTAACCCTCACGCATAACATTTCAGGCAAAGCACGTAACACTTATCTAAACACATAACATCACTCACTGCCCTAGGCCACCTTCACAATCAACGCAAAGCAGCTCACCCCTCAGCAACGCAAAGCCACGATCCCACGCACTCAGCCCCTACCTTCACCCCTGCCTAGCCACACGTCTCTTGTTTCACCAAAAACGTGCCCCCCAATCAGCCTTCAACAACCCTTAATTGCCCACAAAACTCACCGACTAAAGCCAACACCCACAAGCCATTATCTTCGTGAACAAGCCCACCACTGCCACTCAATTTGCCAACCCTACACACCCCCATATACTCGACAAATAACAAACCATCGACAGCCAAGACTCTCTCAACGATCGAACCTTCACAGCTCTTTAACCAATAAAATCTGCATTGAAATCAGCCAACAAATCGAGACAGAAACATCCTAAAACAGCCATGAAATACGCCTGAAATTGTCCAGAATTGTCCCAAAACTGCACTAAAAAAATAGTCCAGAAACCGCTCTAAACAGTGACGAAAACTGCCCCCGAACAGTCCCAAAATCGAGCCAAAACAGTAGTCTAAAACACCAAAAACACTGACCAAAATACGGCAACAATACGGCAGCGAAACTGCGAGGAAACAGCAGCAAAACAGAGGTCAAAACAGTAGCTTGAGCAGCGAAACAGCGAGTTAAAACGCGAACCAGTGAACCAGAAAAGTTGCGGTGTGATAGCCCTTCCGACGGCCATGAAACGCAAGTTCGAAAGTCGACATAAAAGGTTAGAACTGAGGGTATTTTTCACACTCGTTTTCAGTTTTATTTTTATTATTTATTGAGTATTGTTCGCATGATTATTATGTTAAAATGCATGTTGTGGCCCTTGAATAGATAAATATGCATGTATTATGAAATATTGTATGTTATGGCCTTGGAATAAAATGAAAGATGTGTCAACTCTCGCGGTATATCGGATGGAAACCCGGAAATAAATTTCATAGCCGATTCCGAATGGACGGTAGTATGATCTGTACTCGGGATACAACTCCACGTACCGCTTGAGTAAATGGCACCCTCTTTTGTTTTATGTTGCTTTGGTTTATTTATTTTCCGTCATTTGAATTCTGCATGTTACTTGTTTATGCATGATACAATCGAGCGCATGGGCTTAGTAAGTGCGATGAAAGGTCCCCTATTTGGAGGGGTTAAAATCCTTTACCACGATGCTTCGCCGCGCCGGTTGATGTGTGTTCGGTTGAATGCAAGATATGTTCAATCGGGCATACTAAGTTTGATATTATTGTTTTTAATTCTTTGTATGCATGATGCAATCGAGCACATGGGCTTAGTAAGTGCGATGAAAGGTCCCCTATTTGGAAGGGTTAAAATCCTTTACCACGATGCTTTGCCGCGCCGGTTGATGTATGTTCGGTTGAATGCAAGATATGTTCAATCGGGCATACTAAGTTTGATATTATTGTTTTTAATTCTTTGTATGCATGATGCAATCAAGCGCATGGGCTTAGTAAGTGCGATGAAAGGTCCCCTATTTGGAGGGGTTAAAATCCTTTACCGCGATGCTTTGCCGCGCCGGTTGATGTATGTTCGGTTGAATGCAAGATATGTTCAATCGGGCATACTAAGTTTGATATTATTGTTTTTAATTCTTTGTATGCATGATGCAATCGAGTGCATGGGCTTAGTAAGTGCGATAAAAGGTCCCCTATTTGGAGGGGTTAAAATCCTTTACCACGATGCTTTACCGCGTCAGTTGATGTGTGTTCGGTTGAATGCCAGATATGTTCAATCGGACATACTAAGTTTGATATAGTTATCTTTGTCTTCGTACGCATTGTAATAAAAAGCACATTTATTCCATTGGTTGCATCACTTACCTTAGTCTTGGCTTAACATATTACAATTCATATATCCATGTCATGATAGCATTTGAGTATTATTTCTTGTGGTATATCGGATGGAAACCCAGACATAAATTCCGTAGCCGATTCCGAATGGACGGTAGTGCGGTCTGTACTTGGGATACAATTCCACGTACCACTTGGAAAAGTGCTCACATTTGTGTTTGTGTCCATTTTAGTTATCTTCTTTGCACCACGTCATAGCATGCTTACTTTAATGCCTAATTGCATCTTTAAGTGTCTTTTTGCATTATGTACTTAGTTGACCCTTTTATTTACGTATGGACATGTAATGGCTATTTGTTTATTCTTCCGCACGTATAAGTATGATATGTCTATGAAATCACATGTTCGCCATTATTTGATTCGCTTTTATGTGTGCTTGCGTGGTTAGTGTGTGCTTGTGTTTCCATGAATACAATATGCCAATGAAGTTGTATGTTCGTTGCTACTTTGACGTATTTTCAAGCATGCAATCTTAGATGTGAAATATATGCAAATTTAGGAGGGGTGAGTGCGGCCTTAAATCTCATTTTCCCGGTTCACACCGGGTGGCGACTCCATTATTCTCCGGTTTAGTCCCCCGTGGCTACTCTGTACTCCCAACCGGGCCGCGAGCCCGGGACAGCATGCGTCGCCCCAGATCATGTGTTCCCACAACGAGCTCGAAAGGACGGATACTGATGGCAGTCACTAGGGTGTCTAAGTCCACCAGGTCATGTCAAAAATATGGTTCACTCAGAGTTAGAGTAAAGTCATGTATCAGACAATTGTATAGTCAAGATTGTGTGAAAAATGTGTTTAAGTGTCCATGATACAGTTATGCATTGTATTTTTATTGAGTTCACAGTTATGAATATTTGAGATGCATCTTATGTTGTTAAGTTGGGCAATGGTCACATGCATGCGTTTTTATTTGATATGAGTTTAGTATTGTTGATCATAGTTAGAAAGTCAGAGCCTCAGAACAATAGGTTGGCCTATCCTCTGTCAGTAGTATCTCCGGGAAAAGGGATGTTATAATTATACAATAGACATGTAGGTTTTATTTGAAATGCTTGTTTTATGTAAAATGAAATCTCAGCCTTATCATTATTATAGATAAGATTTTGTCGAAATTTCAGTAGATTAAATAGAAATTTTAAAAATGTATTTATGCAGTTTAAGGTAGTCTACGAAATGACTACTTCAAAATCATATCAATCCTATTTTTCCTCAATTGGAAGTTCTGAGGATCCCAATAAAAAATAGGGAGAAGAAATATTATTTATGACGTATGGAATCGATAAGATATAAAAAATTTGAACGATTTGTTTGAAGTTTACTTCAATAAACTTAATGTTAAGATAGAAAAACTCGAACAATTTGTTTGACGAACTATTGTAATCATATTAATGTTACTAGATGATTAGTTTGATTAAAATTTATTTTATGCATTCTTGTTCTGATTATATTTTTAACGATATGGCTAAAGGTATCGACTGAGGTCTCCTCAGTGGGGGTAGATTTACATCTGGTAGACTGTTGGGACCCATGATAGTGAGGTCGGTCCCAGCTCAGAGCAGCCTCAGACTGAAGTACCAGGTCCTGATCAAATTCCATCTGCACAGGATCTGATGAAATCGAAACACCATACTGAGATAGATGTCGCAGGTAATTCCATCATTATGGCATCAGCGACAATCAGTACTAGATCAAGGCAACAACATCAACTCACTCTACATGAGTCAAAGTAAGTTTCATTCGCTATGAACATATTATTATTATTATTATTAAATATATGATTATTTTTTTACATTTGTTTTCTTATTTTCATTTTCAGTGGGCTGATTGAGCAATCCAATATTTTTGCAAGCAAGATGCGTAAGATTTTTTAGGAATTGATGGTTTTAGAGGGAGTCTGTTGGAAGAAGGTTCCCTCAGAGACTAAGAAATTATATTTTAAAGAGTTTAAGGTATTTAGAAATTTTAATTAATTACTTCATATAAAAGATTTATAGTTAAAATATAATATTTATAAGACAATTCAATTATTTTGGTAGAAATACTTTTAATGGGAGGAGGCAATTAATGCCATGGTGTATAATGCATGGGAGAAGAATGAGGTCGTTCGATACAAGATATACTGAACGAGATTAAGTAGAAAGAGAAGGAACCATATTTCATAGACGATCTACTATGGAATAATTTGAAGATATATTTGGAGTCTCCCGACTTTCGTGTACGTTCAGAAGCGGCCTCTCGTAACCGATGACGTTCTGCCATCAAAGGAACATAAATGGTCAGGCATACAGGAGGCACCAGATCGCATTATGACCATAGTCGTCATCTTGTAAGTATATAAATTGCAAGGGATAAATATTTTTTAAAATTACTTAGTAATTTTTTAAAGTTAATTATGTAACATCCCCAATCCGAGAATATTACCGGCAGATGACAGATTTCCACAGCCACCTAAGCCTCTAACTGAAACCAAAAATCAATCATTCTTTCAAAAACCCTCACATCAAAATAGATTAACTGTGTGAAACATTAAATATGGAACGTACACAATCCAGATGTGATACAACCACACATATACATAGGTTATACATCACGGAAACTTAAAAGAAACTACATTCTATGTGAATGTAGACAAAACATGATGAACACATAGAACTAGTGATTGTAGTGCTACTCATGTCCCTGATCCATGTCTCCCAAAATGCATCATTAGCTCACCAATAGAAAAGTCCTGCAAAATTTGGAGAGTGGGGAGTGAGTCCTAAAGAACTCAATGAGGGGAGCTATAAAACCAGAAAACAAACAGTGTTAGAAATACTCATAATTAGTGCAATAACTTTCAGAATTCTTAAAACATAAAGCAGAGTTTTCCCTTTCAAAAATTTTATAAATCGTTTAAGAAAACAAATGTATCATCATTAGAAATATCATCGGTCAATCTGTACATAATCCCGTGGCTTTGGGGCGTTGTACGCATAATCCCTCAAGCCACTATGCCAGTAAACAGTGGTGCTATCAAAGCCACCATCATGTCTCTGAAATCCGGGTCTAAGGGCCTCACTATCCCACTAGCCCAATACCCAGGATCTAGAGGCATTTGTCATCTCTGGTCATGTATCATGTATGCACACGTCCATATCCGATATCAATACCGATACCCATCAATACCATGTCCGTCAATTCCATATATGTATCAAGTTACATCTGAGGTGGGTTTTTCCCTCATGCCTCCAAAATCACAAAATTATACTTTTGAAATCATTTTCATCATGAAAGCATTTATCGAAAATCAAGCTTTATCAAAAGCATAAATGATATGTCTCAACTCGAGAGAAATAAATATTTTAATTAAATTCAAATGAATTGCAAAATCATATCCAAAATTAGATTCAAAAACTCTGAAATAAGTACTCCACTCACAGTACTAAGGCAAGTCGGGTGTGGTATGCGACGTCGGTGACCTCCGAGTGGCTTGACGTTGATCTAATGCCAAAGAAACAATTAGTTTTCCTTGTAATAAATGGGAAAAGTATATGCAATCAATGGTTGATATTTATGCTTATGATGTGACTTATCATGTATTTACACATTTATACGAAGCCCTTAGAGTACTAACATCATCCTAGGAATAAATCGGAATAATTAAAAATAAATCTAGGAATTACGCCTCGCGTCGCGGCGCATCCATTTGGGCGTCCCAATGCGCATCTAAAAATGTAACCAATAGCCATCCTCTGTTTTGGGCATCACGACGCCAAGGGTTCGGCATCGCGATGCATCACATAAATTACAAAACAACATGCCTCCTCTGTTTCAAGCGTCGCGACGCAAGAGCTTGGGCGTTGTGACGCGGGGCTGTTTCTTGAACCCGAATTTTCAATTTCACTTCCTACACCATTTCCTCAACACCACACAAGCTACAACCATAATTTGCCTCCTCTGTTTCACGCGTTGAAATGCAAGAGCTTGGGGGTCGCGACGCGGGGTTGTGTCTAGGACCCATATTTTCAATTTCACACTTAGAGATTACACAAATTAGGGGTTTCATAACCCTCAACTTTTCCAACTCAAAAACCGTAAACACATCACTAAACTCAAGTTACCAACACTTATCAAACTTCAAATCATCAAAATTTCAGCAAATCAATATATAGGTTTAACTTTTCTCACATTAAAACTAATTAATCCTCCACAAGTAGGGTCACTTAAGCTCTTTTATCACACTATTAAGCTTGCATGTGGCTTTAGCCTACTTGATTTTGAGTAAAAATTGTGAGGAAATTTCTGAAACCTTGGCTATAGAGTTGCCTTAATGATTAAAGAATGAGAGAATGAAGAAGGGGAGAAAACGTGAGGTGTGTGTAAAGCTTTTGTTTTGTTTTTTTATACTAAAAACATGCATGTTGGAAATTTATTGATGAGGCTTGACAAATGGTTTCAAGCCTTGTTAACAAATGTTCACAAGTCTAGGTACAAATAAACATGTATTAAACATAATGTTATTGATCCAACTCTTATAATCCTTATCGGATCTAATGATTCAACTCAAGTATTATAAACACTGCGACTAAAATCAGGCCTTTATGCCATCTCCAAATTTATTCGCTACCTCTAGGAATAATTTAATCCCAGCCACTAAATTACTACTCAAATTAAGTTATGAAGTTCGAGTCGTTACAAATTCTCCATCCCTTAATATGATTCGTCCTCGAATCAAAATGCTTGGAAATATAGTACATACCTTCTTCTGCAAAAAATGTGGATATTGCTCTTTCATAATTATTTCTGGCTCCCAAGTCGTCTCTTGCTCCTTGTGGTGTTGTCGAACCACCTTAACTAAGGATCTAATCCTTAGTTCTGATTCAGAAATTAAGGAGTCTACTACGACAAGCTTAATGGATTAAGCACTAAAGTTATCATCACATAAATCTTCCAAAGATTATGCTCTACTATTTGCTTAACTCCGGGCTTTAGGCCTAATATGTTATTTTATCAAATAAAGTAACTTATTAGTTTCCAGGACCATCCTGAAATTATTCCCAATTTGAAAATTAAACCATTTAAATACATTTTCCCCAGGATTATGTTTTAAATGCCAACCTTTCAATTTTTTATCTTGATTTTAATAGTTCAACTATTTAATCAACGATTTCGATACTATTTATTATAATGATTACAATAGTCCAACTATTTAATCAACTATAATTTAATAGATTAAAATCAATTATATTGATTACTATAATCCAATTATAAAATCAACTATAAATGAATAGTTTGAATATAGTCTAACTATTTTTAAAACAACGTTTAAATATTAGTCCAATTAACATTTAATTTATTTGACGAATGATATTTTTTTGAGTGAGTATGGCAAGTAATTAAATGAATATTGCAAATTCAATTCTTGCCTCCCACTATTTTTCGGCGAGCCTCTAACCCTCTTTCGAGTACTCGGGAAACCGTGTTTCCTAACGGGCTAGGATCCCGTTAAATATCACACAATCTTGACTTTGGCCAACAAATTGTATGATAATTAACTAGGTAGATCTCTAAGATCGATTGGATCCAATTCAATTCCTAGATCCGGTAGGGGACATCCAAGTCTGAAACATATATCTTATATATGCCAATACATCCAATGTATTACCTAACCTTTTTCCTCTGAATCAACTAAGCCTTGGCTTTGGCACAACAAACTTAGTGATCCCAATTAAGCGTGACCCATTGACTATGGAAAGCTTCGTAATCAATGTCGATGGACAAGAAGTGGTCTTGACTTTGGCTAACAAACCACAACTTGGACAAGACACTGACATGGAACAAAGCTCTCGTGATTCAAACACATCCTCGACAGACAAAGGCCTTGACTTTGGCCAACAAGCCAATGCCAATCTCGGATCTTGAGTGAGAATCACTCAATTGAAGGAAAAATGCTTAATATTTTGCGAGGTTTTTTCGAGTGCAAATTGGCAACCAATTTATTATCTTTGTTAAGGTCTCATCATCATACACCCTTAAACATGCATTCTAAACACATAATAAAGCGCATATGAAAAAATAATAATGATATGCGGATGGATACTTTACACAATGATCCTAGATCAAATCTCTCCCTTTCTCTCTCCCGCTAGCACAAATATTTCTTCTACCCGTTACACTACACTTCTAAATAAACCGCATTTACATTGAGGGGAATAGGTGAGAAGAGAATACAAAGAATAAGGAGGTAATAAGACTGGACACGCAGGTCCAATTAATAAATCAAATTTATTACAACAATTTCTAAAATTGTCCCACCCATCTAATATCCATCCGATATACATTATTCATGCATCGCAACCATGTATTCACACAAGCATGTTATCAATCAATCTAATCAAATTAATTAATCTGATAATTAGTGACCATCCAATGTTCAAACAACGATTTGATTTTGTTTGACTCAAACTCGTTTTGCGAATAAGTACTCAAAGTACGAATTCATGAATTAAATTAAACTACACAATTAAATCCAATTCAATTGTATTTAATTCTAATTCGCTTATTTAATTCCAAATTAAATACTACACTTTATTAATGAACTTTTTACGACTTAAATTCCAAATTTAATCGCTTCGGGTCTCAAAGCCCGATTAACGTCCAACGTCAATTTAATTAAAGTCCAATGGGCTTTTAATTAATTCCTTAAGGCGTGGATTTTTGGTCAACTCGGGTCAAACAGAATAACCAAAATCCAATCCGGGAGTTACCTCATAAGCCTATAAATCAATCTTGGCCCATTAGGCCCAATTAAACTTTAAAGGTCCATTAAGTCGCATTTGGGCTTTATGGATGCGGTTTTGGGCCCAATTGGATCCAATCCATTTGGCCTAAACCTAACTTGGTACAACCAAGCCCAATTTCACAAAATAGGCCCAACATAATTAAATTACAAAAATCCAATTTTCCCAATTTAATTACACTAAAGTGTATAACGCAATTAATCACCCAAATCAATATTTCCAAAACATTAATTTATACAATTAATCATGCTCAATTACAACAAAACATGTCCAACATATTTTATCAAAAATCAAACTCATTTCATGCTCTTACATTCTCGGCAATTTGGGGATTTTATGTCCGATTCGAATTCAATCCAATTAATTCCACAATCCACATTAAATCATATTCCCGAAAGATTTCCAACACATCCAATTGTCAAAAATCAAAAATCCCAAGACATATTTAGGGCAAGACCATTTGGCCAACACATACAATTTGGGGAAAAATGATCCAATCAAATTTTCTTGAAATTGATCCAATCAATCTTCAATTCAACATCATTAAGCATACAAAATCATCCAATTTCATTTAAACATGCTCAAAATCAATTTACCCAAATTTTAACCCTAAACTTTTTCATGCTTTTAACTATGCTCTTGATACCATTGTTGGAGATTCTAAGGGTCCCAAGGATCATAAATCAAGCATGAACATGTGTGAATAACAATCGAGGAAGTCGCGGAATACTTACATCGATCGGTTGAGCGACGCGGGAGGCAACAAAAATGTTTCTGCTTGCTCTTGGACTACTCGGCAGTTCACTGCCAGTGCTCACTGGTTTCGGGCTTTTGGATGTCCTTCGTCAAGCTCCAAGCTTCGTCGAATGGTTCCCGGCTCATTGGTGGACTTCCCTATCACCTTCGCATGATCCCGTAGTGTGCTAGCACTCCCGATTTTTCCACAAAATCGTGACTTTTCTTCCCATTTTTCTCCCTTGGTTCACGGCAGAACTGCCAAACCAGAAGCAAGAAACAGCATCCCAAAGGGCGTGAAGATGAAGAAGAGTGGAGAGAGAGAAGAGTAAAAAGTGTGTTGTCTAATTTTATATTTGATTTTATTAAATCATATACCAAAAATTTGGCTAATAAAAAGTCAACCTTTTAATGCCAACAACCACCACATCACTCAATCACATCAATCACTTGTCACATCACTCAAAGTGACATGATTTGACGCTTGATGCGACTAATGATTTGACGCTTGATTTGACTTGCGTGCCGTACTCGAATTCGAAATGCGAATGCGCTCACAAATAATCCCGGGCTCGGGTTCGCTAATTCTAAATTAACGAATTTTCCGTTGCGTCGTAATTAAATGATTACGCCTAGCGAAGTCACTATTCACGTCGCTAACGAATTAATTCTAAATTAATTCGTTCGCCCGAATTAAAATCTAATTTTAATTCCGTGTCGGAATCCAATTTCGTTTAATATATCAAATATATTAATTTATCGATTAATTCCAAATTAATCGTTATCTATCTTTAAATGATATTTTATCCCAGATAAAATATCTCTGCAATTAATCCCAGATTAATTTTCTCTCTCATCTTATTAATCCCAGATTAATTAAAAGTGCGAGTCATACGTCATCGGTGAATCTTTGGGAAGCGACCATGAGATCCTCGGATATGTTGGCAGTAAATTCGGTCGTCGGACTATCCGAACACGTAAGTACCTCGTACTATGTTTATACCGAATTACAAGACAAGGTTGGCTTCTAGCAAAGCACCATGCCTACCCAATTCTCCGAAAATATCCTTACAGGAATAAAGGATCTATATCATGCTTAGTATACGTAGTATTACATATTTCTGTCCAGTATCGGATGATCACATGCAAGGCCTGGGGCTGGTACAGTGTCTGCCCCGTACGAAGCATATATAGGATTACGAGCAACTAGTCTCTTTAATATCGGATAATCATGACCAAGTCATATTATCCTGACGGTTGCAACCTTTTTAGAGAACCAGTTCTGTAACCCTGCGCGATCATCATCTCCATATGACTGGAGTGACACTTCCGTCTTGACATCACACCCAACACACTACGATTCTCAATATACTCAGCATTGGCGTACACAGAACCGGTTAAAGCCCTGAACGACCGTAACCAAAGTATATTGATTGTCGCAAGTATTAGCGGTGCAAGTCTCAGGTTAAGACCAAATACACCTACCCTGATTTCGGATTTCCATAGACACATAGTCATACTACCAATGGAATTCTGAGGGGGTTTTATCCAGAGCGAAGCTGTTTCCCGTACCATCGGTGAAACACAACCTCCTATTACACTTGCATGAGTATCATATACCCAAATATATGAGAACTATGTCGTTGTGCCCTCACAACGCGCACAAGTGTAATACTAGTCTTTTACGCATTCATCGATGTCCAATCTCGATAATGCTCTGATTAGGGATGTTTAATGATTTATCCTACGTGGACTGATACTGTCTCATATCATTCTCCGTCCAGGAACAAATCATAGGGACCTCCTATCATTTATATGTCTAGGTGATCTAATCACAAATGATAAGAGTGCAATCTCCTTTGTCACATAGTTAATTTGTACAACAACACCGTGATCTGTACAAATAGTGATGCTATGGGTCATAATTGTCCAACAAGGAAATCTATTAAAGGGTTATATATCCTCAAGGAAGATTGTGAGCTATTAAGTTTAAGGCTGAAACCTAAAATTTCTTTGTCAAGTTTATTTTAGATTTACCAGATCAATCTTATTAATGGCCAATTAACAAGACGCATTAAGCTTAAGACTTAATAAGTAAACCTTTAAATTACCCAAACTATAAAATAACCTCTTATAAACCGGTGATATTGGATTTCATCACAACCCCAGATAACTAGCTTAGTTACGACACATATTTACGGTAGTAAAAACTTAAATAAAATCAAAGACATAAAGTAAAATGCTGAAAAGTAAATTGCTGAAAAGTAAATGACGGAAAGTAAATGCTGAAATTAAATGCTGAAAATTAAATGCTGAAAAGTAAATGCTGGAAGTAAATTACTGAAAAGTAAATGGTGAAAGTAAATTGCTAAAAAGTAAATAAAGTTAAAGTACAATAAAAGAAAATGCTGAGGTAAAGGGATCCACTTTTATTACTTCTATTTTAGATAAATATATTAAGTTTGCGTGATAATTACCAATCAGCCATATAGGCGGTATCCAGATTAAGTCAAATCAATAATTAATTACCAACCGACCAATCAGGCGGTATCCAGTTTAGTCAGGTTAAAACCAATTTAAATAATTACCAACCGACCAATATGGCGGTATCCTCGTTAAGTCAGGTTTTAACTAGTTTATATATTATAATTAAGGGAGATTAATCTTAATATTAGTAATAAAAGTTTTACCTTTTACCCCAGCAAAGGGGAGTTACCTCCTCATTACTGAAAAGTAAAAACTGAAAATTAAAAAAAGAAAAGTACTGTGTGTAAAAGTAAATTGCGGAAAGTAAAAACTGAAAAGTAAATAAAAGAAAATGCGAAAGCGGAAATTAATTACTGAAAGCTGTAAATAAACAAACAAGATACAATATTATTAGTATTCTTAAGGAATTCCTTAGAAGAAAGTATGAATTTACAAATGAAATGGCTTGGTATTTATAGGCAAAATTTTGCCTCCATCAAATCATCCACCAAATCCATTATTAATTGCTCCACTAATTTCTCCACTAATTGCTCCACCAAATCCATTATTAATTGCTCCACTAATTGCTTATCATGTTTGGTGGTGATTTGATAATTTTTATTATTTATTTATTAATTTATTTTTTTGCTTTGAAAATGATTGAATATGACTTTAATAATTACACACAACACACTTCTGGATGGTTCATCAATTTTGGGCATGACATCTTCAGAACTCGAAATTATTTTGTCTTTAAAAGTTGTAGAGCTTTACGTCTTCTTTAATCTTGAACTTGAATTAGCTCAATCCGATATCGGACTAAAGAGTTATGCCCAAATTACGACAGATGCGCAAAACTGGAATTTCCAAAACTGCACTTCGTTAAAACGCTCTTTCAAGTTTCCAATCTCCAAAATTAATATGTCAAGTCTAATTTTTGCCCTTATTTGACCCACATTTCGTCCTAAATGATTTTATTGTGTCCCAATATTATTTTATCTGAAAAATAAACTAAAACACATCAAAACGTTCATCAAACCCGAGAAACTAAACAAAATATTAAGTAAAATGGACGGTAAATATTGATATATTTTCTGCTCATCAGTCGTTGGTTTTGGAATACGGTCGAATTTCTATAACCTAGAGGACTAGCACATGTCATATATTGGAATTGGAGTTCCAATGGTTTAACCTGATGTACCATGAGTTTTGGAAACCCGTATAGATATGTGGGTATTCGATGAAGCGAATACTGAATGACTCATAGGTGATTCCTAATAGTTGGAAGTACACACCATCATCAATAGGAATCTCCTCAAGTCGAGTAGCATATTTAATCCTCTGACTATATGATAGCATTGATTTTGTGTGAGATCCTACACACTTTGATGTCATGTATGTCAGAAACCTTTCATGGTCTGGCCTCTAGATGTTCATTGGGTGTGGACCAATGCACTCAGTAATCAAGAGCGAAGCAAGATAGGATCTGTCGGCTCGTATGTGTACCATAAGGGGTTTAGGTATCCATGTAAGTAAAGTCACGATTCTTAAAGACTTTGGCCAAAGCTGATCACCTAGGGTGGATCGCATCAGTTGTAAAGAATCATGGACATGTCGACATGAGATGTGCGCCTTGGAAACTTAACGGTGTATTCTATGTTTCCTAAGCACAACTCAGATAGCCTATGACGGAGGGATTGTTAAACATATGGTCGTTTGTGTTCAGAATGGTCGTTTGTGTTCTTCGTGAATTCGGAGGTGGCCGAATTGCGTACATATTAGCTAGGCTTATATGACAAACGTGGCTGAACTTAGAGAGTCCCAATATGAAGTGTACTCATTGAGCACTTGGGTAGCCAATTTATTTTTTATAAAATATAATATTCGATATTATAATTATCAACTAAGATAATCAAGTGTTATTGGATAAAATTGATTATTTATTTTGACCTAATTGGATTAATTGGATTAATTCAATAATTACACAAGGGTTTAATTGTAAAATCATAATTATCTCTACCATTTGAGGATATTATAGTAATTGTAAGTATGTAATAATAGGTGGTTTTGGCTTGATTTAATTGGATTAAATCAAAGTGGAAAACATTTAACTAATCTATTTCCTAATCATTGGCTTGATTTAATTGGATTAAATCAAAGTGAGAGACAATGGAGATTAGTCACACCTAATTATACATATTTGGTCAAATTGGATTAAGCCCACTTAAAAGTTTATTACAACTTTTATTAATTAAAAATTACCTAAGTTTTGCTATAAATAGCAAGCTTAAGGAAGGTTTTAATTAACAAGTATAAGTATAAGTAAAAGCTTGAGTAAGCTATACACAAGTAATTCTTGAGAGATTAGCCTAAGTTAGACAAGTGTTTAGAGAAGCTTGTGAGGTCTCTAAAACATTTCATTTAGGAGAAATCAAGATTAGATCTTGAAGTGAAGCTTGCTAGCATTGGAAATCAAGATTGGATATTGAAGTCAAGCTTGCAAACCTTGGAGGTTCTCCAATAATTTCAACAAATGAGAAGTAGATTGGATCTTGCATCAAGCTTACTAGGTAATGTTTGATCTTCTCGTAAGCTATGTTCATTTGTGTATTAGATGCATGATCACATAGCTTAATGTTGAAATAATGTTAATCAATTGTGTTTGGATACTTTAGAAGTATAAACATAACAAGCTTATGTATTAGGTCAAAGATGTCCATGTTCGACATGGAACAATTAATAAGAGTTCAGAACTCTAGATTAAAGCTTAGAACTATGGCTACCATTCTAGATTCATTTGACCACCTTTAGGTGAACTAGAATTATTCATGAGACATTTCTAATTGGGATTCTAAAATAGTTTGTGATTAGATTCGAACAAATGCATATAAGTATTTAGAATACATGAATGCTACTTGTAAAACATGTGTTGATGGTGGTTATAAAGTTAAAATTGGATTTTAAGTATATTTGAAGTATTGGGAGAAAATTGGAAGTGTTTTGAAACGAAAAATCACTCACTATCTAAGCTGTGTCGCGACACAAACCATTTTACATCGTGATACAGAGATGCGCGTCAAGCGCCCAGACTCCAGCATTGTGATGTGTCACAATTCATGTTGCATGCTCTCGACATTTTGGGTGGTGTCGTCGCGACGTCCAAGCACTTGCGTCATGACTCACAGACCTGATTCATACTAAAACTTATTTTTCTCCATTCCGGAGCTTCCAGACTCCAATTGGGTCCCCGTTTTTTCCTACGGACTCGTATCAAAATTTAGTTTTACATAAAAATATTTTAAAATACACATATACTTGATATCTATGGGTTATACCCACTTCCGCTGCGCGGGGTACCGATCAGTCCCTAGGGGTTCCACAACTGCCCCAACAACTATAAACCCCTCTGATCCTGATGGTAAAACTAGGACAGGAGCGGTAGTCAACCGTTATTTAAGCTCCTAGAAACTTCTCTCACAGGCATATAACCATTCATACTTCATATTTTTTTGCGTCAACCAAGTTAACGGCGCCGCTATTCTAGAGAAGTTTTCCACAAATCTCCGGTAATATCCTGCTAACCCCAGGAAATTACGAATCTCTGTCACACTAGTGAGCCTGTGTCGCTTTTAAATAGCTTCAATTTTCTGGGAATCTAAGCCAATTCCTTCTCTTGACACCACATGCCCCAGAAACACCACTTTGGACAACCAAAACTCGTACTTATAGAACTTAGGAAATAGCTTGTGTTCTCTCAATGTTTGTAGCACATGATGCAAGTGTGCAGCGTGTTTCTACTCACTACATGAATACACATGATATCATCAATGAAAACTATCAAAAATTGATCTAGAAATGGCCTGAATACCCTATTCATCAAACATAAAAGCTGCAGGGGTGTTAGTCAAGCCAAACGACATTACCAAGAACTCATAATGTCCATATCTAGTCCAGAAAGTTATTTTTGGTACATCGCTCTCCCTAATATTCAACTGATGATATCCTGATCGAAGATCTTGTCTTTAAAAAGCATTGTGCTCCCTGAAGCTGATCAAATAAATCATCAACCCTCGGTAGTGGGTATTTATTCTTAATTTTCACCTTATTCAACTGTCGATAATCTATACACAGTCAAAATGTCCCATCTTTCTTCTTTACAAATAACACCGGGCACCCCATGGAGACACGTTGGGATGAATGAAACATTTATCTAACAAGTCTTGCAACTGTATCCTCAATTCTTTAAGTTCTACTGGAGCCATCCTATACGAAGGAACTGATATCGGTTGTGTGCCTGAAATTACATCTTTGAAAAATTCAATCTCTCTATCATATGGTAAGCCATGTAACTCATATGGAAAACATCAGGATACTCCCTTACCACTAGAATCTGATCAATACTCTTTTCTTCCACTCTACTATCTGTCATAAAAGCTAGGTATCTCACATTCTTCTTGTGAAGAAGCTTGTATGCTTGCATTACCGATATCAAATTATGGGGTACCACACTCCTATCCCCCTGGTAAACTCTAACTGATCGATTAGAGGTATGCAAGGTGACAGTCTTCTTTCCGCAATCAACCACTGCATTATATGTAGCTAACTAATCCATTCCCAAAATTACATCAAACCCCAATATGCTTAACACCACCAAATCAACATAATATGCATGCCTGTCAATCTCAACTGGTCAAGCCTTCACTCTCTGTGTAGCCTCTATAGGCTCTCCTGCTGATGTAGTCATAACGAGGGGCGAATCTAATGTCTTTGTACCTCTATCCAAATAAGTCACAAAATATGGTGATATAAATGAATGAGTAGCTCCCGAATCAAATAATACTCTAGCATTTACCGAACTAACTGACAATATACATGTAACAACGACATTAGATTCTTGTGCATCATGTGGTGTGAGGGTATAAACTCTACCATGAGACCTGTTGGTGGAGGCATGTCCTCGATCACCCACTGACTGTCCCCTACCTCCATCAACTTGTCCAATCACCACAAGTATATGCTCTCCTCCCATATTCCTATTTTGCTGAAGTTGGGGTGCTGAAGAAGTAGCACGGAAGGTTGATAATTGATCTGCTGATACCGGACAATCCATCTTCAGATGACCCATCTATCCACATTGATAACAACTCCTACCCTCAAGTCAAAAAACTCATGTATGAGGTCGCCCATAGGTCAAACATGGTGGGGTACCTCACCATGGCTGGGCTATCGATGGTGAAGAAACTGTATGAGACACAGTACTCTGTATGGGTCTGTGATCTGAACTTCCCTGCGTCGATCACATATCACGTCGTACAGGGGGAGGGAGAATGTCTGCACCGTCAACTCAGTCCACTCTGTTGTGGCCTAGCTCTCTCCTCTGACCTCGACCTCTTTTGGAACTCTCTCTCAGCATGTCTCTCCCTAACCCGAGCCTCAAACCGGAGAGCAGCGTCCAAAGCCTGAGTATATGTAGTAGTCTTTGTAATATGAATCGATCAAAATAAATAATCTCGAAGTCCATCTACAAACTGTTTCACATTTATTTCTTCAGTACTGATCAAATGTGAGGCATATCAGAACATTCGGGTAAATTGTATGTCATACTTTGAAACAGTCATTTGTTCTCCATGGACCAACTGCTCAAACTCCCAAGCTCTAGCATCTTTAATGCTCCGAGGTAAAAACCTACTCAAAAATGTTGTACTAAACTTAACCCAAGTCATAAGATGAGTATCATGCCACCGGTTACCTCGAAAAGCCACAAACTAAGTACTTGCGACATCCCTCAACTGAAAACTAACCAATTACATCGCTCTCTCTGTTGAACACCCCAAAGCTATACATATACGATCTGATTCCTCAATAAATCCATAAGGGTCGGGGGAGGACTCTACTCTAGAAAATATGAGTGGGCATAATTTCCAAAAATCGTGTAAAGAAACCGGTAGCTCCTGCCGCTGTATCACCTAAGTTGTTACTAGGTTAGGTCCTTGAGAAGGTCCTGCCTGAGGAGCTATAATATCTGGTATCACTGGGGGAACTACAGTCTGGTGAGCCAAAGAAGGTTCTGGAGGTGGTGGTGGAATAGGAACTGCAGGTTCTACAGCTCCCGACCCTGGGACTGGTGGTTGCTGCTGTCGGGTAGCTAATTGAGCAAGGGCTGCTAAAGCACGCTGGAGCTGCTGAAATACTACAGCTAAATCTTCATTATCCTGAATTATCGGTCCTACCTCATCTACTCTCATAACCCCCTCTTGTATCGGTTCCTCTCTCTCCCCTATTTGCATCAGGGGAAGGTGCCACTGATCTCTGGTCTGGGTTTACATCCTGAGGTGCCCTATTATGTCTGGGTCTACCTCTACCTCTGGCTCTGATTCTAGGTAGCATGATATCTAGATGATCAAGAAAGAAAATAGTCAATTGAATTCAAAAGGAGTTATAATAAATCAAAATGAGACATACCTCGGGACAAAATACTGGAGAAGCAACCTCTTATATACTAGTATCTCAGGTATACTACATATATAAGACACTACTAATCTATCACTGCAGTCACTGACTCCCTAGACCATGTTCTGATACCAACTTTATAACATCCCCAATCAAGGAATGTTACCGGTAGATGACAGATTTCCACTGCCACCTAAGCCTCTAACAGAAATCGGAAATCAACCATTCTTTCAAACACCTTCACATCAAAATAGATTAACTTTGTGAAGCTTTAAATATGACATGTACAAAATCCATATGTGATACAACCACATATATATACATAGGTTATACATCACAGAAACTCAAAAGAAACTACATTTTATGTGAATGTAGACACAACATGATGAACCCATAGAACTAGTGACGGTAGTGCTGCTTATGTCCCTGATCCATGTCTCCCAAAATACATCTTTGGCTCACAAATAGAAAAGTCCTACAAAATCTGGAGAGTGGGGGTGAGTCTTAAAAAACTCAATGAGGGGAGCTATAAAACCAGAAAACAAATAGTGTTGGAAATACTCATAATTAGTGCAATAATTTTCAGAATTCTTAAAACATAAAGCAGAGTTTTCCCGTTCAAAACTTTTGTAAATCTTTTAAGAAAACAAATGTATCATCATCAGAAATATCATCCGTCAATCTGTACATAATCTAGTGGCCTTGGGGCATTGTACGCACAGTCCCCTAAGCCAGTAAACAGTGGTGCTATCAGAGCCACCATTCTGTCTCTGAAATTCGGGTCTATGGGCCTCACTATCCCACTAGCCCAATACCCAGGATCTAGAGGCATCTGTCATCTCTGGTCATGTATCCGTGTGCACACGTCTATATCTGATATCAATATCGATACCCATCAATATCATGTCCGTCAATTCCATAACTATATCAAGTTACATTTGAGGTGGATTTTTCCCTCATGCCACCAAAATAACAAAATCATACTTTTGAAATCATTTTCATCATGAAAGCATTTATTGTAAATCAAGCTTTATCAAAAGCTTAAATCATATGTCTCAACTCGAGAGAAATAAATATTTCAATTAAATTCAAATGAATTGCAAAATCATATCAAAAATCAGATTCAAAAACTCTAAAATAAGTATTCCACTCACAGTGTTAAGGCAAGTCGAGTGTGGTATGCGGCGTCGGTGACCTCTGAGTGGCTTGACATTGATCTAATGCCAAAGAAACTGTTAGTTTCCCTTGTAATAAATGGGAAAAGTACATGTAATCAATGGTTGATATTTATGCTTATGATGTGACCTATCATATATTTACACATTTATATGAAGCCTTAAGAGTACTCCCATCATCCTAGGAATAAACTGAAATGATTAAAAATAAATCCTGGAATAGCCCCTTTGGGCATCGCGACGCGCATCCAAAAATGAAACCAGTAACCATCCTTTGTTTTGGGCATCGCGACGCCAAGGGTTGGGCGAATTTTCAATTTCACTTCCTATACCATTTCCTCAACACCACACAAGCTACAACCATAATTTGCCTCATATGTTTCATGTGTTGCGACGCAAGAGCTTGGGCGTCACGACGCGAGGCTGTTTCCAAGACCCATATTTTCAATTTCACACTTAGAGATTACAAAAATTAGGGGTTTCACAACCGTCAACTTTTCCAACTCAACAACCGTAAACACATCACTAAACTCAAGTTACCAACATTTTTCAAACTTCAAATCATCAAAATTTCAGCAAATCAATATATAGGTTTAACTTTTCTCACCTTAAAACCAATTAATCCTCCATAAGTAGGGTCCCTTAAGCTCCTTTATCATACTATTAAGCTTGCATGTGGCTTTAGAATACTTGATTTTGAGTAAAAATGGTGAGGAAATTTCTGAAATCTTGGCTATGGAGTTGGCTTGATGATTAAAGAATGAGAGAATGAAGAATAGGAGAAAACGTGAGGTATGTGTGAAGCTTTTGTTTTGTTTTGTTTTTATACTAAAAACATGCATGATGGACATTTGTTGATGAAGCTTGACAAATGGTTTCAAGCCTTGTTAACAAATTTCCACAAGTTTAGGTACAAATAAACATGTATTAAACATAATGGTATTGATCCAACTCTTATAATCCTTATCGGACCTAATGATTTAACTCAAGTATTATAAACACTGCGACTAAAATCAAGCATTTATACCATCTCCAAATTTATTCGCTACCTCTCGGAATAATTTAATGTTAGTCACTAAATTACTACTCTAATCGAGTTATGAAATTCGAGTCGTTACAAATTATTATAACATTATTTGCAAATGTATATGAGAAACAACTGGGCCATCAGCCCAGTACCTTTGAACTCTTCGTGTATACACACTCGAAGAAGAACGACAAACACACATCTGTTGATCAGCGATCTCAGGATGTGCATGTAAGTTTTATATATGTTTATATTCAGTTATATTTTTTTTACTTATATAATTTTAAAAATTTTGTATTACGGTATAACATGAATTACATTTCTCATGGGATTGCTATACAGCTACCCGAGACCAGCTGATGTAGACTGGAGAGCCGATAGATGAGGGCCGACTATTTATTGAGATTGTCGGATGGGAGAAGAATAAACATGTCTACGGTCTGGGCTTCTAGTATGTACCTTAGTGTAGTTCTTCATATTCTACTACATCGGCTTTACAAGCAGTAATGCAAGACAAGAACATTATACTGAGACAACAAATGCAGCAACAACTGCAACAGATTTAGCAGTAGCAAGAGCAAATACAACAGAATATATATGAGCAAGTCTGACTAGCTCTTCAGATGATGCAGCAGCAGATGCAATTGTCTTTTGGTGGCTTTTCTCCTCCTCCTAGTGTGTAATACATTTTGTTTAATGTAATAATATACCGTCGGTAAATTCAAGGACTTAGCAATCATTTTTTCGGTCGGTAAAAGATATATTTACCGACCTAATAATGTCGGTCGGTAACATTTTAAGTAATTATCGACCGAAATTCATATATGTAACGACCGATTATTTCCCATATTCCATCGATAATCGGTCGATAATAACACCGAAAAATATATTTGGTCTATAATATCACTGATTGAAATATATTTGGTCGGTATTCGTTTACCGACAAGCCAAGTACCGGCATAACATATTGGTCGGTAATCGATCGGTAATATATTATACCAATCGAAATTTATTTTTTACAGACCGAATATTCTGTCATTAATTTATTATTTTCTTGTAGTGCTATCTACTACTTATCCCATATTATTTTAATGATACCCCAACACTCCCTAAGTCAAAAAGTCAAAGAAATATTCTCATTTTATTGTGCCATGATTTGTATTGTGGTCTGATTTAAATGTGATCCTATGACGTTATTGAATACTTCACCTTGTCACGGAGTCAAATCCAAGAAAACTCAATATGTACGACCTAAATGTGATCCAATGACGTTATTGAATACTTCATCTTATCATCCAATGACGTTGTTAATACTTCACCTTATCATCCAATGATGTTATTGAATACTTCATCTTATCACGAAGTCAAACATATTGTTTTTAATTATTTAATTAAATAAGGCCTAAAGGGTGTGGCCAGTTGATTTTCAAATAGTTTTATTTAGGTTATCACATGAGTTCATGTCTTGGGGGAGGTAAGGGAATAAAAAATAAATTTGGGCTTTGCCCACCCCTTGCCTTTAAAAGATTAAAAAAAAAAGACAAACTTAATTAAATTAGGGAAATAGCCACTTTCTCTATAATATTTATGCTATCTACCATTTATCCCCTTATTATTTTAATGATACCCCAACACCCCTAAGTCAAAGAGTCAAAGAAATATTCTCATTTTATTAGGCAATGTTTGGTATTGTGGTTTGATCTAAATGTGATCCAATGACATTATTGAACACTTCACCTTGTCACAGAGTCAAATTCAAGAAAGCCCAATATGTACGACCTAAATGTGATCCAATGATGTTATTGAATACTTCACATTGTCATAGAGTCAAACTTATTTTTTATAATTATTTAATTAAATAAGGCCTAGGGGCATGGCCGGTTGATTTTCAAATAGTTTTATTCAGCTTATCATATGGGTTCATGTTTTTGGGAGGTAAGGGGATAAAAAAATAAATTTGGGCATTGCCCACCCTTTGCTTCTAAAAAGATAAAAATAATAAATAAACAAATAAAAAAACAAAAAAAAATATAATTATTTAATTAAATAAGGGAGATTGCCACTTTCCCATAATATTTATTATATCTATCACTTATCCCTCTATTGTTTTAATGATATCCCAACCCCCATAGGTCAAAAAGTCAAAGAAATATTCTCATTTTATTTAGGTCATGTTTAGTATTATGGTTTGATTTGTAGTGAGATGACAAAATTATGTTTTGGTCAAATCACAGTTTAAGTATTTGGTTAATGAAAAAAATTATAATTATTAATCGTGATTTCTTTCAAAATTGAGTTTTGCAAAATCTAAAGTTTTCAGCTTTTACCCACAATCAAAATATTAAAAAAATGACACCACAATTATTATTTTTAGCATAAAATAAAATTACATATCACCATTTATAAACTATCGTTTGTTCACCACACTTATTCAAACGTAATACCAAACAGGGCATTAGTTTGTTTTTTTGACATATTTACTCTTGTATAATCAATTAAGAATTTTACATCATTAATCTTTAAATTAAATAAAAATAACTGAAAATTATTATAAAATATAATATTTCAATAGAGGATTATTATAAATTTTAATACTTTTTTTCTTGAAATTTATTATATTTAAGTATCTTAAATAAATTTATTATAAATATAATTTAGTATAGCTCTATTTTAAATCCTTCGATATTTTGTTTTATATTGTAGTAAAATAAATAAAATAATAATAAAACTAGGAATATATTTTATTATTTATATTAATAAATTGAAACTCCAAAAATCTATTTAATTAAAATTAAAAATACAACTAAAATATAATAATTAAATATAATTAAATTGACACATCTCGTTTATTCCCTATAAATTTTTGAATTGTACTTTTTTAAGATAGGTAAAAAAATAAAAATATTTTTTATTAGAAACTATAGAATTTGTAATACTTTTATATAGAAATATTATATTTCATAATTATAATTATAAATTTTTGATTATTTTAATGTATTAATAGTGATATAAATATCTTAATTAATAAACATGTAAAAACACTAATATTCTCTTTACTTTTTGACTTAAAGGGATTGAGATATTATGAAAACAATAATCAATAAATGGGAAATATTATAAACAATGAGGAAAAAAATGACATTCTCTGATTCTATAATTAGGGAGAATGACCCTTTAAATTCCTAATATAGGTAGCAAGTTCATTGGCAATTCGGTGAAGCAATTTGTTCTATCCTGCTGTGATTATCTGACAAACAATGAAATAAGACAGGTCATTACACTAATGTAGGTAATTTGGGGTGCTAGAAATAGTCTATTGTTCTAAAATACACCAAATCAAGCATTTGTGAATCAGTTGGGAGTTAAGCCATCGAGAAACTCAATTGAATCTAGGTGATCACATAGATAGAGATATTAAATGGCATCCACCTCCTTCGAATTGGTTCAAAATCATTAATGTGGACGCTATTCTAAACAGATATAGAAATTTAGTTGGCATCAAAGCAATATTCAGGAATCATATTGGAGAAACTGTAGGAATCGCCACTGATCCGGTGTAATATATGGGGGACATTGAATTGGTTGAAGCCCAAAATATAAGAATGGTCCCTTTTTATCATTGAATAGGATGTTAAGAATGTGGTGGAACTTGTCAAGGGGGGATTATTGAAAACGCAAGCTTCTAGTAATGAAGGAATTATTACTTGTCCATATTTGGACTCAGCAAGCTTCTAGTAATGACATTTGGTTGGCTAATGTCATTACAATTCAATTAGTCTCGTAGGAGCAAAGCCCTTGTCCCACTAGCCTCCATGCCCAATTTGTCAATAGTTAAGAGAGAGCTCTTTCATACGATAGAACCTTGGGGTCCTCTCGGTTATTATTAACTTTATTTTTTAATCAGATCTTTGTTGTGAGTAGGGTTGGCAATGAGACGGACTGAATTGAGACAATCCTAGCTTATCATGTAATCGAGACGAACTAATCTTACCAATCGTAATAAAAAAATTGTCTCGAATCACATACTGAAAAGTACGAGATCTCGAATTTCAATCGGAATTATGAATTTTTTTTAAAATAATTGTGACACATCATAAATTCAAGATAAAAAATCATTCATAATCTTAATTGATATTAGAGATTTTATGTCAACCCTAATTGTGTTTGTATATTAATTTTTTATCGGGATCCAAATTGAAGCGACTTTGGCTTCACCATTTTTTCAATTGTAGCTCCACCCCTGCATAAAAGAAAAAGTTCAAGAAGTGAGAAATAATGCTTGGAGAGCATCCAATTTTTTTTTTTTTTTTTTTTTTTTTTGTGTGCCTATTCATATATGAACATTTTGAAACACAAAAAAATAGCTTAATCTTTTAATTGTTTGTAATAGGCAATTAGGCATGCGCTTTGTGACAGCGGTGCAATAATCTCCAAACAAATGGGCCTGAGATGAGTTAAGTAAGAAATGCCAGTTGCTGCTGCTGATTCACTTTAATTAGCCATAATAATAATAATAATTAATAAATAAAAGAGCCAAGCCATGCCATGCTTCATCAGTTGTTGGTTACACGTGAAAGCTCAAATGATCAATCAAAAGAAGAGTATAAATTTGATTCCAAAATAAGGAGGAATTTATAATTTAAGAAGCATGATTTCACATGCTGCAAGCTCGCCATTGCTGACCAAAAAGCTTTTGACAAATAAAAAAGCAACTGGCATGGCTATGCCAAGACCTTTGCTGATTGGGACCCTTACGAGCTTCGTGGCCCATGGGGAGGCGGCGCCTAATCATGCCAATATGATGAATAAATAATCCATGGCTTTTGATTAAACAATTTTCAAGTCCCTGTACATCAGAAAGCACAAGACTCTAGAACTAGAAATTAACTTGCATTTCGCAGGCTCTGCAGAACCAAACAACCTTAGCTTTAGCCCTATTTCTTCAAATCACAAGAAGTGCATTATCCCCATATCCATATTATGGTATTAAAGTTCAAACAATGGTAGTTGAACTTGAAATATGATTTTGAATTTGAAATGTCACATTAAATATATATTAATTTTAATTTTAATTAACATATAGGGCGCTCATTTTGTGCGGGTTAATCGTATCTTTAATTATAATATCATATCATAAAAGAAACATAATGTTATTTTAGGTATCAAGCTTGTAAATGTTTTGAATATCATTTATTTTATAATCTAAATTAGACAATTTAATTTATTTACATTTAATATATATATATATCATATTCATTTGTCTTGCAATTATCTAATAATATTTCTTATTCACATTAGAGTTTCTTTATCCTATTTATCTCTCATTTGAAATTATATCCCTAGTTATAAATAACTTTTAAAATGCTTAATTTTCTTTTGGATGAATTCCAGAGAAATTTAATGTATTTATTCAATTTAAGCTTAAATTTTCTTATCTAACTTCAAATTTTTATCACTCTAGATTCACTTTACAATAATAAATAGTCAGAATTTGTATACTGAAGCATAAAAAAAATAAAAAGTTCATGAAAAAATTATAGAAATAAGTTAAAGTGTACATTAACTTTGTAAAAACTATGGTCGAAGTCTGCATCCTGAAACACAACAAATAATAAAAAAAATCATGGAAAAAATTTGTAGAAATAATTTAAAGTAAAATAACAAATAACAATAAACTTGAAATAAAAATAAATGATTAGGTTTTGTGAATGACTGCTATTTATTTTTCTTATTTTTATAAGAAATTATGTTTATATTGTCATAAATCTCTTATTTTGATAATTTATTATTTTAATTTTATAATTTAATAATAAAAAATTAATTATATATTTACTTTAATTTTATAATTAAAAAATTAATTATATAGTAGGTGCCGCAAATGTTTTTTAAATTTTAATGGGAGATTATAATATGTTTTCTTATTATAATATGTTTCTTATTTTAATAGTTTATCATTTTAATTTTATAATTTAAAAATACTAAATTATAATATTAATTAATTAAATTAATAAGTTTCTTATTTTAAAAGGAGATTATGTTTTTATATTATAATAGGTTTCTTATTCTAATAATTTATTATTTTGATTTTATAAATTAATTTTAAAAAAATATTTATAAAAATTAGGTGCCACATATATTTTTATTTTAATGAGAGATTATAATATGTTTTCTTATTGTAATAGGTTTTTTTAAAAGTTTATCATTTTAATTTTAAAAAGTAATAAATTACAATATTAATTAATTAAAGTAATATGTTTCTTATTTTATTAGGAGATTATATTTTTATATTGTAATATGTTTAATCATTTATTATTTTAATTTTAAAAGTTAACAATAATAAATAATTTTATGGATATCTTAATTTTGTAATTTAATTAAAATAATAATTGTAAAGATTAGTTACCACATGACGCGATGATAAAGTTTTAAAATGTTTAATTTTTATATATTTATATTTATACATTTGGATTATCTGTGATATTATTCAAAAAGTTATCGGATAATATAATATGTTAGGTCCTTATTTTTTAGATTAATTAATTTAATTTTATAATTTAGTAGTATTTCTTATTTTAATAGAATAGTATAATATGTTTTCTTGTTATAATATAGCTCTTATAAAATTATAATATATTTTTTTATTGTAATAATTTTTTTTTATTTAATAGATTTGTTAATTTAATTTTATAATTTAATAGTATTTCTTATTTTAATACGATAGTGTAAAATGTATTCTTGTTATAATAAGGTTCTTATTTTTAGATTTATTAATTTAATTTTATAATTTAAAGTTTTTTATTTAATATATTTATTAATTTAATAGTATTTCTTATTTTAATATAATAGTATAATATATTTTCTTGTTATAATAAGATTCTTATTTTTAGATTTATTAATTTAATTATATTTATTAGTTTAATAGGATAGTGTAATATGTTTTCTTGTTAAAATAGAGTTTTTATAAAATTATAATATATATTTTTATTTAATATATTTATTAATTTAATAGTGAATCGCCATGTTACATGATGTGGAGGTTTACAAATATTTAACTTTTATATATAGATAATTTATTATATTAATTTTATAATAATATTTATTATAAAGATTGTGTGTCACTTATATATTTTTTATTTTAATATATGATTATAATATATTTTCTTATTATAATAAGTAATAAAAAAATTAATTGTAGAGATTATGTGTCATGTGACGTGATGGAAAACGTAAAAATATTTGACTATATATATATATATATATATATATATATATATATATATATATTGTTGAAATTCATGGGCCTAACTCAACCCAAAAGCCAGCTTTAGAGTTGAGGATTGCCCAATGTTTATATTTTGAATTTAATTGTTTATCTCAGCCAATGTGGGATATTTTCCTCAACATTCCCCATCACATGCAAACCGGTCTTTTACCTGGTTCATGTCACGTGGACAAATAGTGTGGGCCCATCCGTGCATGAGTGTGGCTCTGATACCATGTTGAAATTCATGGGCCTAACTCAACCCAAAAGTCAACTTGAGAGTTGAGGATTGTCCAATGTTTATATTTTGAGTTTAATTATTTATCTTAGCCGATGTGGGATATTTTCCTCAATACTCCCCATCACGTGCAAACCGGTCTTTTGCCTGGTTCATGTCACGTGGATAGGTAGTGTGGGCCCACCCGTGCATGAGTGTGGCTCTGATACCATATTGAAATTTGTGGACCTAACTCAACCCAAAAGCCAGTTTGAGAGTTGAGGGTTGTCCAATGTTTATATTTGAGTTTAATTGTTTATCTCAGCCAATGTGGGATATTTTCCTCAACACCCCCCTCACGTGCAAACCGGTCTTTGACTGGTTCATGTCACGTGGACAGGTAGTGTGGGCCCACCCGTGCATGAGTGTGGCTCTGATACCATGTTGAAATTCATGGGCCTAACTCAACCCAAAAGCCAGCTTGAGAGTTGAGGGTTGCCCAATGTTTATATTTGAGTTTAATTGTTTATCTCAGCCAATGTGGGATATTTTCCTCAACACTCCCCCTCACGTGCAAACCGGTCTTTTGCCTGGTTCATGTCACGTGGACAGGTAGTGTGGGCCCACCCGTGCATGAGTGTGGCTCTGATACCATGTTGAAATTCATGGGCCTAACTCAACCCAAAAGCCAGCTTGAGAGTTGAGGATTGCTTAATGTTTATATTTTGAGTTTAATTGTTTATCTCAGCCGATGTGGATATTTTCCTCAACATTCCCCCTCACGTGCAAACCGGTCTTTTGCCTGGTTCATGTCACGTGGACAGGTAGTGTGGGTCCACCCGTGCATGAGTGTGGCTCTGATACCATATTGAAATTTGTGGGCCTAACTCAACCCAAAAGCCAGCTTGAGAGTTGAGGGTTGCCCAATATTTATATTTTGAGTTTAATTGTTTATCTCAGCCGATGTGAGATATTTTCCTCAACACTCCCCCTCACATGCAAACCGGTCTTTTGTCTGGTTCATGTCACGTGGACAGGTAATGTGAGCCCACCCGTGCATGAGTGTGGCTCTGATACCATATTGAAATTTATGGGCCTAACTCAACCCAAAAGCCAGCTTTAGAGTTGAGGATTGCCCAATGTTTATATTTTGAGTTTAATTATTTATGTCAGCCGATGTGGGATATTTTCCTCAACATATATATATATATATATATATATTCATTGTCGGATTATCTGTGATATTTTTCAAAAATTAATCGAATAGTATAATATATTTTTTGGTTATAATAGTGTTCTTATTTAATAGATTTATTAATTTAATTTTATAATTTAATGTTGTTTTCTTAATTGTAATATGTTTTTATAATATATTTTCTTATTATAATACAATTCTTATAAAATTATAATGTATATTTTTATTGTAATAGGTTTTTCATTTAATAAAAAATTAATTGTAAATATATTTTAATTTTTAATTTAATAATAAAAAATTAATTTATAAAGGTTAATTGTAGAGATTAAGTGTCACATGTGTTTTTTATTTAGTGAGAGATTATAATATGTTTTCTTATTATAATAGGTTTCTTTATTTAAATTTTATAATTTAATAATAATAAATGAAACATGTTAATTAATTAATTAATTAAATTAATAAGTTTCTTACTGTAATAGTATATTATGTTTTTTTTATTGTAATAGGTTTCTTATGTTAACAATTTATTATTTTAATTTTATAATTTAATAATAAGAAAATAATTATAGAGATTAGGTTAATTGTAGATAATTTAATAGTATTTTTTTAATTTTAATAGCATATTATAATATGTTTTCTTATTATAATAGAATTCTTATAAAATTATAATATGTATTTTTATTGTGATATGATTTTTATTTAATATATTTATTAATTTAATTTTATTATTTATATATATATATATATATGGTTAAAGTTTTAAGTTCAATAGCCCCTATTTTAAGTTTAATATATAGTCGAGAATCGAGATTTCTATTTTATTATGAAACAATGTGCAGTAAAGTAATAATAAAGAAAAAACACATATATTTATAGTGGTTCGGTAATTTATATATGAAACTGAAAAAGAGACTAAATGATTATTAAAAAATGACTAAACAATTATCCATACTATTTTGAATCACAAAGTACGAGTAATCTGAAAATTTTAGTATTTATTTAATCTTCATTTAGTCGATGTATCACTCCTCTTTGCATAGTCTATTATATGAGTGAATAACTTATTAACTTTATCAATTAAAATTACTTAACATATTTAAATATTAATCCTAATATTATTTGTATTTTTGATAATCCAAAAATATGCCTTTACTAACCCGCTTCACTGGGCCTACCACCCCTCCAATCCATTCTAACAACTAACTAATTTATTTACTTATTACATATATAATCCACAATCTACCAAACTTCAAAATACAATATTGAAAGCTTATAATATGCCTCGATATCCATTTTAAATTAGCAAAATCCACAAGATTTAAAGCTTATAATTTGTGCTTATTGTATGTGTAATCACGGACCCATTTCGGGCAAGAATGATAATAATTGATTGGCTTGTAGACATCAATCATTATCTTCTAATTTTTCAATTATGTTTTTGTATACAATTTATAACCAGCCAGCAATGGAATATTTGAAAATTTATTCCCAAAGGCGTGACTGCACGCACACTCAAATGTCAATTGATTATCAATCCTTTGGAGCTTCAAAACTTGAAAATGAAGCAAGCCTGCTCCTCAAGATAGGAAGGAGCATTCATTACTTCCTGATAGATACTTAATTTGCTTGCAGCCTGGTTTTATTTTTATAATCTATCTTCATCATTCTAATGAACAAGTAATTAAGGCATAAGTTCTTGGTTATTTTCAAAAAATATTAATAATAATTAATTATTATTGTATCGTTTTTGGTGACTCATCCAGTTCGAGTTGTTTAGTTAGCTAGCAAGTATGAATTTTGAGTTTTTAATTTGAATTTCAAATTAAAATCTTTAAGAGTGACATCATTGTTCAGACATCTAATTGTTAAAACAATTATAGAAGTTGAATTTTAAATTGGCTCTAAAAATGAAATAATATATATAATTAATACGTGTACAAGTAATCATGGTATTGTTTAGAGGCAAACTTATCTCTGGACTAAACTGACCAGACCTATAGCCCGATCTAGCACATAATAAAGTCTAAAAAAATGAACCAAGGTTTTAACAAATTTTTTTGTTTGTTTTACAATTAATAACCATATTTTTGTTTTTTTAGGTAATTATGACCTTTTAAGGAAAATTTTAAATTCTCACACCTCTGGTGAGAAAGAAACAAAAGTATTTTACTCAATATTTAAGGATGAAACAACTTGAATACATGTATATAATTATACTTTACCGCATATTTAAGGAAGAAACAACTTTTACACCAAATTTTTTTGTAAAAAGTTAACAGTAATACTTAATGTAACATACATAAAAATCCAATACAAAATCTTGTTGATTTGTAAATTTATAAATTTTGTTTATAAAACTATAATTTCCAACAAAAGTAATCCTCAAATTTGTTGCATGAGATAATCTCACTCACGAGTCTAACAATTTATGGAAATGGATTTGATTGTTAGGATTCCAATATTATATTCTTTTCCATGCCCAAAGCATCTTGGCATCACGATACTAGGCCTCAAGTAGGAAGATATTTTTCAAACAAAAGTGACAAAATTTAAAGAGTGAAGAGTGATTAGAAATTAAGCAAATTAGTCAGGATTCCGCAAGTTGCATGGCTTTTTTTTTTTTCAAGTTTTTTAAAATTAATATATGTGTGTGTGAGAGTTGAGGATGTTATTTTTAAAATTATTTTTCCGCTTGATATATGTTTGTATTTTTCACTTAATAGTAATTCTAACATCCTTATGTATTCTAGTACATTTTTTAAAATGCGTTCTAAAAACAATGCCCAACTTATATGTGATTGTTTGTGATAGTTTGATCGTATAATGGGTATTCTGATATCTGTTTTTTTTTTCAATATCCTTGTTTTGATGTGCTCTTGATGGCTATATTGAACATCAAAGTTGACGATAAAAGTTCATTTTAATTGTTATATGTTGCTTTTGCCTCCAGGAAGTTGATTTGGAAAAAGTTCTTGACTAATTTAGAAGTCGTCAATTTCATTTAATTATATTTGAAGTATCCAATAAACATAAACCAATAATAAAGAATTTTGTAAATATAAAGTTAAATTAATCATAAAAGAATTAATAAATTTTATCTAAATCCTTCTTCATGCATTGAAACTACACCAATTCACTACAAGAAAGCACTCAATTAGCGACTGAAAAAATCATCCTTATTCTGTCTTTAAGTAGCATCTAATGACAGAATAGCGACACAAAATTTTCGTCTCTATTTCCATAGTCGCCAAATAAATAGCGATGAAACAATTTTTTCCGTCTCTAAAATTCAGCGACGAAAATTATTATGTCTCTAATTAGTGACGGAAAATCTGTATCTCATTAGAGACGCAATTGCTACTGTTTAATTTTCATTTCTAATTAGCAACGGAAACTCCGTCTCTAAATAGCGACGGATAATTGCGTCGCTAATTAACAACGAAAAGTCCGTCAATAAATAGATATAAAAGTACTACATATATCCCGTCTTTAATTAGAAACATAAATTATTTTGTTTCTAATTACCTACGGAAATTGTTACGACCGAAATTCCATTTTTATAAATTTTTTCGTTTTTCAAATTTTTAAAGAAATTTATTTTATTTTTAAATAATAATATTAATATTAGTAAAATTATAAAATAAATATAATAATTACTTAAATTAATAAAAAAAATAAATTGTAAAATAAAAATTTTATTATATAAATGTTATAATGTTTTAAAAAATACATTATAAAAAAAATACATATAAGTTAATCATCATTATCTGTCTGCTCACAATTAGTCGGAGGATAAGGTGGACGTGAAAAGAAAGGCTGTGAACTAAAGTCTCTCATCATCCGAAAATATCATTTCATCTCTGCTATCTTCTGTTTGAGATCAAACACCTCTTCATTTCTCTTCCTATAGTCGTTGCATCTCTTCATTTCTCTTTCGTTGCTCTTCATCCAGTCGTTGTTGTATAGTCTGCATCTCAATCCTAACTCGATCTTGTACTCGTTGCTCAAATGTATCATCAAAAGTTGAACCGTAGTACGATATACCTTAGCTGCGCAACGAATCTGGATATGAAAGCGATGTAAGAGAGTCAAGACCGTACACTCGGCGTTAGTATCCACTCCAACAACATCTAAGTATAGGCGATTGGTGTCGAGCTGAGTCTTAGGCTCACCAGACTTCTCTGAAAACTGAGATGCAATCACTACCATTTGCTCCACAGCAGCCTACCATTAATAAAATCATATATAAGAAAGCAAAAATGATTTGAAAATAGAAAATTAAAAACATTTAATTTATAAAGAAAAATGTGTATTAATGTCGCTTGATCTCTTATCAACAAAAGTATCGTTCTTCTTCGTGTGCATGTGCTTAAACACCTCATAGTATGTGGGTGCACGTTCTAACTGAGATTCATATTTTAAAAAAAAGAATTAATAAATATGTTTTAATAAAAGTAACAAAAAATGTTCGCATGTTTAAAAAATCTAACCATATCAATAGAATGCTGAATGGTAGACCTCGAGTCACTGGTATGTTTAGAAACATATGATCTTTCTCCAACCTTCTCAGTCTTTCTATTTTTTGATGCTTGCTGAGATTTTAATTTAAACTCTGGACAACTCTAATACTCCTGCCATTTATTCCAAACATTATCTGGAATGCAGAGTGACTTCCCTCTTTCTTTATATTTATAGCGCCATTTACAGAGTTTATCGCTATACCGATTCTGACACACATTATTTCATATAGTCCTAACAGTGATCGAATGAGCAGAATCCCACTGATAAAATTTCTGTAAAAATTTAAAAATAATTGGAATAAATAATTAGAAATCAACAATGATAAATAATACATTACATATAATAATAATATACCTGAAATTCGTCTCAATAGTATTCTTTAATGTCTTTAGGCTTAGTCCATTGCGTGTCATTCTCTGTAAATTTCTCCTTAAATATGAATGATGAATTCATACTGACTGCTAATGAAATAAATCAACTCAGATACAACATATTCCTTATGTGGCCCCTCTCGTGAGAATGCAACAATCAGCTCAGATATAACGCATTCTTCCACAAAATTATAAAAAACAAATAACCTAACCATTTGACGATTTCGATATCCAAAAACAGTTAATCAAACATGTTGACGGCTGATTTGGTCTCGGGGTAATATGGGAATATCACTCCGAGGTAATCCTCCTTCAACGGTGAATTTGTTTGGTTATGGGGGACCAAAAGCAAATTTAGCGGGAGACGGGAAAACACACCAATGGACAAAGATATTTAACGTGGTTCGGTGGATTTTTTTATCCGACCTACGTCCACGGACAAGAACAGGATGGTACTTCTTTATTACTAAAACCACTTCTCGGGACTCTTCTTTGTTTTACAAATCAGAGCTTGATGATTCTTTTTCCCTCACTCTTGTGATGATTTTCAGATGCTTTCAACTTGTCCTTCTACACTCACTATACCCTCCTATTTATAATGGTGAAGAAATCAGATTCCTATTTGTACAAGAATTCCCAATTTGGAGATGGTCTCTTTTTCCTATCAGGATTCCTAGTCAAAACTATTCACTTTTCCCATAAGGATTCCTAATCAAAACTACATTTACTTCCTTTATCCTATTAGGATATTAAGTTATTACTTTACCCCATTAAAGTAGGACAACTTATCCCTTTTCCGCAAGAATAGGATGCTTTATCTTCCTGAGCACGCCTCGTCATGTGCTCGGTCTTCATGAGGTCGGTCATGATAGCCATTTGAACTGAGAATGCTGCTGTCGATCTGATAATGCTCAGTCATCCGATCTCAAGTGCTCGGCCATTTAGTATAAAGTGCTCGGCCTCTTACCGTCAAGTTGTCGGGTCGGCTTTAACAGACTCGATCAATGAAGTTACCCCTTTTACCCCTGTCGTGTTGTTTAAATAACATAGTGCCCGAAAAACACCATCAACATCTGTCCCCTAGTTCTCGGTAACAACGAGTTTGTGAGTTGATGCCGGGAACTATAAAAAAAGATGGTGTGCTGATCGACTTGCTGGTGGTCGCTCCAGAAATCACCGAGAAATTGTCTTTGCCATCAACTAAGTCTTCTGTTTCTATCTTCATATCCTCGGTTTATTGGAGATGCTGACTCTATTCAGAATGATTCTCCACCTCAAAGCAAATTGCTTACTTGGGTCGTTCCATCAGGAGATGAAGTTCCTCTTGTTGTCCAAACTAAAAATGACTCCTCCTCTGTAATATCTGTACCAGAGATTTGGGGGTCCTGACCCCTGACTGATCCAATCTCGATTGTGAGGAGAAAATTTTGCCTCTGAGCTAACGATGATGTGCTCGGTGGCATGTGATCCTGTCTCGAGCTGTGAGAGATGCCCGGGCCTGGGGGAACGTTACGTCCCCAGTCCGAAGGACTGACGCGGTGGGACGCAACCCGACCCCGAGCTGAGAACGACACTTGGACCTGAGGGAATGTTACGTCCCCAGTCCGAAGGGCTGACTCGGTGGGACGTACCCCGACCCCGAGCTGTGAAAGGCACTTGGACCTGAGGGAATGTTACGCCCCCATTCCGAAGGGCTGACTCGGTGGGACGTACCCCGACCCCGAGCTGTGAAAGGCACTTGGACCTGAGGGAATGTTACGTCCCCAGTCCGAAGGGCTGACTCGGTAGGACGTACCCCGACCCCGAGCTGAGAAAGGCACTTGGACCTGGGGGAATGTTACGTCCCCAGTCCGAAGGACTGACTCGGTGGGACGTACCCCGACCCCGAGCTGAGAAAGGCACTTGGACCTGGGGGAATGTTACGTCCCCAGTCCGAAGGACTGACTCGGTGGGACACAACCCGACCCCGAGCTGAGAACGACACTTGGATCTGGGGGAATGTTACGTCCCCAGTCCGAAGGGCTGACTCGGTGGGACGTACCCCGACCCCGAGCTGTGAAAGGCACTTGACCTGAGGGAATGTTACGTCCCCAGTCCGAAGGGCTGACTCGGTGGGACGTACCCCGACCCCGAGCTGTGAAGGCACTTGGACCTGAGGGAATGTTACGTCCCCAGTCCGAAGGGCTGACTCGGTGGGACGTAACCCGACCCCGAGCTGAAAGAGTACTTGGCTCTGGGGGAATGTCACGTCCCCAGTCCAAAGGCAGACTCGGTGGGACATCGCCCGACCCCGAGCTGTAAAAATCACTTGGTCCTGGGGGATGTTACGTCCCCAGTCCAAAGGGCAGACTCGGTGGGACATCGCCCGACCCCGAGCTGTAAGAATCACTTGGTCCTGGGGGAATGTTACGTCCCCAGTCCAAAGGGCAGACTCGGTGAGACATCGCCCGACCCCGAGCTGTAAGAATCACTTGGTCCTGGGGGAATGTTACGTCCCCAGTCCAAAGGCAGACTCGGTGGGACATCGCCCGACCCCGAGCTGTAAGAATCACTTGGTCCTGGGGGAATGTTACGTCCCCAGTCCAAAGGGCAGACTCGGTGGGACATCGCCCGACCCCGAGCTGTAAGAATCACTTGGTCCTGGGGGAATGTTACGTCCCCAGTCCAAAGGGCAGATTCGGTGGGACATCGCCCGACCCCGAGCTGTAAAAATCACTTGGTCCTGGGGGAATGTTACGTCCCCAGTCCAAAGGGCAGACTCGGTGGGACATCGCCCGACCCCGAGCTGTAAAAATCACTTGGTCCTGGGGGAATGTTACGTCCCCAGTCCAAAGGGCAGACTCGGTGGGACATCGCCCGACCCCGAGCTGTAAAAATCACTTGGTCCTGGGGGAATGTTACGTCCCCAGACCAATGAGCATGACTCGGTGGGACGTAACCTGACCCCGAGCTGTAACAAACATCGATCTCGACGGTACAAGAGCAGACCCGAGCCGGAAAGAGACATCGGTCTCGGTGGTACAAGAGCAGACCCGAGCCGGAAAGAGACATCGGTCTCGGCGGTACAAGAGCAGACCCGACCCGGAAAGAGACATCGGTCTCGGCGGTACAAGAGCAGACCCGAGCCGGAAAACAAATATCAAAATCATTGTGTGAGCCATAACAAACAAGCATAATCAAATGTCAACCTAAGTCAGAAGAGGTTTACTCACCTTTTTGGGATCTGTTGCCTTTCTTGCAACTCTACACTGGTCACTACAAGCAAGGCTCTTCTTAATATATCATCTCTGCATCTCAGCATTCCACGCATCCGACCGGATGACTTCCGCTATCAACTTGGTCGACCTAAAAAACCGAATGGTCTATGTACACACCGAGATAGCCTTCTTTTACCAAGTCTTCCACCTGCTCCCGCAGGTCTCTGCGCCCGTCCGTTGCATGTCCTCTGGAGTTATGGTGTATGCAATAAGCCTTTTGGTTCCTCTTGTCCGGGGAAAATCTTCTTTGGTCGGGTTTTACTAAGAGGCATTTCCCTTGGATCTCCACGACAATTTATCCCAGTGGTTTATTTAGAGGAATGTATGCTTCCTCTCGGACCACATGGTTTACCTGAGTTGTGGGCCTTTTTCCTTGATCCCTTTGTGCCATTGGCTTGAATTCTTTGGGTCTTGGATTGAACTTCCGGAATTCTCTTTCCGGTCGCCGGTGGTCTTCCCTCCTTGTCACCCTTTCTCTGGTGGTTGTCCCCCTCCGGGATACTTTTTCTTCGCTTTCTAGTAGTACGTACTTCCTGGCTATCTCCAGTGCGGTAGCGTAGTCTGGTGTCTCATGGATCCTCAGGTGGGTCCATAATTTCCCGACTCTTAGGGCCCCTTTCAGACTTTCCAGGGCTTCTTGGGATTCGTACTCTCCGACCTCGAGTACAGTGTTGTGGTACCTTTCAATGAAGCTTTTCAGTGTTTCGTCATCTCCTTGTTTCATGAGCCTTAGTTCTCCTATTGTTTTTTTAGGGGTGCAGGCTCCTTTGAAGTGCCGGATAAACGATTTCTTAAGCTGGGAGAAGTTCTGGATGCTCCCCGGGGCCAGACTTCTATACCATAGGATGGCAGGCCCACCTAAAATTAAGGGAAATACTTTGCATATGGCGTCGCCCGTCACTCCCTGTACTTCCATCAGGAGGACAAAATTCTCGATGTGGGATTTTGGGTCGGAGTGTCCTTTGTATGGTGCCACGGTCGGCATGTTAAATCGATTCGGGAACTGTGCTGACCTTATCTCTTCTGTAAGGGGAGACCCCTCTTCCTCGCCTCGGGTGTCTCCTGCGCCGATCTTGAGGCCTTCTTCCCATCTGGTCATCTCTTTTCTCAGCCAAGATTTTATTTCACGGGCTGTGCCCCCGTGTCGCCTTCTGTGTCCTTCTGTTCTCCTGTCGTTCCGGGCGTGGCGTTCCTTAAGCTCGGAGGTCTCATGTACGTCTTCGTTGTACTTTCTATCTTCCCTCTCGGAGTTGTAAAAACTGTTGGAGGAGGGGTCGGGTGATTGTTCCTCCTCTTCTTTTTCCCATGTGTCTTCTGATCGTGGCTCTCTTCCTACTACTTCAGATTTTATCCCATAAGGGCCTCTCTTTCTGGGTCCCTCGCCTTCGCTTATATCTACTACTCTTTTCCCTTTTTTCCTCTCTTTCCTCTTCTGGTCGGCCCTGGTTTCAGGTTTGTTTGCTCCTTCCATTCTTTCTAGTCGATCCATCATAGACCTCATGCTATCTTCCATCTTTTTCATCCAGTCCATTGCCGGACCTCCTGATTGGTGATTTCCGCCTTCCGCCATTTGTCTTATCACGTGAACTGCTTTTTGTGAAGTTCCCCACAGACGGCGCCAACTGTTGACGGCTGATTTTGGTCTCGGGGTAATATGGGAATATCACCTCCGAGGTAATCCTCCTTCAACGGTGAATTTGTTTGGTTATGGGGGACCAAAAGCAAATTTAGCGGGAGACGGGAAAACACACCAATGGACAAAGATATTTAACGTGGTTCGGTGGATTTTTTGATCCGACCTACGTCCACGGACAAGAACAGGATGGTACTTCTTTATTACTAAACACACTTCTCGGGACTCTTCTTTGTTTTTACAAATCAGAGCTTGATGATTCTTTTTCCCTCACTCTTGTGATGATTTTCAGATGTTTTCAACTTGTCCTTCTACACTCACTATACCCTCCTATTTATAATGGTGAATAAATCAGATTCCTATTTGTACAAGAATTCCCAATTTGGAGATTGTCTCCTTTTCCTATCAGGATTCCTAGTCAAAACTATTTCCTTTTCCCATAAGGATTCCTAATCAAAACTACATTTACTTCCTTTATCCTATTAGGATATTAAGTTATTACTTTACCCCATTAAAGTAGGACAACTTATCTCTTTTCCGCAAGAATATGATGCTTTATCTTCCTGAGCACGCCTCGTCATGTGCTCGGTCTTCATGAGGTCGGTCATGATAGCCATTTGAACTGAGAATGCTGCTGTCGATCTGATAATGCTCAGTCATCCGATCTCAAGTGCTCGGCCATTTAGTATAAAGTGCTCGGCCTCTTACCATCAAGTTGTCGGGTCGGCTTTAACGGTCTCGATCAATGGAGTTACCCCTTTTACCCCTGTCGTGTTGTTTAAATAACATAGTGCCCGAAAAACACCATCAACAAAACAAAATAAAAAATTAGGGAACTTGTACAGAATGAAAAGAAGTATTCGTGAGAGTGTGAGAGTTTGTTGCAGATTCTTGTATTCATGAGAGTGTGAGACTGAGTGAGAGGGAGCGAGACTGCGAGACCGAGAGTGAGATTGAGAGAGATAGAGATTTAGGGCGTGGGGATTTGAGAGAGAGACGAGTCTCTAATTTGAGAGATTTAGGGATTAAGTATTCCGTAGCTATAAATTTGTCTCTAACTAGCGACGGAATAAAAAATCTGCTTCTACATATAGAGACAGATTTTTCATTCTGTCTCAAATTGGAAACATATATATTTATCCGTCGCAAATTAGAGACGAATAAATTTCGTCGGTGAATTGTATATGTTAGGGAGGAAAATTTTCGTCTCTAATTACAGACGGATTTATTAATCCGTCGCCATTTAGAGACAGATTGAGAAATCTGTCGCTAATTAGATATGAAAATTTTTCATCCCAATTTAGCGACGGAATTATCCGTCGCTAATTAGTACATTGCAACTAAATTTACGATGGAAATTTATTCCGTCTCTAATTTAGTCGCAAATCTATCGCTATTTCATCGCTTATTTCCTGCTACTTTATTGGCGCCATTATTAGTTACAGAATTTGTTCTTGTCGTTAAATTAAGTAGCTAATTTCGTTATCCATTTCAATTCTATTTCAAATTATTGAAAATGAATATTTCGTCGCTAAATTGTGTCGCTTAATCTGTAATTTCTTGTGGTGATTAAGGAGAGAAAGTTTAAATTTTTTTTTTTTTATATAAAAAGATAATGAATTAAGATCAGATATTTTAATTATAGTACTACTTGCCTATATTGCGATTAAAATTTCTCGACTTTTGGTATCTTTGATCATTTATACTAAGATGATTATTATATTTTGAAATAATAATTTATTATAGTATACATATATTATAATATGAGTGTAGGCACTGCATTTTACATATAAGTCTCGATGATGAGTCTCGTACGGAGGCACTAGTCTTTAGGTTGCGAAAGTCGCGGGAAACGAATGTCGGAAGGAGAAATTCAGAATAAGTATGTCATCGGATTCAATTCACATGTTCACTGCTTTCGTTCGTGCTGCGTTCGCGAACACGTTCGAACGTCAAGCAGATTGCGGGCGTTCGTGCATCGTTCGAATCGGCGTTCGAACGGTGTCGGTACTTCTGGTTTTGTTGCTAGCCTCACGCCCAAGCCCAATTAGCCCACCAAAACCCACCCAAAAATAATTAAAACATTTAAAACATGTCACAAATTAAAATAATATCCTTCCTAAATTAAATAAATCACATCCCAATCTAAATAATTCACATACCTAATCAAAACAAATCAAATATATGATCTTCCTAATTAAGCCAAATCATGCCCCCAATTAACTAGACATTTTCCTTGTTAAACACTAATTAGGAGATGCCACTCATGATTACATTGATTCCTTTCCTATTCAAACAAGAGAAACCCTAGCATTTGCCTATAAAAGAAACACAAATCCAACCTTAGAACCCCTAGCACATACATACAAATTACAAGAAATTTTGAAAAGCATTAGCACCCTTGCCTACCTAGTTCACACGCCCAGGACAAAAAAAAAAAAACAAATAATTTTCTCTCCTACCCTACTCCACCATCACGGAAACACTCGCCAAATAACCCATCCATTGCCGCATAAACAAACCTCCCATACTAGCCAAAACAGCCCCAAATCACCCCAAATCAGTGAACAAATCACCCCAAAAATAGTCCCTTAATATAGCAAAACAGTGACAAAAAAACTGCACTTTAAAACCCTTAAATTATCGCAAGAAACAACAGTAAAATAGCTGTAAAACAGGGGAAACTATAGCTCAAAACAGTGAAGCAGTGAACGAGAGCAGTGGACCAGTGGACCGGAGGAGTTGCGGAGCATCAACCCTTTCGACGGCCGTGTAACGCACTTTCGAGAGACGACCTAAGAGGTTAGACCTGATGGCACCCTTCTTATTTATTTTCATTCATCTTTTAATTATTTTATTTATTTTCTTCGCATGAGAGTCGCTTGTGGATGCATGTTGTGGCCTTTGAATGGATGAGAAAATGTGTTCTCTTTTGTGGTATATCGGATGGAAACCCGGACGTAAATTCTGTAGCCGAATCCGAATGAACGGTATTGCGGTTTGCACTCGGGATACAATGCCACGTATCACTTGAGAGATTCACACACTTTGTTTCATCCAACCTTGTATTCGAGCATGATTGGGTTGCTAGCATGTTATTTATCTTTTAAGCATGATTTAGTCGTTAGTATGCTATTGCTTTCTGCATGTTACTTATTTATGCATGATGATATAGTGCGCATGGGCTAACTAGGGTGGATTAAAGGTCCTTTATTCGAGGGAAATGCCTAAAGGCTACCTTTTCCACGATGTTTTGCCGCGCCGGACGGAGTATGTTTGATTGAATGTGAGATATGTTTAATCGAGCATACGGGGTCCTATATTATTGTTGTCTTTATTTTATATGCATGGTAACATAATGCGCATGGGTTAACTAGGGTGGATTAAAGGTCCTCTATTCGAGGGAAATGTCTGAAGGCTACCTTTACCACGATGTTTTGCCGCGCCTTTTATTATGTCATTTACCCTTTGCATATCATTGCTTTATTTACGCATGCATTGCATTATTGTGCGCATGGGCTAACTAGGGTGGATTAAAGGTCATCTATTCGAGGGAAATGCTTGAAGACTACCTTTACCACGATGTTTTTTCGCGCCTTTTATTATGTCATTTACCTTTGCATATCATTGCTTTATTTACGCATGCACTACATTATAGTGCGCATGGGCTAACTAGGGTGGATTCAAGGTCCTCCATTCGAGGGAAAATGCCTAAAGGCTACCTTTACCACGATGTTTTGCCACTTCAGACGAGGTACACCCGATTGAATGGGAATGAGTTCAAATCGGGCACACGGGGTCCTACATTGTGGATTTGCTTATCTATGTATGTGTTGCGTCGTCTATCATACATCAGGTCTTGTCTCGTTCGAACGCGTTATCAAACGCTATACGAACGTGAACCTTCTGTATACCGTTCGAACGCGTTTACGAACGCTACTCGAACGCGCATGTGTTTTCTTTGTTTTATCATGCATCAGGTCTTGTCCCATTCGAACGCGTTCTCGAACGCTATACGAATTTGAACCTTCTGTTTACAGTTCGAACGTGTTTACTAACACTACTCGAATGCGCACGTATTTTCTTTATTTTATCATGCATCAGGTCTGGTCCCGTTCGAACGCGTTCTCAAATGCTATACGAACGTGAACCTTCTGTTTACCGTTCGAACGCGTTTACGAACGCTACTCGAACGTTCATGCATTTTTTTTATCATGCATCAGGTCTTGTCCCGTTCAAACGCGTTCTCGAACGCTATACGAATGCAAACCTTCTGTTTACCGTTCGAACGCGTTTTCAAATGCTACACGAACGCACATACACTGAACTGATTCCTTTTCATTTCATGCATAATTGCTTCTTGGGTGATTTCTCTTGTATTATGTAATTAATCATACCATTCCATTATTGACACTTTTACGGTTATCATTTATTTGTATTCCCGCATTTATCTATTTGATGTGTTCATGAGATGGTATTCAAGCATGATTAGGTCGTTATTATGTTACTTGGTTCTTAAGCATGATTTAGCCGTTAGTATGTTATTCCTCTATACATGATTTGGTTATCTTCTTTCGCAATAGGCGTTCAATTTACGTTTACGTTTAGGTTGTTATTTATTTTTCGTGTTTGATGATTTAACATGTTCATGAGATTATTGTGTGATATCGTATGTTTACCGTTATGATGATTTATTTTATACATGCGAACTTATGAGTAGATTACTCTTGGAAATATGTTGCATAGATTCGATTAAATTATTGCATAAATCATTTCATTACAAGTGACATAAGTAAGGGACCATTCCGAACCCAACGGTTTGAGGTCTTCCCTTGCGAGGGGTAAGTGCAGCCTTAAATCATTTTCCCGGTTCACACCGGGTGGCGACTCCATATTATTTCTCCGATTTAGTTCCCCCGTGGGCTACTCCGTACTCCCAACCTGGCCGCGAGCCCGGGACATCGTCGTCTACGTCTGTGTCCTACAATGAGATTTACTTAAAATTTAAATTTATACACTTATAATATAATTCAAGATGGATGGATGAAGGACAAAGCACAAACGTTATTTCATTCAGAAATCCGTTCATTGGTTTTATCATCACCGCTTGGCACACTGTACATCTTCTACATGTACATCTTGGGATAGCAAAATCCGGATTCGGACACGAGTTCGGGTCCGGAAAGGATTTTCATTTCTCATGTCTGGATCCGAACCCGAGAAAAATTATCCAGATCCGGATATATCCGGATTCGGATTCCAAATCTGTATAAAAATAATAAAATTTTAAATTTATCAATTAACATCATTAAAAATATTAAATTATCACAAATTGAAATTCACTAAAATATACAAAAATTGAAATTCATGTAAAAATTATCAATTAACTTCATAAAATATCCTAAATTATATATAATTTTTTATTTTTTTTTAAAAAAAATTAACCTGATTCGGGTATCCGGCTCCAGAATTATGTGAACCCGGGTCCGGACCCGAATCCTTACGAGTCTTTAAAATCGAGACCCGAGTCCGTAAAAATATATTGCGGACCCGGATCCTTTCGGGACTTCCGAATCCGGGCCGGATTCAGGTGGAATTGCCATCTCTATGTACATCTCATCAAATTTATTTCTCAACTACAATTGGACTTTGAGGGTCATGCATAGTAAATATGCTGCTTACAGAAATTGAGCCACAAAAGGCTCCATAAAAAATACAAAGATTACGTACAAAAAACCCAACTGTAATTCACAGACTATTGAATATTTTAAACGTTACATGAATGAAAGAATCTGCTTTTGGGCTCCGTAGAAGGGTTGATGGTGCAGCATGTGGCAAAAATTTGCATGATCGAGGCGTGGCGCCGAGAGTTATGATAACGTCAAATGAGTAGTAATGTAATGATGACGGAGTCTTCAATAAATTAAAAAGCCCATAACAGCGCGAGCTCTGTTGTTTTTTCTTTCTTTTTTGTTTATCTCAGGCCCCCCCCACTTCTATACTAACTCCTTTTTGGTTCCCACCATCACACTCTTAATAATTACTCCCACTTCCCTTTATTTCTTTTATTTGCAGCTGTTAATTAATATTTCCCCATTTTTTTAGTTTTTATTTAATGTCTCTTCCTAATCATGAATTTATAGCATAACCAACAAATGAAAGTTGAGATTTTTTTAAAAAATTCTCGTATATCCACCCAATTTTTTAGTTATAAATTTCGATCAAAAATTTTATTCATACAAATTTTTCGACTCCAATCTCGTATCAAATTGTATGAGATCTTGATTTTTGATTGAAATTTAAGATTTTATGTCAACCCTCTTTGAGATTTTGTGAACTACATATGTTCATTTTGCGGGTCGGATTTAGTTGTTGACCAGTGTGGATCGGATCAAAGCTAGTGACTTGTTTGATATGAATTAAAAATTTAGGAGTGGAAGTTTAAAAAGATTGAAGAAATTTTGGGAATAAGTGTTAAGATGCGTTTACGTACTCGTAATCGGAATGAGATGAAATCGGAATAGACTGGAATGGAATGGTAAATCGAAATCATAATAAGTTGTTTACTTAACTATAAGAATCAGAATCAGAATGAAATAGTATTAATATTGATGTGTTTACTTTGTCTAGTAATCGAAATGAATTGTTAAAAAGTTACAAAAAAAAAATAGTTACAATTATATATTAATTTTTATTATTTTTATATGTATTAAATTACTAAATATTAAATTATTCTTTTATTAAAATATTAAATATCATTTTATTATTAATTTTATTATTTAGGTATTCATTAATTATTACTTTATTAATTAATTATTAATGTATTAAATTACGAAATATTAAATTATTCTTTTATTAAAATGTTAAATATTATTTTATTCTTAATTTTATTTATTATTTATAAATTTAATATATTTTATTAATTAATTATTAATGTATTAAATTATTAAATATTAATTTGTTCTTTTATTAAACTAATTATTTTATTAAAATAGTAAATATTATTTTATTATTAATTATTGATTATTAATATATTTTATTGATTATTTATAAATTAATATTAATTAATTATCTTATGAGCAATATTGTAATTTCTCATCAATAAGGAGAATGTGAATCTCATTCCCACGAGGGTGGTGAGAATGAGATTCTCATTCATCATTCCCAAATGTGTGAGCCTCATTCCCATTTTTATTCAATTTTAGAAAGTAAATAACCTTAATGAAAATGATTTTCATTCCTTCATTCTCATTACCGTCAAGTAAACACATCATAAAAATCCCTGAGTGAATTAATAAGGAGTCTATGATCATAACCAGAGTTGGGTCGGTCATGTCAAATTAATTTTTTTTTTTTTTTAAAAAAATTCAAACCCAACTCGAAATAGATGGGGAAATTATTTTTGGGTTTAAAAACCCGACTCGAGTTAGGTCTGAGATTTGACCCGACACATGTACACCCCTACTGTGAATAAAAAACTTGCATTTTATCTAGATGCAGTGACTAAGATGATCGCATATAAGGTAATATTGCTATATATAGGGTGTTGATGGTGTTTTCTAGCACTATAACATTTAAGACAGCACGACGAGGACAGAAAGGTAATTTCCTGGCTGGTTGAGATCATCAGAAACCGACCCGACCACAACATGTGAAGACCGACCACTTTGGTTCGTATGACCGAGCACTTTAAGGTCGGCAAGAACATTCTCAGCATAAAAGACTGTCATGACCGACCACATAAAAACCGACCAGACGGCAAGACGCGTTCAAGATGACGACACTCTATTCTAACGGATAAGATAAGCGAGTTATCCTACTTCACAAGGAGATGGAGTCAGAATCCGAAAAGGAAGAAGAAAAGAGAAGGGAGAATCGGACTAGGAATCCTTACAATGAGAAGAGACTAAATTCAACTAGGATTACTTATGCAAATAGGAGTCTGATTTCTGTATTACTATAAATAGGAGGGCATAGTATGTGTAAAAGGCACGATCAAATCATCGAATCATCAACAAAACTTGTGATCTGAATCTTCGAGCTCTGACTTGTAGAGATCGAGAAGAGTGTTTGAGTAATAAAAGTACCATCCTTTTGTGTCCGTGGACGTAGGTCGGATCCAAATCCACCGAACCACGTTAAATCCCCTTGTTGTTTGGTGTGTTTATCTGTTTTTCGCTAAATTTGCCTTTGGTCCCCCATAACCAAACAAATTCACTATTGAGGGAGGATTTCCTCGGGAGTGATATTCCAATATTACCCTGAGACCAAAATCAGCCGTCAACAGTTGGCGCCGTTTGTGGGGAACTCAACAAAAAGCAACTCGTGTAGTGAGACAATGGCGGAAGACGGAAGCCACCAACCATCAGGGAGCTCGGCTGCAGATTGGATGGAGAAGATTGAGGAGAACCTTAGGAAAGAAAGGGAGGAAAGCCGAACTCTGCTAAAAACCATAGTAGACCGGTTGGAAAGGATAGAAGGAGCACACAATGGAAAATTCGAGGCCGGGACTAGCCGACGAAGGAACGACATAGCAGAAGGAAAGAGGATTGTCGATATAAGTGAGGACGACAGACCCCGGAGGAGAGACCCTTACAGGGTAAGATCTGTAGTGGTCCAGGGAGATTCTCGGACCGAGGACACATGGGAGGAAGAGAGTGACAAATCGTCACCAGACCCCTCCTATGATAGCCTTCGCAACACCCGGCAAAAGGAGAAAGAATACGACGAAGAAGTACGAGAAGATACCGGCCACGAGAAGCACCTACCCCAGGATAACAGAAAGAAAGAAGACCGCATGAGGCAGAGTGGAACCAAAGATAGCAACATGAAATCTTGGTTACGGGAGGAGCTGATCAAATGGGGAGTACATCCCAATGCAAACAGAGGGGATGTCCAGGACGGCAAAGATGAATCTCCCCTCGCGGAAAAAATAAGGTCGGTAAGATTCCCAAAGCGATTCAACATGCCGACCATGGCACCCTACAAAGGCCACTCTGACCCGAAATCACACATCGAAAGTATTGTCTTGTTGATGGAAGTCCAGGGAGTAGTAGGAGATGCCATCTGCAAAGTATTCCCCCTAACTTTAAGTGGACCCGCCATCCTATGGTACAGAAGCTTGGCTCCGGGGAGCATCAGAGGCTTCACACAACTTAAGAAGTCGTTCATTCGACACTTTAAAGGGGCTAGCGTTCCCAAAAAGACGATTGGAGAATTAAGACTTATGAAGCAAGGAGACGATGAACCTCTGAAGATATTTATTGAAAGATACCATAATATGGTACTCGAAGTCGGAGGGTATGAATCCCCCGAGGCCCTGGAAAGCTTGAAGGGAGCCTTAAATGTCGGAAGGCTATGGACCCATCTAAGGATCCAAGACACCCCGGACTACGCCACCGCTCTGGAGGTAGCCCGAAAATTCGTTTTGTTGGAGAACGAGGAAAAAGTATCCCGAAAAGGGAACACCATTAGAGAAAGAACCGCAAGGGAGGGTGCCCCCCGCCGAACAGAAAGAGAATCCAGAAGACCGCTCCCGAAGCACAAGGAGTTCAAACCATTGCACCGGGACAATCAAGAGAGAAGGGCGCCGACCCTAGTGAACCATGTGGTCGGGGAAGATGCATACATTCCCCTAAAGAAACCACTAGGGCAAATTGTCATGGAGATTCAGGGGAAATGCCTCTTAGTGGAACCCGACCAAAGGAGATTCCCCCCGGACAAAAGAAACCAAAAGGCTTATTGTGTACACCACAACTCCAAAGGACATATAACAGACGGATGCAAAGATCTGCGAGAACAAATGGAAGATCTAGCACGGAACGGGTATCTAAACAAATACATTGACCACGAGGTCATGACAGCCAGACAAAGAGCACGTGGTCGCCAAATTAATATCATCGCAGGAGGAAGAACACTGGCCGGGAACTCTAACCGGTCAAGGAAAGATTAGAGCAGAACCCGAGAACCAGATGTCTTAGAAACAGAGCAGGGCACAGGGCTACCGGGAGGTCGGTCGGTACCAATAATGTTCACTGATGAGGATGCCCGAGGAGTAAGTTTCCCGCATGACGATGCATTGATAATCAAGGCAGTCATCAGCGGGTCGGAAGTAGACAGAATCCTAGTGGACCCCGGGAGCGCAGTTGATATAATTTCCAGAGAAGCGCTGGACAACCTAGGGGTAGAATATGCAACCCTTACCAACGATAGCACTCCCTTATACGGTTTCGGAGGAGCAGCCGTTATCCCACTAGGAAAAATACAGTTGGCAATAACTGTCGGGACACATCCCCAGACCCGGACGATCATGACAGACTTCACTGTGGTAGACTGCATGAGCAGTTACCAGGCCATCGTCGGGCGACCCTTCATGATGAAAACAAAAGCCGCGATGTCATGCTATCACCTAAAACTAAAATTTCCACTCGGGAAGGGATTGGGATTGTGTGCGGAAGCCAGAAAACAGCTCGCAGCTGCTTCGCAACTCTCTCACGAGAAACTCTATGCATCACAGAAGACAGTCGAAAACGACAAAGGAACCAGGGAGAAGAAGAAGAAGACAGAGGCCCAGGCGCTTGGCCAAACAAAAGTGCTCGACTCGCTGCGGCTGAGGAAACCGAGGAGATAGAACTTTACGGAACAGGCCCTGGGATTACAATATGGTCGGTCGGTATCGAACAATGCCTACCAATGAACCAAATATAAAGTTTTCTCTCGAAGTATCACACAGAATAAACTGTAAGGAGGACAGTATGTCCCCAAATATGAATAAAACATTTTTTATCCGCTTTCTTGAAACAAAATTGAAAGCCATATACGAAAACATGGGGCATACTCGACGCCCACTACATAAAACAGTTAGGCGCCAAGGCCGCTTCAACCATCAGCTCGGATCTGGATCTTATTCCACCGAGGTCGTCTGACTCGGGGTCGGGCACGTCCCACCAAGTCAGCCCTTCGGACCGGGGACGTAACATTCCCCCAGGTCCAAATGCCTTTCTCAGCTCGGGGTCGGGCACGTCCCACCGAGTCAGCCCTTCGGACCGGAGACGTAACATTCCCCCAGGTCCAAGTGCCTTTCTCAGCTCGGGGTCGGGCACGTCCCACCGAGTCAGCCCTTCGGACTGGGGACGTAACATTCCCCCAAGTCCAAGTGCCTTTCTCAGCTCGGGGTCGGGCACGTCCCACCGAGTCATCCCTTCGGACTGGGGACATAACATTCCCCCAGGTCCAAGTGCCTTTCCCAGCTCGGGGTCGGGCACGTCCCACCGAGTCAGCCCTTCGGACTGGGGACGTAACATTCCCTCAGGTCCAAGTGCCTCCATAGCTCGGGGTCCTCAGGGACATACTCGATGCATAAGGATCCGTGAGAAGCATAGCACAGGGAGGGATGATACCCATGTGGCGATTGCTTGCTCCAGTGTTACCGAACATAAGGAGGAATATGCCCTTAATGTATCGAACACTCTTTGATCCTCACTTACCCGATGTAATGGATTTGTGGGAAAGCATAGCACAGGGGATGGTGATGCCCCCGTGACGATTGCTAGCTCCAGTGATGCCCGACCTAAGGAGGAATGTGCACTTAGTATCCCGGACACTCTTTGATCCATTCATCATCTCGGATCCGCGAGAGACGCAGCACGAGGATGCGTCGTGCCCCTGTAGCGTGTGCATACTCCAGCGTGGTAAGGAGGAGCCCTCATACAATACACAGGCTCCCCAGTGAACCGACGTGTAGAGGATGTGCCCTTACCAGTCAAACGCTTTTTTTGATCCGAATCCTGGTTCGCCGGGACGCTGAATTGAAAGATTCATTGTGTTTTTGGAGACCTCGGGCAGGACGCTGTTTGAGGCATCCATGTTGTTATTCTTTTTGCAAAAAAACGTTTTCATGGGATAGGTGCTAAGTCACCCCCGGCTTTTGATTTTTATTTCAACTTGTTTTTTGTTTTTCGCCGGTCTGGCAGAGGGACGCCCATGCCGGATTTGGCAGGACTTCAAGAGGTTGATTCACTTCCCTTCTGTACAAATCCCAAAAATTATTCCGCTCAGGGCTGGATACGTTCCGCCGAGGCCACTTGGATTACCTGGCTCGGGGCTGGATTCGTTCCGCCGAGGCCACCTATTTATTGGGCCCGGGGCTGGATTCGTTCCGCCGAGGTCACTTGGTTTCTCTAAACTCGGGGTCGGGTTACGTCCCACCGAGTCGGTTCCTTTGGACTGGGGAGGTAACATTCCCCCAGGTCCAAGTCTTTCTCTAAGCTCGGGGTCGGGTTACGTCCCACCGAGTCGGTTTCTTTGGACTGGGGAGGTAACATTCCCCCAGGTCCAAGTCCTTCACACAGCTCGGGGTCGGGTTATGTCCCACCGAGTCGGTTTCTTTGGACTGGGGAGGTAACATTCCCCCAGGTCCAAGTCCTTCACACAGCTCGGGGTGGGTTAGGTTATGTCCCACCGAGTCGGTTTCTTTGGACTGGGGAGGTAACATTCCCCCAGGTCTAAGACTTTCACACAGCTCGGGGTCGGGTTATGTCCCACCGAGTCGGTTTCTTTGGACTGGGGAGTGACATTCCCCCAGGTCTAAGTCTTTCACACAGCTCGGGGTCAGGGTTACGTCCCACCGAGTCGGTTTCTTTGGACTAGGGAGGGAATATTCCCCCAGGTCCAAATCTTTCACACAGCTCGGGGTCGGGCTATGTCCCACCGAGTCGGTTTATTCGGACTGGGGAGGTAAAATTCCCCAAGGCCGGTCTCTCACTCAGCTCGGGGTCGGGTTGCGTCCCACCGAATCAGCTCCTTTGGTTTGGAAAAAGTCTCAGAGTATTCAGACAAACATGAAACATAAAAAAAAAGGGAAGAAAGAGATAAGAAATATGCATAGATATATATATATGTGTGTATGTCAAAATACAAACTTTAATGTTGTTACAAAAAGATAAAGTGTACACAGGGCCCCGGTCGGGTTACCCTTTCTCATACAGCCCGCGCAGGGGCAGGAATTTCTTCCTCAACTAGCTCAGATGGCGGGAGGACTGGCTCGATCTCAGGAGGAGGAACATCTACTTCATCCTCGGCGGCATGGGAGACCTCTACTTCAGGGACGGGAGGAGGGATCTCAAGGAAGTCCTCGCCGGAGGCTGGAATATCAGGTTGTCCTTCTTGAGAAGCTCCAGAAGCAGGGACGACCGAAATGGGGTCAAGATTCATCACCTCCTCGGTAGGGGGAGGGAGCCATTTCTGGAACTCCTCCTCGGAGATCTCCCCTTTACAGAAACTGATGGCCGCATAAATAGGATCCATGTTCAGACTTGGCAGCACCATCGGTATCAGTTCGGCGCAGTCACCAACCCCCTCAAGGCTAATAGCCTCCTTCTCGGCCTCAAGATCAGCCTCTCTCTCCTCGAGCTCGGCCTCTTTCCTCTCAAGATCATCCCGAGCCCGCGCCATTTGTTCAACATTGGCCTTCAATTTGGTCTCAACACTGGCCACCTTCGCTTTCAAAACGCTAATCTCAGATTGGGCGGCCTTCAAATCCTCCCGGGCAGTGTCAGCGAGTTTTCGTTCCAATGAGGCAGCAGCCTTAATAGCCTTATTCATTTTAAAGTTCTCAATAGCAGTCGACTCAAGGTTCTCTATCACCCCCTCCCGGTAGGCCAACTTAGCCTCCACTTCCGTAAGACGATTCTGAAGTCTCTGGGCCTGACCCCCTCGGACAATAGGCTCAAAAGAAGATCTTTGTTCTTCGCCATGAGGTAAGTGGCCTGCACAAAAACAAAGAAAGTCAAGACGCGAGATGAAGAAGACCGGGAACCAAAATCAAAAAGAAGAAATGAGAGAATAAAACTACCTTTGTCATCTGAGAGCTCATCTCGGTCACAAAGCCTCGGGCGAGATGTCTTCATATCTCGAGACCTCCTCAGGGGGAATCACCTCGGCCAATTCATTAAAGGCCGGCACTAGATGGGAAGTGGCCTCCCGGATGCTTTCCCCCAAGTCATCCACCCCGAGGATCACAGAACCTTTCCGCTTCTTAGCGGAGCCCTCGGAAGATTTTCTCATCCGGCGAAACTCTTTTTTCTTGACCGGGGCAGGATCCTCCTCCTCCTCTTGAGCCAGATCGGTCTCCTCTGAACCAAATTGACGCCTCCTTTTCCTCAAGGGCTTCGGCGGACTGGTGAGACGAGCAGACCCCGATGATTGTGCACCAGGAGAAGAGAGACCCCGAGCAACTGGCTGAACATCTCCTTGAGACGCCCTCTCAGCCCCAGCAGGGTCAGGCTGTGATCGGGAAGTTCCAGCATCAGCGCGGCCGGCTTTCTTCATAGTACCGGCCAATTTCTCAAGAAACTTTGGCCTCTTTGACATACCTACAAAGAAGGGAAAAAAGGAAATCAGGGACCGAGCATACAACAAAGACATCAAACATGATAGGCAAACAGGGAAGTCAAACTAAACAGCCAGAAGACATCTACCTATCCGGCCTGCGACCTCCAAAGGAGCAGCCCGACAAGGCCCGACTCAACAAATGCCGCGTCATTAACCAACTCCCTCCAGGGGGCAGCATAATTCCGAGCCCAGGATACCCGCTTCCGGACCTGATGAGAGACTTTGGGTGCATCCCTCCAACAAACTAGGAATAACAGAAGGAGAGGGATAAGAAACCCAACAAAAAACTAAGGGAAGAAAAGCTAAAGGTCAGTATCCTAACCTCCCGCCCTAAAGATGTCTGGTACCAAGAACTCCCCGTCATCCGACCTCAAGGTCCGCCCCCAGTCACCAGTGGCCCAGAACCAGAGGTCTTTGAAATTCTTGTTAGAATCAGGAAGCTTTCGGACAATGTTTGACGAGCTGTCATAAGCTGAAAGGTAATACCATCCGTGGTACGACCTAGGATTGGCCTTCAACCGGTATAACCTCTTCACCTCTTCGAGAGAAGGCTCGCCGAGTCCTGCTCGATGCCAAGCCACATACAACCCGGCCAGAATTCTCCAACTGTTTAGACTCAGCTGACAGGGAGCGATCTCCATCTCGGCCAACATCCAAGCGAAATAAGGTTGAATCGGCAGCCGCAGCCCACACTCAAAGAAGACAGGAAGAAGTGCCACCGAGCCCTCGTCAGGTTGGCTGGCACGATCCATAAGACCAGAAACTTCGAGGGCGATATCTATAGGTATGTTATACCGCAGTCGAAGAAGGGCAAGATCGTCCTCGTTATTTTAGAAGGACGGTCCATATCCAGAGTCGACGAGCCGAGTTCACCGGCCTCTGGGTCCTTCCGAGGAACCCTTTGATGGTAGGAGTCTTGTTCGATCTCAGAAAGAGTAGGGGTAGTGTCAAGGTCTTCTACACTAGGAGCCCCCGAGCCCGAGGAGAGCTCCTCAGCAGGGGGAGTTGAGGTTCTAACAGGCTTTTCAGGGGAAGAACTGCTATCAGACATCCCTGACACCCACAGAAAAACAAAGAAGGAAGGGGAAGTCAGTCTACGGCTAAAAGAAACTACTCACGGTTTCTATGTTAGCTAAAGCAGGAGGTTGTGCAGTACGGTTATGCCCGCTCCTTATACTCACAGCAGAGAACGAAGCCCGTAGTTGAAATCCGAGACGCAAATATGAGCGAGTCAACCGAGATATTTGCAGAAAAGAAGAAGAAATTGCCGAAAAGATTGAACAGTGAAAGCCTCGTCCTCTTATAGTCATGGCAAAGACGCTCGTGACCATTGGATCTAAAGGAAGAGCCCGGACGAACACCAAGTGTCGACTGCAAAAGGGGTCTCCCAAGTTCAAACAGACGGCTGAGATCAGCCCACTGTGAAGACGCCTCTGCATGGTCGATTCGTCCCCTCTTTTGGCGGGAACCAGGCGGATGTTTGACAAGTGTCAAAATTAGAAGAAACCTAAAGTTGATTTGATAGGCATTTAAAAACGGACGTGACTGATTGCGTGTCTCGAGACGAAACGCTTAAAAAGAAGCAACAAAGCATTCTCGACCCAAGACCGACCTCCAACAGAGCAAGTCAGAAACACCTTCTTTATATAGTTCCCGGCACCAACTTGCACGCTTGTTGGAACCGAGAACTAGGGGACAGATGTTGATGGTGTTTTCTAGCACTATAACATTTAAGACAGCACGACGAGGACAGAAGGGTAATTTCCTGGCTGGTTGAGATCATCAGAAACCGACCCGACCACAACATGTGAAGACCGACCATTTTGGTTCGTATGACCGAGCACTTTAAGGTCGGCAGAAACATTCTCAGCATAAAAGACTGTCATGACCGACCACATAAAAACCGACCAGACGGCAAGACGCGTTCAAGATGACGACACTCTATTCTAACGGATAAGATAAGCGAGTTATCCTACTTTTCACAAGGAGATGGAGTCAGAATCCGAAAAGGAAGAAGAAAAGAGAAGGGAGAATCGGACTAGGAATCCTTACAAGGAGAAGAGACTAAATTCAACTAGGATTACTTATGCAAATAAGAGTCTGATTTCTGTATTACTATAAATAGGAGGGCATAATATGTGTAAAAGACACGATCAAATCATCGAATCATCAACAAAACTTGTGATCTGAATCTTCGAGCTCTGACTTGTAGAGATCCGAGAAGAGTGTTTGAGTAATAAGAGTACCATCATTTTGTGTCCGTGGACGTAGGTCGGATCCAAATCCAGCGAACCACGTTAAATCCCCTTGTTGTTTGGTGTGTTTATCTGTTTTTCGCTAAATTTGCCTTTGGTCCCCCATAACCAAACAAATTCACTATTGAGGGAGGATTTCCTCGGGAGTGATATTCCAATATTACCCTGAGACCAAAATCAGCCGTCAACATAGGGTTTGCATAGTTCTGTTTGATTTGATATAATTACAAAATAAAATAAAATAAAAATTATTCGGATTTTTAAAGTAATTGTTCATTTTTCCTCATTTTAAAAAATTGCAATTATTCCTAATCACCAGTTCGGTTATTTCATTTTTTTAATGATAACAATTAAAAAATTAGTAACATTAATTGAACATCATATTTATCCAAACAATTAACACTATAACTCTTGTAATTATCAACAACTACACAAATTTTTTTTTCTTCCTCAGATACAATCATCATTTAATTATTTGAAATCTAAGAAAAAAATACCCAAAATAAAAAATTACAAACATTTCATGAAATACTAAACACCAAATAAATTTAATAACATAATATATAAAATAACAACATAATATGATTAAATTTTAAAAAAAATTTATTGGTTCGATTTTTTTAGTTAAAAATTATTCTAATTCGATTCAATTAGGTTTTTAATTAAAAAATCAAACAATTACTTTTTCAATTAAAAAATTATCACTTCGGTTGGATTTTTCCGATTCGATTCAGTTTTTTCAGTTTTGGTTTTCCGTGCACCCCTAGCTATGTATAGAAATTTATACTACAAAACCTCTCTGACTTGTTCTCATGAGAGTCAATGTGAAGATGTTTCATCATCAATAGAAATTTGATTTAGACACAATTTTTCGATCTATTTTTTTTTTTTTTTTAAAATAATCTTGAATTTTGAACTATTCGATTCAAAATTTGATATCATTTTATATCGATTAAAAAATCAATAAGAATTTAAAATAATTTTTCGTCTCAAATTCATATTGAGGAGATTACGTGAAGCTATTGATGTCATACTTGCAAGCAATAAATTACAACAAAATTTCATGTAATGTGAACAAGTATAGAAAGGTCCAAGCAGTTCTATCAAACGTTAGAATTTTGCTCTTTAAAATAATGAAATGAAAATAATTTAGTGGTTGATTCACACTCTCACTGATGCTTAGAAATTAATTCTCCACGCCACATTCTAGTGGGGTTGTTGAGAATCCAAACGTGGTGGCATTTCCTACCAACTTATCAAAGTAAAAATGACATGCCACATATTGGTTTGTCGTTTTGATTTGCCACAATGAGATGCTCACCACCTGTTTGACAATATTTCCAAATCACCTTCAAACTTGTCGCAGTCACACCCACAGTTAGAAAAATGAATCCAAATTCAATATCTTATAATTTGAATTGGGCTATTAATTTGAATTTACACATTTAAAAACCTCACCTTCCAACATTCACCTTTATGTCAAATTTGCACACGGGACAAGAGCTTGTCATTTTCATTTACCGACCTACGTCACTCAATTTATAGCTCATTTATTTCTGCTTTCAATGGTTGCATCACTACCATGAATCAGGGGATTCGAGTACAAAATGTACTGAATTCTAAAATAATAATAAAAAAATTTGAACTTCTCTCTCTAAATCTAGATTCAATGACTTAGATTTTATAATTGAGACTTGAGAGAGCTCCAGTACATTCGGTATTGGAGCCCCTTTCCCCCGATTCTCACTGACATATAGTATATAGAACGGATCTTGATACTTTCTAATATGAAAAATTAGTTGGAAATCCGTGTGGTATAGGTACTAATTCGAATAAAATATATTTACATGACAATTTATATTGTAATTTTAAATATGTTTTTTTTTTTTGGGTTTTATATGCAAATCAAATAATAACAAAAAATAATTGTTTTTAAAACAAAAATAGTAAAATTAATATCCAACCCATCTGTATTTCCTCCATTGTTGCTATGTTTCCTTCTCCAGAAAGAATCTGATAAGCAGAAGGAAAATTTCAAAAAAAAAAAAAATCAAATATTAACTAAAGGATACAACAAAATACACACGTGGTTCGCTTCCATCACAGGTTGTCAGACGCTAGAGGTCGCCGAAACTTAACTTCGATATATATATGAGAGCAATGAATCGAAATAAATATCATTATTATTTTTTGAAATCTTCTGAATTTCACCGCGAAACAACCTCTTTTAGGTTTAAGCGAAATTGGTAAAATATCCGGTTGTTCCAGATTCGTACTAGAAACATACTTCATGGATTCGAATGCAGAATCTCAAAAATGAGATCTTAAATCATATACCATCAAATCACCCTCTTAAAGACCCGAAGAGATTACTCGTTTGACTTGATTTTTTGTATTTTTTGTATCAGATCTTTTGGCTTCACACTAACATTTGTAATAACTCAAAGATTGTTATTGATTGTCATCTATTCAATAAACCTTAGACTTTAATCACATGCATATAATCAATGTATTATCTTCATCTTCTTTTGGTTTCCTATTAACATTATATTAATTGTAACATATTCAATAAAACTTAATTTAAACTTTAGTGACATGCCTCTAAGTACCGCATTCTCTTCATCTTCATTTGGCTTCTCTCACTAACATTTTATTAGTTGTTATCTATTCAATAAACCTTGACTTAAATTATATGCCCATAATCCATGTATTTCTATCAAATAAGGAGAGAATTCTATTGATTTTCGTATTTAATAAGGTATGTAATAATTCAATTGAAGAGTTGTTCATTAATATTTGTATTAGTCAATTTTCAATTTATTTATTTGAAATATGCAATAAAAAAATTGATCCTTAAAATAAAAAATGTAAAATATAAATTTACTAGAGAGTATCAGCCGATTTTCGACATCATATTGATAGTTAATACATTTATTATAATTAGAAGCTTTAGTTTCATATCAAGATCAAAATCAATATATCATGAATTGAGTTAGTTCGATAATATTATTATTGGTCAATTCTCAACCTATTTCTAACATCATATTAAGATAACCATTTATATATCCTCAATTGAGTTGGTTAATATTATTTATGTTGTAAATTATTCAAATCTTCAAATGTTATAGTTTGGATGAAGGAGGGACATGTCCCTTGGATGGTACCCCATAGGGACATGTCCTCCAAATTGAGTGTAACATGGTTTTATGCTCCAGGGGATGCATATGAGGGGTATAACCCTTTGGAGGGTTGCACCTCAACTCAAATGGTACCCTTTAGGCACCCTTCCATGCCTTTATAAGGAGGCATCCATGTTCATTCAAGAGATAGAAAAAAATCCGAATTGCATCCAAACGAATTTGAGTCTTACATTGGTTTTGAGTCAGAGAGAGAATCCCACCATTTCCAAATTCAAGATCTCTTTAAGGTGTGCTCCTTGAAGGAGAGGAATCCGAGTTATCTTGTGAGAACATTAGCCACAAAACCCGTAAAGCACCGAGACGGGGCTAATAAGTTCTTAAGGACAGAATTTTATCTCGACTTGGATCTAAATTTTCATCAATTTTCCAGGTTTTCTTTATACTTCAAGTTTTAGGGTTTTGCATTGGATTTTCTGGATTTGATTTGTATAAAGCATGTTTGTTTTCTATTTAATGACACCAATATACCAACAATCTTAAAAACTTATTAATTTAGTGTTGTTAGATAGTAATTCGCATGCTAAGATAAGAAAATTTTCTGGAAAATAAAGTTTGTGCATGAAAAATACGTAGGGTGTTCGAACGCCTGACGAACGCAAAGGCAAAAATCTGAAATTTCGTAAGAACGTTCGAACGCGTCTTCAAACGCAACTCGAACGCAAACCTTCTGCCTAAGAATGTTCGAACGCGTCTTCAACAAACCCTATGACTTAAAATGTTCGAACGCGTCCTAAACGCAACATGAACGTAAACTCTCTGGAATACTTCGTTCGAACGCATTTCCGGAAGCCACACGAACGTAAACTCTCTGGAATACTCCGTTCGAACGGATTCTCGAATGCTCTACGAACGTGAACTCTCTGGAACACTTCGTTCGAATGCGTTCTCGAACGCAACACAAACGTGCACACACTGGACAGTCTCGTTCGAACTTAGATACGAACGCGACACTAACGAATTAGTCCTGGAATTATTTATAAACTGAATGGACTTAGATTAATTTAAGTAATCATAATATTAACTTAGTAAATCATATACTGAATCACAATAATCTTGGTAGTATAGATTTAAGTTATTATTAGGGTGTTCAATTATCACAAGCATACACATAGTGATAAAGTTGAAAATTAATTGTGTGCTGCATACTTGGTTGAGAATTTAAAGTGTAGTCATACACAAGTAATTTCATCTAATCTTGATTGACACAAACACATATATCTACACATATCGTATATTGAATTGTAAAATTAAAAATGTAATACTAAGTTTTGAATTACTAAGAGATTCTATTGAGAAAGTGTTTAAATGATATTTTGTCAAAAAGGCGATTAGAGCCTAAGTGGTTACTTCGGACCCCCATTGTCCTCTGGGAATATTCATTTATTTACTTTTCATAAGAAACTTTAGTCAAAATTCAAGGACTTCTGTTTATTGGTACTATTGTCTAATAGAACAACAAGTGGATACTTGGTATATCACTTTGAACAATATCATTTGTTGATTGTTGTGCAATTTGTCTTTTGTAGACTTATTGACCCCTGTTGATTTTTCTAGTTACGCATGGCTAGCGGAAACATCACAGTACCGGTCTCTCATGGAGAAAAGCCGGAAAAGTTTGGTGGAGTAAACTTTAAACAGTGGCAGAGCAAGATGTTGTTCTACCTGACAACTTTCCAGTTGGCTAACTTCCTCAAAGATCATCCGGGTCCGTGGAGGGTGAATCGGAAACAGCCAAGGAACTGCGAGAACAGACATGGTTGTCTGGAGACTTCCTGTGCAAGAACTACCTTTTGGGTGGACTTGACAATACCTTGTACAATGTGTACCAAGACATGACTTCTGCGAAGATTCTCTGGGAATCTCTCGAGAAGAAATACAAAACAGAGGATGCCGGTAAAAACAAATTTGTCGTGGGTAGGTTCCTGGACTACAAGATGATAGATTCAAGAACAATGATGTCTCAGTTGGGTGAACTGCAATTGATCATTCATAAAATACTGGATGAATGAATGAAACTCTGTGAGACGTTTCAAGTTGCCACCATAATTGAAAAGTTGCCTCCATCATGAAAGGACTTCAGGAGCTATCTAAAACACAAGAAGAAACATATGAGCTTTGAAGACATTGGAGTTCGATTGAGGATCGAAGAGGACAACAAGAAGTCCGAGAAGGCCAGCTACAAGACTATGGAGTCTAAGGCCAACATCGTCGAGGGTGTGAAGGGTAGCAAGAAGAGAAAGAACAGTGGAGCTGATTCTTCCCAAGCTAACAAGAAGTTCAAGGGGAAGTGCTACAACTGTGGAAAGAGCGGTCATATGGTAAATGACTGCAGAAACAAAAAGTCTCAGGATAAGGACAAGAAAAAGAAAAATGAGGCCCATGTCACTGAAGGTGAGCAGCTGACTGATGAGATCTCAGAGATGAACCTATCAGCAGTGGTAATTGAATCCAACTTGGTTGGGAATCCGAGAGAATGATGGGTAGACACTGGGGCTACTCGTCATATCTGTGCATATAACAAGATGTTTTCCTCGTATCAGAAGGTCGATGGAGGTAATCATCTGACAATGGGAAACTCGGCTACCTCCAGAGTGGTTGTACAAGGCATAATGGTTCTGAAGATGACATCCAGAAATGAGCTTACATTGAAGAATGTACTGCATGTTCCAGATATTCGGAAGAACTTGGTCTCAGGCTCTCTCCTAAGCAAGACTGGTTTTAAGCTTGTATTTGTTTCTGATAAATTTGTAATGATAAAAAATAATGTGTATGTAGGAAGAGAATACCTCACTGAGGGCTTTTTCAAATTCAATGTAATGACTGTCAATCGACACAGTGCTTTTAATAAAGCATCAACTTCCGCTTATATTTTTGAGTCACAAAATGTATGGCATGGGAGGTTAGAACATGTTAATTATGATACAATGCGTAAATTAATTAACATGGACCTTATATCTAAATTTACAATTGATAGCCAACATAAGTGTGAGGCATGTGATGAAGCAAAAATGCATAGAACATCATTTCATTCCATAGAACGAAGTTCTGAACCCTTGGAACTTGTACACACTGTAGGGGTTTTTTAGGGGGTGAATCCGGTAACGCAGCGGAAGCGGTGAAAATCCGATTTTCAGATTTCAAAACTTTTTCTCGGATTAATTAAATAAACATATTTATTTAATATTCCAATAATCAAATTATGAAAATAAATTCAATAAAACAATTTTAAATGAATTTACCGAAATGCCATTGCTTTGGTTTTTTGTCCGTTTTAGTCCGAAATTGATCCAATCAATTTTGAATGATTCTAAATCATTTCTAAGATGAACTTATGATGTTCATAACATCAAAACACCAAAAGCACCAAAATCCCCAAATTATCTCACCAAGGCCGAGAGCCTCACAAGGAAGCACAATTGTGCACTTTGTCATTTCATGTCTCAAAACACATCTAAATGTAATCAATGAACATGAAACTTTATATGCATCATATACACACACAAATACACAACATATATGAAAACCCCCAAATTTGGAATTAGTTAAGAACCCTAATTTTTCAATTTCCTCAAATTGGACAAATTAGACCAAATACATTAAATCAATTACTTCAATCATCATTCTTCCATCCAATCCAAGTCTCAACACAATGAAACAACTCAAGATCAAATCTAGGTCATTTAAGAGTGGGTCAATAACTCTAGATTAGCAACATGGTTTCAAAAACCTTAAAAGAATAGTTATAACTACAATAGTCACAACACTTCCTTCATTACACATGCTTCACACTTCTCCAAAACTTCCATCATCAAAAACCACAAGGAACAAAGAAAGAAACATCCTAAGAATATCATATATTAAAGCCTAAAACCTAAGGAACATATTCCTTACTAATAGCAAGTTTGAAAAACTTACTAAATTTCCAAGCTTTTGAAGTTTCTTTCTTTCTCAAGCTTTCTTTTGGTTTCTTCAATGGTGTCTCTCTTTTGTAAAAGTGTATTAGGTAACCAAATGAAAAGAAAATGAAAACAATTTATACTTGTGCAAATTAGCCTATGGCCGAATTCAACAAGCATGAAATTACAAGTTTTTCATTTCATTTTCATTACAAATGCATTTGTTATCTTAATATAAATATCTAAAACTACTTTATAGATATTTATTTAAGTCAACAATTGCAACTAACATCATTTACTTAATATATCCTAATGTATGATATTTATATTTTAATTAATTTAATCATTTAACAATTAAACAATTAATTAATTAATCAAATACAAATATATTAAATATATGTATAATATTTACATTAAATATTAAAACATATATTCATTTAGGATATAAGTCAAATAACTCATTTTGACTATTAATTAATGTGTATTTAAATTAATCAAGTATTAAATGTATATACACAATAATTAAGCAAATGACTATTTAGTTCTTTTAGCACGTATCTTGCGTTTAACCTTTAAACGACTTTATAAATAATCAATATCATTTATTAATGTTGCTCTTAGTGCTCTACGAGTATGTTTCATTATTGAGACTCTCTAGATTCAGGTATATCCGTCACGAAATCAAATTTCGTGTCCATAATCTATCCACCCGTAGATTATGACGATCACGGATAATCTCGCTGAACATACAGGTCGAGGTCATGGCAAATGTATAATTCCTCCGTCACAGGTATCCGGATAAATCCAGAGATATAGATGTAAACGTCAAATCTCTATCGGGATTATCCAGTCGACTATTCTATTAGCAATCTCAAAAGAATGTTTAGAACTTGCTTCTAAACTTTACCACGGGCCCATGGTTTTATCTGATTGCTAATCATATGGACTACCTATGCTCTGATACAGACAGAATGACGGATCCTATCTTGATACACATAGGACACCCTGAGGATCTGTCTACACCCAACGAACAGGCGGAGGTCTGATCTAAATAGATCGGTGACGTGACTACCGTCTAAGTGTAGAAGATGTCTCATGTGCCCACAATGGCATCTCAAGTCTAAGAATCACAAGTGCTACTCAACCCAAGAAGATTCTTATTGACGCTGGTGTATCATCCATTAAGAATCTTCGGTGAGTCGTTCAGTGTTTATCCGCTTATAAACACCTACACGTCTATACTAGTCTCCAACACTAATGGTTCATTGAGAAACCATTGGAATCATATATTCCAGTATACGACATGTACCGGTCTCAACGGGTTTACTATACTGACCAAGTAGTGTAAAACCTTGACCAGGAACTGTCTGAGAATGACAACGTCATGATACTTCTCAATGTCCGTTGCGACGCTTTTGCAACTGTATCATGACTAATCATTCTCCGGTCATTACGTCTTTACCATATAGAAATATAGATTATATTATAGAAACTGCATATATTATTCATAATAATATATTTTACAGAAGTATTTAACGAAATACAACCGGAATTGGCGCTCTGAGCACCAACCCCAACACACACTGATGTGTATGATATGAATATTGTGCAAACAATAGGCGGCAAAAAGTACTTTGTCACTTTTATCGATGATAGCACAAGATTCTATTATGTGTATTTGCTGAGGAGCAAAGATGAAGCTATTGAGAGTTTTATACACTTTAAGAATGAAGTTGAAAATCAATTTGGCAAGAAAATCAAGAGAATCAGGAGTGATAGAGGTGGTGAATATGTGTCACCATTCAATGAATATTATTCCAATCATTGAATTATTCACGAAACCACTGCTCCTTATTTGCCTCAACAAAATGGGATTGCTGAGCGCAAAAACCGAACATTGAAGGAAATGATGAACACCATGTTGACAAGTTCTGGTTTACCCCAGAACTTGTGGGGGAAGCCTTGCTTTCCGCTAACTATGTTTTGAACAAACTTCCTCACAGGAGATTATACAAGACACCATATGAGTTGTGGAAAGGTCACGCACCTTCCTAAAAATACCTAAAAGTGTGGGGGTGTCTTGCCAAAGTAATGGTTCCTAAACCTAAGAAGGTTAGAATAGGACCCAAAACTGTTGATTGTATATTCATTGGATATGCTCGCAATAGTAGTGCGTATCGATTCTTGATACACAAGTCTGAGATTCCTGACATCAATTCGAATATAATAATTGAGTCAAGAAATGCGATATTTTTTTAAGAGAAGTTTCCTTGTAAGGAAAGAGAAAGAACACAGTCTCTCAAAAGAACGATTGATACTGTCAAAGACAGTGATCATGTTGACCAAGAATCAGACCAACGTGCAAACGTTGAGACAATCGAACCTAGACGTAGCAAAAGAGCTAGAACGTCTAAGTCGTTTGGTCCCGATTTTCTGACATACTTGTTAGAAAATGAGCCTCGAAGCTATAAAGAAGCAATGTCTTCTCCGGAGGCACCTCTGTGGAAAGAGGCTATTAACAGTTAGATTAATTCAATCCTACAAAACCATACTTGGGAGTTGGTTGATCTTCCTCCAGGTTGTAAGCCAATGGGCTACAAATGGATATTCAAACGGAAGATGAAAACAGATGGATCAATAGATAAATACAAGGCAAGACTTGTCATAAAATGTTATAGACAAAATGAAGGCCTTGATTACTTGAAATACATCAAATGGATGTAAAGACGACATTCTTGAATGGTGAATTGGATGAAGAGATTTACATTGAACAACCAGAAGGGTTTAATGTTCCTGGACAAGAATAGAAGGTGTGCAAACTTGTAAAATATTTGTACGGATTAAAACAAGCACCTAAAAAATGGCATGAGAAACTTGACAAAGAGATGTTGTCAAGTGGGTTCAAAACCAATGAGTGTGCTAAATGTGTGTACACCAAATCAACTCAAAAAGGCTATGTCATTGTGTGTCTCTATGTAGACGATATGCTGATAATTGATAGTAATCATGAAATGATTCAGTCTACCAAGAACGCGTTATCCAGCAGATTTGATATGAAAGATTTAGGAGTAGCCGATGTGATCCTAGGAATTAAGATATCTAGGACATCAGACATATATATATTATCTCAGACTCATTATATTGATAAGATACTTGAGAAATATAACAAAGGAGATCTAAATGTGGCTAGAACCCCTGTAGACCTAACTCTTCATCTATCAAAGAATGTTGGCTCTAGCGTATCGCAATTAGAGTATTCGAGAATCATCGGAAGTCTGATATATCTCACGAATTACACACGACCTGATATCACTCAATCTGTGAACATGCTTAGCAGATATACGAGCAATCCATGACATAACCACTGGAAAGCCATAATAAGAGTTTTGAGGTATCTGAGAGAAACTTCAAAATATGGGCTACATTATAAGAGATATCCCGCTGTTCTAGAAGGATACATCGATGCTAACTGGATATCTGATACAATGGATTCCAAATCTACGAGTGGATTTGTTTTCACACTTGGTAATGCAGTCGTGTCATGGAAATCCTCGAGGCAAACATGTATTGCCCGGTCTACTATGGAATCAGAGTTCATAGCATTACACAAAATAGCGGAAGAAGCATAATGGCTTAGAAACTTCCTAGAGAATATTCCTAATTGGCCCAAATCGGTGCCAGCGATAAGCATACATTGTGATAGCCAATCGGCTATTAGGAGAGCCCAAAATACAATATATAATGGTAAGTCTCGACATATACGTCAGAGACATAATACCATCCGTCAACTGCTCTCAAGTGGCATAATATCGATCAATTATGTTAAGTGTAGGCACTGCATTTTTGCATATAAGTCCCTATGATGAGTCTCATTTAGAGGCACCACCTTTTATGTCACGGAAGCCGTTGGAAACGGACTTCGGAATGGGAAATTCAGAATAAGTATGTCATCAAGTTCACTGTTTTCGTTCGTGCTGCGTTCGTTACCACATTCGAACGTCAAACAGATTGCGGGCGTTCGTGTAGCGTTCGAAGAGGCGTTCGAACAGTGTCGGTATTTTTGGTTTTGCTGCTAGCCTCACACCCAAGCCCAATTAGCCCACCAAAGCCCATAAAATATTAATTAAATCATATACCAAATTAAATGAATATTAATTAAATCATATACCAAACTAAATAAAACATTAAATAAAATCATGCCTAATTAAAATCAATCAACCAATTATATTCCCAATCAAATATATCTTATTCCTAACTTAACAAATATTATGCCTGAACACACAAATTAAAATATTAACTTCCTAATTAGCCAAATTTTGTCCCCCCTCAAATCTTAGGATTTCTTTGTTTGACACCAAATCATATATCACCTTTAATGCCAAATCCTTTCCTTGTCAAGCAAGATTTAACCCTAGCCCTTTGCCTATAAAAAGAACCCAATTCCAACCATTGACACCCTAATTGATCCACAAATCTAAACCCCTAGCTCATTCATACAAAAAAAACTATCTTACTCTCACACATACACAGCAAAAAAACAAAAAAAAGCTCTCTAACATACACAAACAAAACAAGCAAAAAGAACTTATTTTTTTCTCCCTCCTAGGACCGAAAATCACAGCCACCAAACACCTCATATCACCGAAAATACACCCCCAAACATCAGCCCAAACACCCAAAAAACAGTCACTTATTTACCGAAAACCAGTAAGCCAATATTGTGACCAGAATATAGTAGCAATAGCAGCGAATCAGAGTCAAAAAAATAGCTCGAGCAGTGGAACAGCGAGGAAAGGCGTGAACCTGTGAACCGGAGGAGTTGCGGAGCATCCCCCTTTTCTGACGACCGTGCACCGTACTTCCGAGAGTCGACATAAAAGATTATACCTGAGGGCACCTTTCTCATTAGTTTATATTCGTCTTTTAATTGTTTATTGAATTCTATTTGCATGAGAGTCATTTGTGAATGCATGTTGTGGCTGTGAATAAAATGAAAAATGTGTCGCCTCTTGTGGTATATAGGATGGAAACCCGGACATAAATTTCATAGCCGATTCCGAATGGATGGTAGTATGATCTGTACTCGGGATACAACTCCACGTACTACTTGAGTAAACGACGCATATTTTGTAGGGGTTTTTTAGGGGCTAAATCCGGTAACGCAGCGGAAGCGGCGGAAGATCGTATCTTCCGATTTCAAAACTTTTTCTCGAATTAATTAAATAAACATATTTATTTAATATTCCAATAATCAAATTATGAAATAAAATTCAAATAAATCATATTTAAGTGAATTTACCAAATTGCCCTTATATTGGTATTTTGTCAATTTTAGTCCGAAATTGATCTAATCAATTTTGAATGATTCTAAATCATTTCTAAGATGAACTTAGCATGTTCAAAACATCAAAATACCAAAAGCACCAAAAATCCCATTTTCTTAATTCTTGGCCGAATGCATCCATTTGTGCATTTTTGCACTTTGTCATTTCATGCATCAAAACACATCAAGATGTAATCCAATGAACATGAAACTTTATATGCATCATATACACATCCAAATACACAACATATATGAAAATCCCCAAATTTGGAATTGGTCATGAACCCTAATTTTTCAATTTCATCAAATTGGACAAATTAGACCAAATTGGTTAAATCCAATACTTCAATCATGTTTCTTCCATCCAATCAAAGTCTCAACACAATGAAACAACTCAAGATCAAATCTAGGTCATCTAAGAGTGGGTCAACAACTCTAGATTAGCAACATGGTTTCCAAAACCTTAAAAGAAAGCTTATAACTACAATAGTCACAACCTTCCTTCATCATACATGCACAAACCTTCCATCAAAACTTCCATCAACAAAAACACAAGGAATAAAGAAAGAAATAACCTAAGAACATCATATGTTAAAGCCTAGATCCTAAGGAACATTTTCCTTTCTAATAGCAAGTTGGAAAAACTCACTAAAATCCAAGCTTTCTTTGATTTCTTCTTTCTTTCTCACAAGCTTCCTTTGCTTCCATTAATGGAGTTTTTCTTTAAAGTGTATTAGGTTATAACCAAATGAAATGAAAAACAATATATACATGCTTGGAAAAGCCCTTGGACGAAATTGGTAAAGGCAAATACAAGAAATATTAATTTCATCTTCATTTGTATTTCATTTAATCAACTTGACATAAATATCTTAACACTTTAAAGATATTTATATTAGTCAACAAATGCAACTAAGAAAAAATATAACTCTTATATTTATAAAGTGTATGGCCGAAATTATGAATAAATAAAGGAAAAAGATATTTTTATTTTTCAAACAATTTTTGAACAAATATCTTAAGAAGTCAAAACCATTTGACAACACCTTTTCCTTTAATGTATAAGTCAACAATTGCAACTTATAATCACTTCCTAACTTTATCATTTGGTGATATATTTATATTTTAATTATATTAATCATTTAACAATTAAATAATTAAATAATTAATTAAATACAAATATATCAAATATATGTATTATATTTACTTTAAATATCTCAAATACATATATTATGATATATGTCAAATACCTTTATTTGACTATTTATTAATGTGTATTTAATAATATCACATATTAATACAAATACACATTAATTAGGAAATGACGGTTCGGCCCGTTCGCATGTATTTTTCGTTTAACGATTTATAAATAATCATCATTATTCATAAATGTTGCTCTAGTGCTCTACGAGTATGTTTCATTATTGAGACTCTCTAGATTCAGGTATATCCGTCACGAAATCCAATTTCATGTACATAATCTATCCACCCGTAGATTATGACGATCACGGATAAACTAGCTGAATCATACAGGTCGAGGTCATTGCATACGTATAATCCCTTCGTCACAGGTATCCAGATAATCCCAGAGATATAGATGTAAACGTCAAATCTCTATAGGTATTATCTCATCGACGTATCTATTAGCAATCTCTAAATAACACTCGGAACTTACTTCCGATGTATACTGTGGCCACAGATTTAACAGACTGCTAACAATATATGGACTACCTATGCTCTGTACACAGAACTGACGGATCCTATCTTGACACACACAGGATATCCTGAGGATCGATCCACACCCAACGAACAGGCGGAGGTCTGATCTAAATAGATCGGTGACGTGACTGCCATCTAAGTTGGAGGATGTCTCATACATCCACAGTGGTGTCTCAAGTCGAAGGACCACTATGCTACTCAACCCGAGAAGATTCTTATTGACGTTGGCGTACCATCCATTAAGAATCTTCGGTGAGCCGTTCAGTGTTTATCCACTATAAACACCTACACGTCTATACGAGTCTCCATAGACTCATGGTTCATTGGGATAAACCATCGGACCAAGTCTCGATATACGACATGTACTGGTCTCAACGGATTTGACTAACCGACCCGTGTTAGCAAATCTTGACCAGGAACTATGTTTGATAATATACATATAGCAGTGACACTTCCCAATGTCAATTACAAACTAACTTTGTAACTGTGTACTGCATTATATATTATCGGGCCTTTGTCTAATATATACATATCACTAAACCATATTTAGTTTCAATCTAATCGTAATCAGATCGAATATGTATATAAGAACAAGAGGTGCAACCATAAATAAGTAATATTATGGAATAAGGGGATGTTTGTATTCATGAATCAGACATAAATACGGCCCGGATTGGCGCTCTGAGCACCAACCCCAACATATTTCGTTTTCTGTTGTTTTGATGTGTTTATCATTCGTTATTTAATTTCTGCAGTTATTCGTTCGCATAATAATGTGATCGAGCGCATGGGCTTAGTAAGTCGGATTAAAGGTCCCCTATTTTGAGGGGTTAAAACCTTTACCACGATGCTTTGCCGCGCCGGTTGATGTATATTCGGTTGAATGTAAGATGTGTTCAATCGGGTATACGAAGTTAGATATTGTTTTTTTTTTTATTTCTTATATGCATTGGTGATAAAGCGCATGGGCTTAGTAAATGCGATTAAAGGTCCTCTATTTTGAGAGGTTAAAATCCTTTACCACGATGCTTTGCCGCGCCGGATAGTGTATGTTCGATTGGATGCGAGATGAGTTCAATCGGATACGTGAGGTCCTACATTGTGGATTTGTTTGTTTATGTATGTGTTGTATGCATCAGGTCTGGTTCCGTTCGAACGCGTTCTCGAACGCCACACGAATGCGAACCTTCTATTTACCGTTCGAACACGTTCTTGAACGCTACGCGAACGTGCACGCATTTTCTTGGTTTCATCATGCATCAGGTCTGGTTCCGTTCGAACGCGTTCTCGAACGCTATAAGAACGCGAACCTTCTGTTTACCGTTTTAACGTGTTCTCGAACGCTGCATGAACGCGCACCCACTGCACTGAGTCATTTTCATCACATCACGACATGTATATTTTAGCATATAGTTGTCTCTTTTCTTATCTTTTGCATTTGTAGTACCGCTTTAGGTATCTATTTCCGTCATGCACTTAATTGTCTTTCCTTAATATGCATGCTTGTATGAATGTTATTTGTTTGCGCTTCTGTGTCTACCAATGTGAAATTGTATGCTTTCCGTATGTCAATTTATCTGTATGCAAATTGAGACATAGATTACATGCAAATAGGTTGTATGCAAATTCGGATATGTGTTACATGTAAATTTAGATGAACTTGTTGATATATGCATGCGAACTTAGGGGTAAATCATCATTGGAAATATGTTGCTTAGGCTTGGTTAGATTATTGCACAAATCATGTTATTACAAGTGGCATAAGTAAAGGACCATTCCGAACCCAACGGTTTGAGGTCTTCCCTTGCGAAGGGTGAGTGCGGCTTTAAATCTCATTTTCCCGGTTCACACAGGGTGGCGACTCCATCATTCTCCGGTTTAGTCCCCCGCAGGCTACTCCGTACTCCCAACCGGGCCGCGAGCCCGAGACAACATGCGTCGCCCAGTTTCTGTGTCCCACATTAAGTCAAAGGAAAACTTAGCAGATCCACTTACTAAAGGTTTACCTAGAGAACATGTTGAGAAGTTGTAGGCACTGTATTTTTGCATGTAAGTCCCGATGATGAGTCTCGTATGGAGACACTACCTCTTTAGTTGTGAAAGCCACGGGAAACGGACGTTGGAAGGGAAAAGGTCAAGAATTGACACTTGGTTGGATTTAACTCGTTGGATTAGCTTCGGACTAGCTCGTTGGACCTCCGTTTCAAAGCACACCCTTAGCCCAAACCCCCGTAAGACACAAACCATGCCCACATATCCCTAGACCACATACCGAGCCCAATCCAAAATAATTAAAACATTTAAAATACATGTCACAAATTAAATTAAAATCAATTAAATTAAACTTAAATTAAATTAAAATTAAATCACATTCCTAAATTAAATCTAATCATTTTCCTAAACTAAATAAATTACATTCCAAATTAAATAAAACACAAATTAAATTAAATTAAAGTAAATTCCTAATTTAATTAAATCACCTACCAATTTAAATAAATCATATCCTTAATTAAAAAGAACAAATCAAATCAAATTAAAGATTTTTCCTATCACATAATAATTGAAAATATCTCCCAATTAATAGACAAATTCTATTCCTTCTCCAACAAGGTAAACCTCATCTCTTGGCCTATAAAAAGAACCCTTAACTCAACCTTTCAAACCCTGGCTCATTCTCACGAAATCAACCCTAAAATTCATAGTTTATTCACACAATATTCACACAAAAAAGCCCATCCATTGCCGAGCTCACATATCTCTCCACTCACGATTGGCCCTCACAAGCCCCACCGCTCTCACGCTATTATCCAGCCCCACGCCTCACAAACAGCCCACTAGCCACATTAAATAGCCAACACACGCCACCTGCCCTTCGCTCAAGCCCCACGCTCCTTCGCCAATTCAACTCAAGTAAACAAGAAGCCTGTCTCATGCCAATAGCCAACACACTCCACCTGCCCTTCGCTCAAACCTTCACGCATAGTCAATCCACACAAGCAATCACCCAGTGCAAGCCACTCGCTACACACGCCTGTCCCTCCACACTAAAGGAGCAATTTCACGCCTAACCTAATTTCATCAGCCTCGTAAGCCGTAGACCCCTCAACGCAAATGTTAAACACACTGCCTCCTCAACACATCAACTGCCCCTAAACCTTCCAAAAACCGCAAAACAGTCCCATAATTACCAAAAAACAGTGACCAGAAAATACAACAAAAACAGCAGCAAAATAGAGTGAAAACAGCAGCCCAGACAGCGAAACAGCGAGGAGAAACGTTGGATTAGTGAACCAGAAAAGTTGCAGAGCATTCTCCTTTCCGACGGCAGTGTAACGCGCTTCCGAGAGACGACAAAAGAGGTTAGACCTCAGGGCACCCTTTTTACTTATTATCTTTCGTTTCTTTTATTTATTTTAATATATTATCGCATGAGAGTCGTTTGTTGAGGTATGATGTGAATTCCGGAGGAACGAAATGTGTGTTCTCTTTTGTGGTATATCGGATGGAAACCCGGACGTAAATTCCGTAGCCGAATCTGAATGGACGGTAATGCGGTTTGCACTCGGGATACAACGCCACGTACTACTTAAGAGACACACATATTTCGTTTCATCCAACCATGTATTTGTGCATGATTAGTTGCTAGTACGTTATTTATTTTTGTAAGCATGATTTAGTCTAGTATGTTATTTAGTTATTTATTTTTAAGCATGATTAGTTATTTATTTTACGTTTGGGATTTGCATTATGTTTAGGTTGTTATTTGTTTTCCGCATTAAATAATTGAAGTATGTTCATTAGATTGCCGTGTGTTGTCGTGTGTTATGAGGACTTACTTTCAAGCATGCAAACTTAGATTAGGAGTTATTTTGATGAATACAAATTAGACATAGATTACCCTTGAGGATATATGTTGAATATATTCTGTTAGTTTATTGCACAAATCATATCACCACAAGTGACATAAGTAAGGGACCATTCCAAACCCAACGGTTTGAGGTCTTCCCTTGCGAGGGGTGAGTGCAGCCTTAAATCTTTGTCCCGGTTCACACCGGGTGGCGACTCCATGTTATTTCTTCGGTTTAGTTCCCCGCGAGCTATTCCGTACTCCCAACTAGGCCGCGAGCCTAGAACAACATCGTCAAGTTCTGTGTCCTATAGAAGTCATCGAGGGGAATGAGCTTGAAGCCTATAAATTAAGAATTGTTACTGTGGAAACCCAACCTAGCTGACTGGAGATCCCAAGATCTAGGTTCAAAAGGGACAACTGAAACTTTGTGCAATTCAAAACAAGCACTGATGAGTTTTGTACTCTTTCCCATTCTGATAATGACGCCGAGTGCTGTCTGTCAAGGTTAGGATAAGTTAAGGCTTTTAATGATCACTATATTTGGAGATGAGTCCTAATGTGGGTAAAGGCAGATTACATCTTCATAGTAGATCACATATTTCAAGTAAGAAGTGAGGCCGCTTACATGTGATTTACAAGCTGATATCCCTAAAGTGCTTGATGAATCCAGGACCGTTGTTCAGGGCCGAAATAAACACAACCGTAGAACGGGAAATGGTCGAAGTAAAGTTGTGTGTTGGCAATTGTCTTGGTTTACACCAACGACAGAATAGTTCAAGACTATGGGTCACTGGTTTGCCAAGTAAATCCGATTGTCATTCACTAGGAAAGGTTCAAGGCGAAAGCTACCTATTTCGATGCAGCTTTAGTTCACAGAAACTCTCTCAAGTGTCTGCATGTATATTTGAAGAATTGTGGGGGATTGTTTTAAATTCTTCAAATCTTCAAATGTTATAGTTTGGATGGAGGAATTGTTGGGTTCCTAGAACATGCCAAGGATCTTCTAAGGCATGATTTCGTGTGAATACTCAAAGAAGTTGCGGAAAAACATACATAGATAGGTTTTGTTGGATGTTGGAAGTTCAAAACTTTTGTGTTTGAGAAGAGCTCCAACCCTTTCCCTTGTGTTCCAAACTCTAGGATTTGTTTCCCTAACACCTTGGTTGACTCATTGTATATGCTAGCAAGAAGAAATTTTGAAGCAAAATTTCTAAGATGGAGAAGGAAGCTCTCGGCTTTTGCTTGTTGAAGAGGAGAGAGTTTTCAATTTTTTTGTGTTGTGTAATTGATTTTCCAAAAATCAATTATCATATACCAAATCCAAGTTTTGGTATTAGTCATTCCAAAATGACAAAGTGTATTTGACAAGTTACCAACAAATTCACCACCAATTTCTATCACCAAAAGTAAATAAAGTTGACTAATGATTTGAGTTGGTGGGCCCCACTTTAAAATTCAAAATTCGAGTGGGCCCACTTAACACACTTCGGGCTCAGGTTCGTTTAATTCCGAATTAACGAATTTGCCGTTACGACATAATTAAATCCAATTTAATTAAATAATTATGCCTAGTAAAATTATTATTAAAGTCGCTTACGAATTAATTCTAAATTAATTCGTTCAATTAATATATCGAATATATTATTTAATCGATTAATTCCAAATTAATCATTCTCTCTCTTCTAATCGAATTTTATCCCAGATAAAATCCAATTTTAATTCCGCTTTGAAATCTAATTTCAATTAATATATCGAATATATTATTTAATCGATTAATTCCAAATTAATCATTCTCTCTCTTCTAATCGAATTTTATCCCAGATAAATTCTTGCCGTAATTAATCCTAGATTAATTTTCTCTCTCTTATAATTAATCATAGATTAATTCTGTTCGAGTCAAACGTCATCGGTGAATCTTTGGGAAGCGACCCATGAGATTCCTGGATATGTTGGCAGTAAATCCGGTCGTCGGACTATCCGAACACGTGCGTATCTCGTACCACGTTCTTACCGATTTACAAGACATGGTTGGCTTCTAGCAAAGCACCGTGCCTATCCAATTCTCCAGAAATATTCTTTTAAGGAATACATAATCTATACCAGATGTAGTATACTAAGTATTTCGTATTACGATCCAGCATCAGATGTCACATGCTAGGTCTGGGGCTGGAATTGTGTCTGCCCCGTACGAAGCATATATCGAATCACTAGCAACTAGTCTCTTTAATCGGATAATTATGACCTTGTCATATTATCCCGATAGTTACAACATAATAGAGTATCAGTTCTGTATGCCTGCATGATTATCATCTCCATATGACTGAAGTGATACTTACATCTTGACATCACACCCAACACACTACGATTCTCAATAAACCCAGAATAGGCGTACACAGAACCTGTTAAAGTCCCGGACGACCAAACCAACGTATTAATTGTAGCAAGTATTAGCGATGCAAGTCTCAGGTTAAGACCAAATACACCTACCCTGATTCGGATTCCCATAGACACATAGTCATACTACCAATGAGATTCCGAGGGGTCTATCCAGAGCGAAGCTGTTCCCGTACCATCGCTAAACAAAACCTCCTATTACACTTGCATGAGTATCCAATACCCAAATATATGAGAATTATGCCGTTACGCTTCCATAACGTGCACAAGTGTAATACTAGCCTATTCCGTATTATCGATGTCTAGTCTCGATAATACTACGACTAGGAATATTTAATGATTAAACCTTTCGTGGATTGATACTGTCTCATATCTTATTAATCCGGAACTAATCATAAGGACTTTTATCATTTATATATTCAAGTAATCTAATTACAAAATGATAAAATAACAATTTCATTTGTCACATAGTTAATTTGTACAAAAACCACAATGTCTTTTACAAATAGTGATGCTATGGGTCATAATTGTCCAACATGAGGGACATGTCCCTTGGATGGTACCCCATTGGGACATGTCCTCCAAATTGAGTGTAACATGGTTTTATGCTCCAGGGGATGCATATGAGGGGTATAATCCTTTGGAGAGTTGCACTCCAACCCAAAGGGTGCCCTTGAGGCATCCTTCCATGCCTTTATAAGGAGGCATCCATGTTCATTCAAGAGATAGAAAAAAATCTGAATTGCATCCAAACAATTTGAGTCTTACATTGGTTTTGAGTGAGAGAGAGAATCCCACCATTTCCAAGTTCAAGATCTCTTTAAAGTGTGCCACTTGAAGGAGATGAATTCGAGTTATCCTGTGAGAACATTAGCCACAAAACCCATAAAGCACCGAGACGAGGCTAATAAGTTCTTAAGGGCAGAGTTTTATCTCGACTTGGATTGAAATTTTCATCAATTTTCCAGGTTTTCTTTATACTTCAAGTTTTAGGGTTTTAGGGTTTTGCATTTGATTTTCTGGATTTAATTTATTTAAAGCATGTTTGTTTTATGTTTAATGACATCAATATACCAACAATTTATTAGTCAATTCTATGCAAATCTCAATCTTATGAATTATGAAATAAAAAATTTTGATATTTGGAAATAAAAAATGTAAAACTTGAAAGTATGAGAGCACGACTCATCAATAGGGGTGGCAGAAAAGCCCGAAGCCCGGCCCGGCCCGGTAAGCCCGGCCCGCTCGGGCGGGCTTTGGCCCCAGCCCGAGTAACAACACGGTCCCGGGCCGGGCTTCACCCAAAAAGCCCGAGCCCGGCCCGCCCGGGCTTAAAATAAATAAATAAATATTTTAATTTAGAAATATATAATTTTTTATAATAAATTTTTATATTATAATTTTTTATAATAAAAAAATCGGATCCAGGCTTAAAATAAATAAATAAATATTTTAATTCATAAAATATATATATTTTTTTAATAATTTTTTATATTTATAATTTTTTATAATAAAAAAATCGGATCCGGACTTAAAATAATAATATTTATAATTAAAAAATCAGGCCGAGCCCGGCCCGAACCCGCCCGAGCCCGACTCGGGCCTGCCCGCCCGGTCCGATGACAGGACGGGCCCGGGCCGGGCTTTGATAAGCCCGGCCCGAGCCCGCCCGTTCCATCCTACTCATCAATACGCAGTCAACGGGTTCCCACCTTACAACTATGAGTGTGGGCCAATTCGATTCTGATCCATATTCCATGTCAAATAATCATTATTAAATATTTGCTTAACGCCACTTCTTCGATTATAAAATTACCAAAACATCCTCGCACTTATTACCATATTAAACAAATTCTTCTCCGACAGGACAGACTAACAGAAAGCAAGGGCAAAACCGTAAATAAGCACGAAACTAGCCTCATATAAACCCCCTTGATAAGAGTGAACTTGCCCAGCGCCAAGGGGAAGACTGTTTCTCAGTAACCATAAATTCGCTCCTTTATTTGACTCTCCATTGAAAATTGAAATCTCACTCATATACGACGGCTTTACATTTAATGTTCATTTTCTCGACGCGGTCGTGATCGGCAAATGGAGCTAACACGCCGGAAAATGAAGTTTCTCGAATCGATTTCGTTATTTCAAGTAATAAGCTTTGCTGCCATGTTTTTTTTTTGTTTTTTTTTTGAATTTAGATTCTTTATATCGTTTTATTTTTGAAGTTTAATTTTAGTTTAAAATTCAAAATAATTGTTTAATAGCAATTTAAAGAGTTATATTTGTTTGAGCTTCAGTCTTACTATTGAAGTGAACTGTTGTGATGATTTATTTTTGAAAAGTTAGCTGAATATTGGAGCAATTTATATGTGCAGGTGTTATTTTTTTTATGTGTAGTTCGTGCTGAAAGGTCTGATACGCGCTTGCTTGCTACATCCAATGCCGCTACAGGGTGCGGTCATTATTGCTTTTTCATATTTGATGGTTAGATGATAATATGAGTGAATATGCACCGTTGATACCTGAATTATCAGTTTTAATTTTTCATGCCAGTACTGGCGAAGGACAAAATTTTGCAATTAAAATTATCGATGTTGGTTTAAATTTATATGTATTTGAATTTTGAAATTTCTTGACCTTTTTAGTGGATATTGAGGAATTGAGCTCTTGATTCTTGTTTAGGGTGAAACATGTGGAGGGATATTGTGCAATGTATGACATTTGTGGAGCACGTAGTGATGGAAAAGTGCTGAACTGCCCTTATGCCACCCTGTCTGTTAAGGTATCTGTTGTCGCTGTTCTAGCATGTATTCTGCAGTAATGGTGCTCATTGACGGTTCTTTTTCCTTTTTTTTTTGTGTGTGTGTGTGTAAACTTTGTTTTAACATAATAATTTCTGTATCTGCTTTACAGTTCGTCATGAATTATGATGTTATTGTTCTGAGCTTGAAAATTCAAGTTGCTCTCTTAATTGTAATTATCTGATGATTACATTTGTGTTTTCCCAGCCAGATGATTTGCTTTCGTCGAAGATTCAAAGTTTATGCCCAACAATTACTGGCAATGTTTGCTGTACAGAAGATCAATTTGATACTTTACGGTCACAAGTTCAGCAAGTAAGAACTTTATCTGAACCTATTCTTCATATTCTGTCTCATGATTTCAAGTGCTCCATTTTCTTTTTCCCTTTCTCTCTTTATCTCCCATGTTCCCCAGGGAGAACTGTAATTTTGTCTATACAGCGAAGGCAGTCCATCTAAAAGATGGGAAAATCACCTTGTTATGTCCAGGAAATGGTTGTGAATACCTATAGTCATGTGCCCATGCCCTTAGTAAGGGTGTTTTGGTTACAGTTATGTAATTCCAATACTTAAGCAACTAAAAATGATTTCAATTGTATAGTTCTCATGTATTTATTTCTTTTTTGCAGGCGATTCCGTTCCTTGTAGGTTGTCCATCATGCTTGAGAAACTTTTTAAATCTATTCTGTGAGCTTACCTGCTCTCCAAACCAGAGTTTATTTATCAATGTGACTTCTGTTTCCAAGGTCAGAATCATAATTATTGTCATATGGTTTCATTTCAAAAGAAACCGTGACATTTAAAGCACATGTAATCTTATGTCTATCCAACTGCCATTCAATCCTGTTGTTATTCTGAAAAAAATAAAAGAAAAGAAATTGCGATTCAAATATGAATCTGCCAATGCAGTAACTTACTCTTTGACGTTCTCTTTTAACCTCATCCCCTGTTGGAAACAGAAATTCCTTGATAAAAAATAATTTTTTTATTCCTTACACTCTTCACAGGTCAATAATAATTTGACAGTAGATGGGATTGATTACTATATAACCGACACATTTGGTGAAGGGTTGTATGAATCTTGCAAGGATGTAAAGTTTGGTACCATGAATACTCGGGCTCTAGATTTTATTGGTGCGGGTGCTCAAAATTTTAAAGGTAAATTGATGCTTAGTGATTACACTTAAGGTTGCTCTCTCTGTCTATTCTATATCTTCTTTTTCTATGACATGCTATGTTTGGAGGTGTTTAGCAACCCATGTTCCATATTTCCTGAACAAAATTAGTTCTTGTTTTCAAAGTCTCCATGGGATGGAGTTGAAAAGAGAACTGGTTGTTGCTAAAAATGTCCACACTTCTTTGATAGTCTATTTTTCTTCTGTGACTATAGATATATTCCCAACGATTTCATATTTGTTGTGTTTGAATGTCTTCTTTTTTGCAGATTGGTTTGCTTTTATTGGTAGGCGAGCGGCTTCCAATCTGCCTGGTTCTCCGTACACTATTAAGTTTTGGCCAAGTGCTCCTGAATCATCTGGAATGAAACCTATGAATGTATCTACTTATTCGTGTGCTGATGTTTCACTGGGATGTTCTTGTGGTGATTGCACTTCATCACCTGTCTGCTCTAGTACAGCAACTCCTCCCCATAAAAGCAGTTCCTGTTCAGTTAGAATGGGATCTATTAATGTGAGAGCTAATACTATTTGTGTGCATTATTTGGATGTTGTGTCAATTTCCTATTTGTTGTGGATGCAATTGCCTTTTTCACATTAAAATGCATTTAGACTTTTAAGTTGGGTAATTTTAGATACTATACATATTTTTCTAATGTTTCACTTGTTGATATCTGCAGGCCAAATGTGTTGATTTTGCGTTAGCAATCCTCTATGTAATACTTGTTTCTCTGTTTTTTGGTTGGGGTTTCTTTCATCATAAAAGAGAAAGGAACAGATCCTTTAGAATGAAGCCACTGGTAAATGCAATGGATGGTAGTGAACTCCATTTTGTTGGAAAGCAGAAAGAAGAGAACCTCCCCATGCAGGCGCAGGTGCATGCTAATTTTTATCCATCCTAAAATATTATGATCTTCAGTTTTTATTATGATGTATATTATTGTACATTTATTGGCTACATTCATGGAATATAAATCTTGAGCCAGTGAATTGGCATTTCCTTCTCTTGTAATTTTCCTTGAATTGTAAAAAAGTTTGTTGTTTGATCATTTTCTGATTTTGAATAATTTTGGATTTTATGACACTTTATGTTTTAGATTGTTATTTCTAACATATACGCTAGGACGACTCATGCTTGGATTAAATTTCTCTAACAATCCCATATACTTTTTTTATTTTTATTTTTGTGTGTGCCAGTTAGTCTCCTCACATCATAAAATTCTTTTTACTGGATTGTTGTATCAGATGCTTGAAGGTACCCCTCAAACTAGAAGCAGAATTCAACTTTCAATTGTGCAAGGTTACATGTCAAATTTTTACAGGTCACTTCCTATGCCATTAATGCTTCTACATCATTTCAAGCAGAGTGATTTTTGACTCTGTTGAAAAGTAATTTTGTTCAGGAAATATGGAACATGGGTTGCTAGACATCCAACCCTCATATTGAGTTTGTCAATGGCTTTGGTTCTTCTACTTTGTTTAGGTCTAATCCGTTTTGAGGTGGAAACACGGCCTGAGAAGGTATTATTTGTCATGATGCAGCATTTTATATTTTTATATCATATATGAATTGTTATTGTCCTTTTTTTTGCCTTATTTGGTCTCCAATACTGATACTTCTTGGCACATTGATAGAACTGAGTACAAAATTGATCTATTCTTGACTTCATCTGAATCATTTCAGTCACAGCAGAAAATTATTAAGTAACAACTGGTCATTGTAGTACAGAACTTACAGTTTGAAAACTTCCAGAGGGAGGCATAAAATCTTGAGAGGGTGATGCCATGTTCTAACAATTATTCAATGGAAAGTCATAGAGCCAAGTGCAGCCATCTCTTTCTTAATATGACATATGGATTTTCTTATATATGAATAGCTCCTCACTCCTCTGGTAGGCATTGCCCGTCAGTGGTTTTCTATTGTTGGCATAAGTTCATACTGTTGCACCTATATATGAAACTTGTGGCGAGTATGTCTTATTGTATATTATTATGCGTTTGTGCGGAAAAGTAGAAATATTCAAGTAGAATATCACAAGTATATGGGAAAATATCTAGGAAAAGAAAACGCCACACACATTTTATAAATTTTGGGAGGTTTAATGAATTAATGTGGAAAGAAATGGAAAGCAATAAATCGATAAATATGTTTTAAGTAGACAGTAATATGCAGTTAGGAAACATGACCAAAAAACAGAAAAATACATGTAAAGGATTTTAAAGTCCTTTTAATTCATTAAGGACTATAATTTGTTAAATTGTTATCTCTAAGTACCGACCTTTAAATATATTATTTTTAGTATTTTTTCCTTTTTGCCTGAACCTGTTGATATATGTACTGTTCAGCTTTGGGTAGGGCCTGGGAGTAGAGCTGCAGAGGAGAAGCAATTTTTCGACAGCCACCTTGCTCCTTTCTACAGAATTGAAGAGGTTTTGATTTTGCACTTATTATGTTCCTTATTATTCTTTTGTCCCTTCATTATCATGCTCAATTAATTAGTAGGTAATAATAGGATTAAAAAAACTAGTGTGTTCTGAAATTAGATGATGGTTTAGAAGCCAAAGAAGGCTTAATATCCTCTCTCTTATAATATAACTCAAAGAAAAACAAGCAAATTTCAGCTGAAAATTCTTGTTATTTTTGATAACAAGTATTCATTTGTTCTGTGGAGAAACCAACCAAGGTATTGTTCTGTTTACCTTTCTTATACGCTCGCGGGAGAATAAAAATCACTTGCATGTAACACTGTGCAGTAAACTTCAGGCTTTAGAGGAGCTCTTTTCTTCTTGTTAAAGGTTTTCGTTTGGATTATTAAGCATTTTTCCCCCGGAATGCATTTTGTGCATAGTTCAGCTTATACTCATGTTACTTTTCATAAAACTACTTATTTTCTTGTTTTGTTAGATTTTTGGTCAATCTCACTGCTTAAACAGGAGATGTGGGAACTTTTCACAGTTTAGCCCGGACATATCTTTCTTATTGCATGATTCACAGAATTATTTAAACTTAGAAACAAACTGACAAAACATATCTTTCTTATTGCAGAATTATTTAAACTTAGAAACAAACTGACAAAACTTGATTTTTCCAGCTAATATTGGCGACAACTCCTGATACCACTTATGGGAAGTTACCGAGTATTGTGACAGAGAGCAACATTAAGTTACTTTTCGAAATACAAAAGAAGGTAGTTTGATGAAACTTGTCATGATTAACTGCTTTTAGTTTGTTTTACATTGGAATTCACACACTAATTTATTCAGTTGAGTTTTGAGTAACTTTCTTGCACCTCATTAACAAAGTGACCTAAATCATTCAATTCAATACTCAAATATTTACAGATCGATGGACTTCTTGCAAACTATTCTGGCTCAATAATATCTCTCACTGACATTTGCTTGAAGCCACTGGGCCAGGATTGTGCCACACAAAGTGTTCTGCAGGTAGTGTCTTTCACTGGGACAACTCCCTAACTAATGTGTCCAGCTCCCTAATAAATAAATTCTTCTGACTAACATGTGCATTTCTTTTTCAATTATTTGCTATCTTCTAATGATAGTATTTCAAAATGGATCCTAAAAATTTTGATGATTTCGGAGGAGTTGAACACGTGAAGTATTGTTTTCAGGTACACACTTGTAATCTTGATCTCCATGTTGTTTAAAGTTCAAGGGCATATCTCTATTGTTTATAAGTTAATAATGTGACCTTTAATCTGCTTATATTTGATTGAAAATTAAGCTTTAGATGATTTACTATAAATATGAAGTGTGATAATTAAAGTATGTTTGTCCTTGTATGAGTTGTTCATGAAGCACTGTGTTCATGGCATTGCGGTGTTAAAAATGTTTGAATTCTGCAAAAGCATATTTTCTAACTTTGAAACTGGCATAACTGTATGGGCATGAATTCATGTAATGGCACAATCTCTCAATCAAGCTAGCTGCTTGCTATTTTTCATATCCGGATATCATGTTATGCTGAAAAATCTAATTTATGCCACAGCAAAAAATATTATGTATATTTTCTTGGAATCATATGCTATGATCTGAAAAAAATGATAACATTGGAAATGTATTTGATGTTGAGAATAATGTCAAAAGTTCAACTGATAGAGCTATTTAGATTTTGATAAGCAAGCTTATAAAAAGTTTTCGAATTTTTAATTACTGCTCATTAGAAGAATTTTATCAATATTTCCTTTCTGGGTAGAATCGATTTTATGTGTTCTGATGATATGTTTCAAACATGCCTATCGATAGAGGCATTTGTTTTGTAATTTCTTTCAACGTTCCTTTTCTCTATGTGTAATGGCTGAATTTGATTAGTTTTTTGCCTTGTAATTTTTCTTTTTGATCTCTCCTCTTACAATTGATAAAGACATTCTTTTCCACTGATTTGCCTATTGATTACACTACATATTTTCTTTTAGCATTATACCTCTACAGAATCATGCATGAGTGCTTTTAAAGGTCCACTTGATCCAAGCACCGTATTAGGAGGTTTCTCTGGGAACAATTATTCTGAGGTAATTTTTGTATCCCTTGTAAGTTTCAGATGCAATTGGATCATTGAGTTTTTAACTTACAATAATGTTCCAAAACAGGCATCTGCTTTTGTTGTTACCTATCCAGTAAACAATGCGGTAGTGAAAGAAGGAAATGAAACCAAAAAAGCCGTGTCTTGGGAAAAGGCCTTTATTCAGTTGGCAAAGGTTTGTAACTGTGGCTCACTATTGATTGCTGTTGTTTGTGTGATTGTTCTTCTAGCTTACTGAACAGACCGGATTCTCAATATACTTTAGTCCTAGGAGGATGGTGCATCTTACATACATAAATGTTTATCTTCTTCTTCACATGATTTCGCATATTTCCATCCATTTTCTTATAAGTTTTTTGATCATTAATTGCAACTCATTTCCACTTCTGTCTAATTTAATCTCTGTTACAGGATGAGTTATTGCCCATGGTTCAGTCCCAAAATTTAACGCTTGCTTTTTCATCGGAGAGCTCCATCGAGGAAGAACTGAAAAGGGAGAGTACTGCGGATGCCATAACTATAGTGGTGAATATTTATTTCTTACTTTTTGACTGCGTGGAAAGTTTAGTTTTGGAAAATGAATCTTTTGGTGGACCAACTGGTTTTGGGATTGAGACATGCTTGATTTGATTGTTAAGATTTGTAACTGTAATCTTTTCAATGTCCTATATTTTATCTACTATCATTTTGAAAATGTGAACTTTCTTCGAATCGGAATGCTTTCATAACTCAACTAAGCTTCAGAGTCAAACTATTTGGGTTAGCTAAGATAAAACCCTATTACTTCATCTCTTACAACAGAGCCAAATTGACACGTTTCTTGAGACATAATATATATATATATTTTCATTTCAGATAAGCTACTTAGTAATGTTTGCGTACATATCTCTTACTTTGGGCGATACACCTCACTTATCTTCCTTCTACATTTCTTCCAAGGTATCGTTTAATCCATTATTTTTCACCTAAACACATTAGAAATTCACTTTTTTATTCTCAAAATTATCTGAAGTATATTATTGGTGGGATTGCAGCTATTGCTTGGCCTTTCTGGGGTTGTTCTTGTCATGCTCTCTGTTCTTGGATCAGTCGGTTTTTTCAGTGCAATTGGAGTAAAATCAACCCTCATCATCATGGAAGTTATTCCTTTTCTTGTTTTAGCTGTAAGTTCCATCCTTCTGTCCTTTGATGTATGTGATGCCAGATTGCAATATTTTGGATATGAATTCACTGTTCTTGTAATAGGGTCATGTGTGAGAAGCGTTATGAAACAACTTTTAAGTTTGCAGATTTGAGAACATTAGAGCTTTCAAACTTTGATTGCTTAACTATGACAATTTTGCATCTTAAGTCCCTCTTGTTTCCTTGTACATCCATTGATTACTTCATTTAGGCACAGGCCTGGATTTACCTAATATATACTATCTTATTCGTAGTGTCATCAGCTAATCTTTAATAGAACATTAGCTTTAAATGGGAAAGCTCAGTTCTTCAGAAAATTTTCTTCTTAACCATTTCGTTTTTTTTTTTTTTTTTTTTAAGATTGATGAAGTTAGTTTTCCAAAAACCTTCATTCTGAATATTAAAATAAAATCCTTGAAAAATCTGTTCAGATTTTGGTGATCGACCCATTTTATTTTTATTTTATTGTGATCAATCTGTCATCCAGTTCTGTTGTAGCATGTAATTGTGGACTCCTCCATTATATAACAGGTTGGGGTGGATAATATGTGTATACTGGTGCATGCTGTTAAACGGCAGCAGCTGGAGTTGCCTTTAGAAACACGAATAAGCAATGCACTTGTGGAAGTTGGACCATCCATAACACTTGCTAGTTTATCTGAGGTTTTAGCATTTGCAGTTGGAAGTTTTATTCCTATGCCAGCCTGCCGTGTATTCTCCATGTTTGCTGGTCAGATTATTTCATCCATTTAAATTGATAAACTATTGAAATCAATTTTCCAACATTTTGTGTAATTGTCATGATTTCCTGTGTCGTGTATTTTTTAATTCAAATTTTTGTACTCTATTGCAGCACTAGCTGTTTTGTTGGATTTCCTTCTGCAAATTACAGCTTTTGTAGCTTTAATAGTTTTTGACTTTCTACGTGCTGAGGATAAGAGGGTTGACTGTTTTCCATGTTTAAAACTATCTTCTTCATATGCTGACTCTGACGAAGGTATTTCTAAGAGTTGCTTTATTCATGTTCAGCTCAGTATTATCTGACCTGGTTTCAAGTGTTTAATTCTCTTCATTTTTTCAATCTTATATTTTGAAGTGAAATCAACTGACTAAATTTTATGTTGTGGAAGTTTAGGCATTGGTAAGAGGAAACCTGGACTGTTGGCTCGATATATGAAGGTAATTAACTTTGCTCACAATTGAACTTCCCTGGCAAGTCATATTCCTAGCACAGTTCTCCAACTACATTTCATGACACAGACATTCTTGTTTAGATTCATAATGTTCTCTTTCTGATGAAAGACGGAAAGGGAAAAAAAATGAAATGTGGGACTACCCAACAAGATCCACTCATGCCGAAATAAATAGTTAAATAGAAAGAACAGAAAAATTACATGTTATTAATGTTTGTCTCTGGCTAAATTAGCCATTGGACATTTGTGTTGTGTTTGGATTATCAATGTCTACTTGTTCCTCTTATTTTTTTCTCTAGTTCTTAATGTTAAAAGTTTATCCATCAGCATCTTTTTGGTAATTTGGGCTTTCATTATTTGAATTTGATTTTCTTTCTTTACTATTATTTCTAATCTACTTGAGTTACTTTTTCCAATTTTCTTAGGAGGTCCATGCTCCGATTCTCAGTCTTTGGGGAGTGAAAATAGCAGTCATTTCTGTATTTGTTGCATTTGCTTTGGCTAGCATTGTGAGTTGCTTTATATTTGTTTTCTATTTTCCAAAGTTCTATGGGATCTACGTTCCTCCTTTATGTGTTTCTCATATGCTTTAAATTAGTGTCTCATATTTCTAAAACTCACAGGCATTATGTACCCGGATCGAACCTGGTTTGGAACAAAAGATTGTTCTTCCACGAGACTCATATCTTCAGGTTTTTATCCCCTTCAAATTCATAACATTTTCATTTCAGTGAGTACTTGTTTATTTTGTTTCAGTACAGCAGTTATGAAGCTTGGAGTTCCTGTTTGCTGCAGGGGTATTTCAATAATATTTCAGAGCATCTCAGAATCGGACCACCACTTTATTTTGTTGTAAGAAACTATAATTACAGGTATTCCTTCATAAATTTATTTGCCATTTTTCATCCAGCTTGATACTGTTTATAGGTATTCCACTCTGTTCTCAAAAGTGTGCCAGCGACAAATTTATTTTTCCATTTGCTTGCATTTGGGATAAGTTGGTTTGATAGACTTACATATCAGTTTTATTTTCCATGCTAATGTTAGTCTACTCCTCAGTTCAGAATCAAGGCAAACGAATCAGCTGTGCTCCATCAGCCAATGTGATTCAAACTCTCTTTTGAATGAGGTAGAACTTTCTTCTTGTTTCCTTGATAGTCAGATAAAATTCTAGTTTTTGGACACCCTTGTTTTATTTGGGTCAATTCCTCCAAGTGCACCTCATTACTTGTCACGCAGAATTTCACTTGATAATTGCCACCATTTATTTCTTCTTTTTATCTATTATAATGTACAGAAATTCACACTTACAGACACCGTCATTTGATGTTATATAGTTTTTATCGATATTATTGTAATTAGTTGTCTGTTAAACTATAATTAGACAAATACTAATAACTAATCTATGTTTGTTGATTTGAATCACGTGATGGCGACTAGCATCAATATTCATGAAGAAGTATTTTTGTAGAGGATATGTTTGATACTTTGTTTTTGATGATACAGTTTTGGGAATGGGACTCGAACATATTTTTGAATAGTTACTCTTAATCTCTCACCTTCAATCTTAAGATTCATATTATTGTATTACAAACTGTCTTCCACTGAGCGTGAAACAGTTGAAGTGTGGTTAATTTGTGATTTTTAATTGTTTAGCCTTCAATATGTCCTTGTGCACTTAGTCACTATATTTTTGGTTCTTCCTTCTTTCTCTCAGTTATTTCAACAGTCATATATTATTGATACAAATGTCTTCTCACTAGATTTCAAGAGCATCATTGATACCAGAATCAAGCTACGTTGCTAAGCCAGCTGCTTCATGGCTCGATGATTTTCTAGTATGGATATCTCCTGAAGCTTTTGGTTGCTGTCGAAAGTTCACAAATGGGAGTTATTGTCCACCTGATGACCAGGTCATAATTCCACCTTTTGAAGTTTTTTTGATTCATTTTATTGAGGAATATTTACCTAAATGGTCCATTTTCCAGAATTGATGTGGCTTTTTCTTTCTGTATTTCACATAGCTAATTCTGTGCAGTTCATTGCGGTTATTTACTATTTTACACCAAGGCCTTGATTTTGTTTCTGTTTTTTTTTATTTTTTTTATTTTTTTTTATTTTTTTTTATTTTATTTTATATATATATATAGAACATAATTTGTGCAAAGCTTCTGGGATTTTTTAAAATTATAACTGGTAAACTGATTATTTAGTAGCTTAGGTCAATAATTAGATTTTAAGATTTTGTGACTAATTCTTTTCACGTTAGCATGTTATCAGTAATGGTACCATAAATCTTTAAGCCTTCATTGTTCAAAATTCCTTGGTGCATTTAAGATTTCCTGTGTTATATTGGTTATCCGATAATTTACCAACTCAAATTGTCTTTCTTCCAGCCTCCTTGCTGTCCTTCTGGTCAAAGTTCTTGTGGCCTGGCTGGACTATGTAAAGATTGTACAACGGTAATCTACACTATATATTTTGGTGAAATACTAGAGTGAATTTTCTATTTAATTGCTTTATAGGGCAACAGGTTTTCTCATTTTTTCTTTTTTGTTCTAATTATTGATAAAATTTGAAAATCTTCAGTGCTTCCACCACTCGGATTTGCTTAAAGATCGACCATCTACTATACAATTCAAGGAAAAACTACCATGGTTCCTGAATGCTCTGCCTTCAGCCAGTTGTGCCAAGGGCGGCCATGGTGCATACACCAACAGTGTGGAATTGAAAGGTTAGAAGCACTGCATTTGTTCTTTCTTGATTACTTTCAAATCCAAATAACAAGCCAGACCCTAAACCATTTCATAGTCTGATTTATGTTTGTGTGTGTTTGTTTGTGAATTACCTTTGGTGGATTACTACATTACTTCTGCATCATCAGGTTATGAAAATGGAATTATACAAGCTTCTTCTTTTCGTACATATCATACACCCCTCAACAAGCAGGTGGGGGAAGTTTCCTTTATTTTATAAAATTCAGTGAGTTTTTGGCATTTTATGGAGACCGGCCTTTAATTAAACTAAAAATGTATTGCAGATTGACTATGTTAATTCCTTGAGAGCTGCTCGAGAGTTCAGTTCAAGAGTTTCTGATTCATTGCAGGTAATAAATCAATGTTGGTGACTGGATCAATAGTTTCTACTGGCTACTTCCATTTAAAATTTATTAAACTAGAATTTTTCTAGCTAGTACGGATGCAACTGTTTTATCTTGCTTCCTTGTTAGACGGCAGATTTATGTTGCTTTATCTAGCTCAAAGTTCATGTCATGATACAACAGTAAGTTAGAATTGATAAATTTCATAGACATGCATTGCGTGACTATTGTTAGAGGTTCAGGGAAGCCCGTTGTTATTGTACTATATTAATACATAGAAACAGAATAGGCAGCATATTAGTTCTACTCTATCTATAAATATAATTTTTCTTTTCTGGTGCAGATGGATATCTTTCCCTATTCTGTATTTTATATGTTTTTTGAGCAATACCTTGATATTTGGAGGACTGCACTGATCAACCTTGCTATAGCTATTGGTTAGTACCTTCATGACTCCTGCACTCAGAAACCAACTTATGATGATTTTGCCAGTACATCTGTCTACTGGTATTATTGAGTTTAGACTTTAAATGGTCTTCATCGAAAGAAAATATTGTGTTACACCAAAACAACTCTTTAACTACCATTTCTCTCTTTTGCCGTACCATTTTGGTTCTGTGTTCCAAGTCGAAGCTTGTGATCATATATCATTCTTTCATACAAACTTCTTTAGATAAAACAACAATTTGATTTCCTAATATGAAATCATTAAATATGTTGGAAAAATCAATAAGCTTATTACTGGCACTATAGCCTGTGGCTTTCAACACAGGCTAACATTGAAGAAAACACTCACTTTTCCCACGTAACAGAATTATGTTATTTTCGCTTTAGTTGGATGTTTCTTTTTATAGTTGATTCCATATATATGTTTCTTAATTAATATGCTAACTTTGGAATATTCCCTTTGGTCCAAAACATTGATTAGACACTTTTAATTATTTTACCAGGTGCTGTTTTTGTTGTTTGTTTAATTATCACGTGCAGGTCAGTATTCTAATTTTAGCCTTTCTTTTAACTAGTAGACTTGTTTACTTCTTGTCTTCTTTTAAAGTTGATTTATTTCATTCTTTGATTTTTAAATGTAGTTTTTGGAGTTCAGCAATCATTTTGCTGGTGTTGACAATGATTGTGGTGGATCTCATGGTACTTGTGCTAAACTTCTTTCATTTCAAGCAGCATTTTTGTTCATACTTCTGTTTGTTTACTTTTTGGTATTTGCTTACAACTTGAAATTCTGCAGGGTGTAATGGCAATTCTGAAGATCCAACTAAACGCAGTCTCTGTTGTTAATCTTGTTATGGCAGTTGGCATCGCTGTTGAGTTCTGCGTGCATATAACACATGCTTTCTCTGTCAGTATCACTCTCTTTTCCATTTTCACTTCTTAAATTCACACCCAGTCTTGTATAAGCCATTACCTAATACGGTCTTCCCAAGTCCATTATTATTGTTAAATTACAAAAAATCTTAATTGCAATGTCATCAATATCCCAATTGTTTTAGTTGAAAGAGAAGAAGGGTCATCTCTATTCATGCTATATTTTTTTTTTCCACTATGCCATTCTGTTAACATTTTTTGGGCCAGCATTTTCACAAGCATTTCTTTTACAGGTGAGCAGTGGAGATAGAAACCAGCGCATGAAAGAGGCTCTTGTTACAATGGGGGCTTCTGTCTTCAGGTTCTTTTTCTTCTCTTAGAAAGCACTCTTCAATGAACTTCTGACTTCTGATTGATATTCTGATCATCCATTTTTTACCGACGGAACTGTGGATCCTGAGTATTTAGAATCCTCCTAATTCAGAGGCAAAATATAAATAAAAATAATATAATATGCTCACAACCTCACCTTAATTGTCACCACATATCTCTGAAGTTTTCTTGCCGCTGACAAAATCTACATTTTGTGTAATTTTGCAGTGGAATCACGCTGACGAAGCTAGTTGGAGTTGTCGTTCTTTGCTTCTCAAGGACAGAAGTTTTTGTGGTATCTTCTCCTACACTCAATAATTCGGAGTAACAATTCTCCAGCCCACGTTTGAGTGTTTTTTTTTTTTTTTTTACCAGTTTATATCTTGCAGGTTTATTACTTCCAAATGTACCTAGCTCTGGTCCTTCTTGGTTTCTTGCACGGCCTCGTATTTCTACCGGTAAATGAATTGATTTTTACAGTGTATAGAGATGGTAATTGGTCGGGAAGAATGGAGATTCGAATTGAGATGAAATCTTGTCCCGGTTTCCCATTTTTATACAAAAATTCGGGAGTCGCGATGCAATTTTTTTATATTCAGAATGAAAAATTATCTCGAATATTTACCGAACAGTATGGTATCCTCAATCTCAATCAAAATTCGAGATATTCTGTCATCTGTGCCTGCTTTGTGAAACAAAATTTTATAATCTGTTTGCAAGTAAACAGAAATTATGTGAATGATCTCCCATGGCATTTTGGATTTGCAGGTTGTATTAAGCGTATTTGGTCCACCTTCAAGATGTGTGCGTGTTGAGAGGCAAGATGAGAGACCATCAGTTTCTTCGCTGTAATTGAATCCGTGGCGATGCATCAACATTTTTTTCTTTTTTTTAATTGTAGAGTTAAAGTTCTTCAGTTTTGATATTCAAACTCCATGTATAATTTATAGCCTCCAAAATACTTTCAATAGCTAGTAAAGCGTATAATCTTCCACCTAGAGTAAAGAGAAAATTGAAAATATTCATTTGCAAAAATTGTTGTATTTTCAGGCACCTTTCTCTTCCCTTTAGTAACCAAACTCATTAGGTCTCTTACAGATCAAATATCCAAACCTCTCCCATTTTAATAACTATATAAATACCTTCAAAAAATAAAAAAATAAAAAATAACTGTGTAAATAATGGTAAAGTGTGATAATGTGAATGTGGTAGTATCTGCTTCTGCCCTTTCTTTCTGTTGTGAATAAACACACAATAATAGAGGATATTTGAGAGAAAACTCTTCTTTTATATACCCACAAAAGAATTACAAGCTTCCAATACGCTTTACAAAAAATTCTCACCAATCACTCTCACTACACTTTCACACATTTAGGGATACATTAACAATGGATTTATGGCTCCTTATATACTGCCCAAACCGCGTGCTACAGTAACACGCGGTTTGACAACTTGATCCAGCTTCATGCCAACTTCACTCTGCCTTCAATCACTGCAATCATGCTTTCGGTGGAAATTGGATTTTACTGCATGAAGTGTGCTGGCTTCAACAAATCTCCCCCTCGGTGAAGATTTCCCAAAATCTGAGCCGACCATCATCATCCAAACCGGATCCTCCAAAGGATCCTCCCCTGGCTGCATCTGTATGACTGCCTACGTACCCTGAGTTGGGATCAAGCCAATCGTAGTTCTCTGTATCTCCCCACTCTGACTATGTGGAGAGTTTTGTCATCCCGGCTATGGCACGACAGATTTCAAGCTTTTCCTTCGGTAAGACTTCGTGAACATATCGGCACCGTTGTCGTCGGTGTGAATTTTCCTGAGTTCTAACAGCCTTGAGCTCAGGACGTCCCGTATCCAGTGATACCGCACGCGATATGTTTTGACCTCGAATGAAAGGTGGAATTTTTACCGAGATAGATAGCGCTCTGGCTATCACAGTACAAAATGTACTTCTCCTGCTTGAAACCCAATTCCTGGACGAATGTCTTCATCCACAGCAATTCCTTGCAAGCTTCCGTCGCTGCAATGAATTCCGCCTCTGTTGTAGAAAGTGCAACACACCTCTGCAACCTTGACTGCCATGCCACAGCTCCTCCTGAGAGAGTAATCAGATACCCCGAAGTAGACTTTCGGGTATCCACATCTCCTGCCATATCTGAATCGGTGTAGCCTATCAACACTGGCTTGTCGCTGCTTCCAAAACATAACCTCATTTTGGATGTGCCTCGAAGATACCGCATAATCCATTTGACAGCATTCCAGTGTTCCCGTCCTGGGTTTGACATAAACCGGCTGACCAATCCAACTGCGTGTGCTAAGTCTGGCCTCGTGCACACCATGGCATACATAAGACTTCCCACTGCTGAGGTATATGGAACCTGTTTCATTTCCTCCTTCCCCGTCTCAGTAGAGGGACTCTGCTGCGTACTCAATCTAAAGTGGGTAGCAAGAGGAGTGCTAACCGCTTTAGCCTTGTCCATCTGGAATCTCTGAAGTACTTTCTCGATGTACTCCTCCTGTGACAAGTATAACTTCCTGGCTTTCCGATCACGTCCGATCCTGATGCCAAGAATTTGTTTAGCTGGCCCCAAGTCTTTCATCTCAAAAGACTTACTCAGTTGCTGCTTCAAATTGTCAATCCTCGATTGATTCCTGCCAACTATCAACATATCATCTACATATAACAGTAAGATGATAAAATCATCGTCAGAAAACTTCTGAACGAATACACAATGGTCTGAAGTAGTCTTCTTGTATCCCTGCTCCCGCTCCCATAACTGACTCGAACTTCACGTACCACTGTCTCGGTGCCTGTTTCAAACCGTAGAGGCTTTTCCTGAGTCTGCACACATAGTCCTCTTTCCCGCTGACTCTAAGCCTTCTGGTTGCTCCATGTAAATTTCTTCTTCCAGATCTCCGTGAAGAAATGCGGTCTTGACATCCATCTGCTCAACTTCCAGGTCGAGGCTTGCTGCTAAGCTGAGTACCACTCTGATGGATGACATCTTCACAACTGGAGAGAAGATTTCATCAAGTCAATGCCTTTCCTCTGATTGAATCCCTTGACGACTAATCTGGCTTTGTATCGGGGTTGTGAAGTGTGCTCATGTTGCTTCACCCTGTACACCCATTTGTTCTTCAAAGCCCTTTTGCCTCTTGGCAATTTCACCAACTCAAAAGTGTGATTGTCATGCAAAGATTTCATCTCATCTTGCATGGCTTCCTCCCACTTTTCTCTGTCATCTGTTTCCACAGCCTCCTGGTAGCTCTCGGGTTCTCCCCCGTCAGTAAGCAGCACATACTCATATGCAGAGTATTTGGTTGAAGGTCGCCTGTCTCTGTCAGACCTTCTCTGTGGAACTGTTGGTGGAACTTCTGGTACTGGTGGTTGATCATGATCATCTCTGGAGCTTCATCACCTGTACCCTCCTGTCTGGGAACCTCATCTTCAACACGTACTGGCACCGGGTGTATGAGGTTCTGGATTCACATTTCTGTATTGCTGGGGCATTCTCCTTTCCTTTCGGATATCTTCTATGGTCTGGTCTTCAACAAAGACAACATCTCGGCTTCTGACAATCTTCTTCTCCACAGGATCATAGAGTTTGTAGCCGAAATCATCCTGACCATAGCCAATAAAGACACACTGTCGCGTCTTTACATCAAGCTTGGATCTCTCGTCCTTTGGGATGTGTACATAAGCTTTGCACCCAAAGACATGCAAGTGTTCATAAGACACTTCTTTACCTGTCCAAGCTTGGTTAGGAACATTACCTTTCAATGCGACCGCTGGGGACATGTTCAAAACATGAACTGCTGTGATGAGTGCCTCCCCCAAAATGTCTTCGGCAGCTTGGCTTGTGACAGCAAGCTTCTGATCCTCTCGCACAAGGTTCTGTTCATCCTCTCAGCTAGGCCATTCAGCTGAGGTGTCTTCGGAGGTGTCGTTTGATGTCTGATTCCTTGCGTCTTGCAGTACTGATCAAACGGACCTCTGTATTCTCCACCGTTATCTGTTCTGATGCACTTCAGTTTCTTGTCGGTTTCTCTCTCCACCAGAGCATGAAACTCCTTGAACACTCCAGCACTTGATCTTTTCTCTTCAAGGTGTATGCCCAGATCTTCCTTGAATGATCATCAATAAATGTCACAAAATACAGTGACCCTCCAAGTGTTCGTATCTGCATCGGACCACATACATCTGATGTATGAGATCTAGTACCTCCGGTTTCCGTTGAGGCGGGGAGCTCTGGAAGGATACTCTGTTCTGCTTTCCAGCCATGCAGTGTTCACACTTCCGTAAGTGTGAGTTCTTCAATTCCGGAAGAACATTCCGCCTGCGTAGTATCTCCATCCCTGTTTGGCTCATGTGACCGAGCTTTTTGTGCCATAACTCGGCTGCCTCATTACTGTTGACTGTATTTGCTACTATTTGAAAGCTTAGCATGCATTAAATACAGGGTTGAGTCTTTCTTACCTCGTGCCACGACCATTGATCCTTTAGTGAGCTTCCAGCATCCGTCACTAAAGGTGCTGCAAAAAACCTTCATCATCCAGCTTGCCTGTTGAGATCAGGTTTAACCGGATATCTGGGATGTGCTTGACTCCCTTCAACACTAGCCTTGTCCCGTTCTCTGTTTCAAGGCAGATGTCTCCAATACCGACGGCTTTGGACTGTCCGTCATTCCCCATCCTTACAGCACCGTAGTCCCCTGGTGTGTAAGATGAAAAGAAGTCTCTGCGAGATGTGGCGTGTATGGATGCGCCACTATCTATCACCCAACTGGTCTCGTGGCTGGCAAGATTCACAACATTTTCTTCATACATTATGCAGAAGTCTTTGGAGGTTTTCTCGGTGGTTGTAGCAACTCTTTCTTGATTAGAGTCACCATCTCTCCTGGACTGCTCGTTCTTCAGTTTGTAGCAATCCCGCTTCATATGGCCTTTCTTCTTACAGTGATAGCACTCAATATCCCTCGTTCTTGATTTCCCTCGGTTCTTGTCTGATCTCCCTGGGCCTCGGCTTTTACTCTCTCCCCCTTCTGGTGTTCTTCTCCGTCACTAGAGCTTCTGAGGTTGAGGTTGATGCTGACTCCTGCATTCTCGTCCTCTTTATTCCTCGAAGATCCTGGTCTTTGCCATCTCCATAGTGACTTTCCCATCTGCGGCTGAATTTATCACCGTAGATCTGAACGTTTCCCAAGATTCTGGTAACGTATTAAGGAGTATTAAACCATTTACCTCATCTCCGAAGTCTATGCCCAATCCAGACAATTCCTTCATGGTTCCGAGGAAATGTTGATGGGATCCGCCACAGCTGTACCCTCCTGGTATTTCAAACCCATCATCTTCTTGATGTAGTACAGCTTGTTGTTGCCAGTCTTTGCTCGGAAAAGCTCCTCCAGCTTTCCCCATAAGGTACGTGCATTTACATCTTCACTGACATGGTTGACGATACTATCGTCGATCCACTGACGAATAGTACTCTGCATGTTTTTCTGGTGAAGATTAGCCCACTTCTCATCGGATATTCCTTCTGGTTTCTTCTCCAGAAATACCGGTCCATCATAGTCCTTCACATACAGAAGGTCTTTCATCTCCTTCCTCTCCATGTGAAATAGTTTGTACTGGTTAACAAAATCATTTTTTCCGTTGCTCTCCCTCCATCATAAAAATTCTAAGCAGAATTTCAAAAAACGGACCTCACCGTTGCGTCCGGAATGGTCGAAAATGGTGGAAATGACACTTCGTTTGTCAAAATCCGACACAGGACCAAATAGAAATTCCAGAAATTACAGGGGTCAAAGTGCAATTTCCGAAAGTTTAGGGGCCAAAGTGCAATTACGGAAAAGTTCAGGGACTAAATTGCAATTTACAAAAAGTTCAGGGACTAAATTGTAAATATCTGAAAGTATAGGGGCTAAACTGTAATTTTCAGAAAGTTCAGGGACCTATCTGAAATTTACCAGGCACCGCTGACGTGGCAGCTGACTGGACTGCTGACTGTGCGCTGACGTGGCGCTGACTGTGCGCTGACGTGGCGCTGACTGGGCTGCTGACTGTGCGCTGACGTGGCGCTGACTGTGTGCTGACTGTGCGCTGACGTGGCGCTGACTGGGCGCTGACGTGGCGTCGTCTTCAACCTCCATAGCGCGTGCGGAGCATGTGCGCGTGGTTGGCGCGTGAGGAAGCCTCTGACCTGCGCGTGCGGCGCTTCGGCGTTCTGGGACCTCCGTTGATCGCCGGAAAATACCACCGTGCTCGTCTCGCCGTGAAAAGTACGATGATATGCTCAAAATCGATTTTCGACAACTTTCGTCGGAATCGACTTTCCGAACCGAAACTTCGTTCTCTGAATTTCGGGATCCCTCCGTGGAACCGTAGCTCTGATACCACTTGTTGTGATAAACACACAATAATAGAGGATAATTTGAGAGAAAACTCTTCTTTTATATACCCACAAAAGAATTACAAAGCTTCCAATACAAGCTTTACAAAAAACTCTCACCAATCACTCTCACTACACTTTCACACATTTAGGGATACATTAACAATGGATTTATGGCTCCTTATATACTGCCCAAACCGCGTGCTACAGTAACACGCGGTTTGACAACTTGATCCAGCTTCATGCCAACTTCACTCTGCCTCAATCACTGCAATCATGCTTTCGGTGGAAATTGGATTTTACTGCATGAAGTGTGCTGGCTTCAACACTTTCAAACTACGGCTCGTATGTTTTATAGAGAATTTTTTAATTAATGATAGAATAAGATTCTTTTCTTTCATTATATCATAAAGAATTTCTTGGTGCATGTCAAAAAGCAAAATCACTCGATTATTCCTCTGCCAAAATTCTGAAATTCCCATGGTGTATGATCTCAATAACCCAATAGGGGGTGAAGTTAAATAACCACAATTATTCTAATTTAAATTCTAACATTTCCATTATCAAATCAACATAACACAATCCTCCAGCTCTATCTACACATTTAATCAATTCCCAACACAATAATATCTCAAATATATTCTAATTTGTCACAACTAATGTCTCAACAACAAAATAATCAAAATAGCAAGAGATAGACTCTTGAATCCATCTTGAAGACTTCTTTCATCTTCTTGTCTTCTTTATTTATGGTGAGATTCAATATTTGATATAGCTTCAACACAACCAAACCCAAAATTCTTAATCCTTCAGAGTTCTCAAGGAGGAAGATTGGTAGTCGGATTTCCGGCGTGCTTAAGGATTTGATTCACTCAGAGACTTCAGAGGTTCAGAAGAAAACCGTGGTGTGCGGGCTTAAGGAGTTCCTTGGGTTCTTATAGTCTAGAGGTACTTGAGTCGGTGGAGTTACCACCATAGGTCTTGACCATCGCTGTAAGTTTTTCTCTATATAGTGGATTGAGTTAGTAGCCGAGATCCCCATAGTGGTTTTTGTATTCGCATGAGTTTTCCACTTCGTCACCAAAATTATTGTGTTGATTTTATGTGATAGATTTTATTTGTTGCATTTATATTTTGCATTGAATTAATATTGTGGGGTTTTATTATTATTGGTTGATATTGTAGTTGCTTGTTAGATTTCCATAGTTACAGTAATCATGATTTGTCTTGATTATTGTGTTATATTCCGCATTGGGTCAGAACTTAGGATAAATATGAACTTTCAATTGGTATCAGAGACTGAACTCGATCCTTGACCCATTTGCTATGAATCGTAGTCAACCCTTAAATTGTCCGCCATTTTTAGATGGCACAGAATATTTACATTGGAAGGTTCGCATGCGAGCGTTTCTTAAGTCCTTAGATGAGAGGGTCTGGATGACAGTAGAGTACGGGTGGAAACCTTCCGTTGTTATAGTTGATGGGGTCTCTTCCCCTAAAGACAAATTGACCTAGACCAAGGACGAATTTGATGCTAGCAATAGGAACAACAAGGCAGTTAATGCCATACATGGTGCTGTATGCTCTGCTAAGTTTATGAGAATCTCTATGTGTGAGATAGCCAAGGATGCTTGAGACATCCTGCAGACTGTGCATGAGGGCACAATGTCTGTTAAAAATAATAGATTCCAGGATTTAGCTACTAGGTTCGATGAGTTTTATGCTGAGATTAACGATATCGTTAATTCTAGTTTTAACCTAGGTGAAACTATCCCTACCAATATGATTGTTAGAAAAATCCTTAGATCCCTGCCTGATAAGTTCCAACCCACGATTACCGTCATCGAGGAAAGCAATGACCTCGATCAGCTTAAACTAGAAGACCTCGTAGGAAAACTGCAGGTTTATGAGAAGAAACTTCCTGGTTATAAAAAGCCAAAAACTATAACGATAAAGATCGCGAAGGAAATTGCTCATGGTCCGTCTAGTGATGATGATAATACCCTCACGGATCATGATTTGGAAATGTTTGCAAAGAGGTTTAAGAAATTTCTTAAGCTGAAGAAGAATGGCCATAGCAGTAGTATGGATATGGAAGATGGCTCTAGAGAGAGTAGGCATAGCTGGAGAGAGTCTAGAGAGGATAAGGGTAGTAGACCCCGTGGTATCCAGTGCCATGAATGTGAAAGATATGGCCACATCAGACCTGAGTGTCCCATATACCTTAAGGATAAAGGTAAGAAAACCATGACAGCCTCATTTAGTGATTAAGAAGGTGGCTATACTTCTGATGAGTCTCATAAAGACAATATCAATTTTATGGCTTTTAATACTAGTGTGTCTGATGAGAGAGAGAATGAAGTTAATGATGCTGATTCAAAAGTCTCTCTCGATGAGTCTGTAGATGAGGATAGTCTTCAGGTAGCCTATGCTGAACTATTCAATGAGAGTCTAGCTATCAAGAAGGCAAATATAGAGGTCAATAAGAGGGTGAAATGTGTAGAGCTAGAAAAGAATGAAGATCAAGATAATTTTGAGAAAAGCCTATGATAGTAGATGACCTTAAGGAGAGGAACATAGGCCTAGTTGATAGGGTTCAAACTTTAGAGGCTGAACTGAAGATGCTAGAACCCAGTTGTCTGTATTTTCTAGTGGGAATAAAAAAGTGGACCGTATGTTAGGTATCAGTTTTGAGCCTAACTGTGATAAGGCGTCATCATCTAGAGTTGTGTCTGTCTCTGTTAAACATGACTTATGTAAGAAACCTGTTGAGTGTAGTCATGTGTTTCCTCAGTCTGTTCCTCGTTCTGTAACCCAACCTCGATCTAGAGGTGTTGTGGGTAAACCTCGCTCTCATCCAATATTTGTGCCTGTGTACCACTACTGGACACATTAGGCCTAAGTGCTTCATGTTGCACAAACAAAAGAAGAGGCCTAATAGTGTGTCATCTTGATTTGTTACTTCAAATCTAGTTTCTCAAGTTCTTGCACTAACCAAACAAGCTTAATTCCTTAGTGAGAAACTTGCTGTGTTGACTAGGAATTCTCAAGTGGAAGAGATTCCTAAGAAAGTTTAGGTAAGGAAGTAAGATGACTTCCCAACTACTTCTGAATGCCTTGATAGGCATGATGATAGTGCACTTCGGTGTAACTCTTCCTAGAAGTTGCATTTGTTTTCCCATTGCATGTGTGTGTGCGTGTGTCTTATGTTTTTGCACGTTTATTTTCTTTTCACTACATATGGGTGTGTGTGTGTGTTTTGTCTTTATTATATATCCCTTGGTATATAAGATGGAAACCCGGACATAAATTTCATAGCCGATTCCGAATGGACGATAATATGATATGTACTCATGATACAACTCCACGTACCATTGGATTTTGACAAGCCATGTTGTGTCTTTACATTTTTTTGTTTGCGTGTTAAAACAGAAAAATTAAAAAAAATAGAAAATGAAAAAGACTAAAAATATTTTTGTGGCTTGTTCGAGCATGAAAAGCATGTGCATGTGATCATGGTATGTATGATATATGGTTATGTATGTATAATATGCTTTTATTTTTCTTGATGCTCTATATGCATGTGTGTGTGTGATAAAAACTCTTGGTATATCTTGTGCTTGCACCTCACATACACGATTTTATTATGTCAAAGCTGTTGGGGTTGGTGCTCAGAGCGCTAATTCCCGATTGTATTTTATTGTAAATACTATTGTAAATAACAGTTTCTATAATATAATATATCTTCTTATATCGTAAAGACGTAATAGACCTTAGGATGATTAGTCATGATACAGTTGTAAAAGCATCGCAACTGACATTGATTGTTATCATGACGTTGTCATTCTCAGACAGTTCCTGGTCAAGGTTTACACTACTTGGTCAGTAAAGTAAACCCATTGAGACCGGTACTGTCGTATACTGAATATTGATGAGTGGTATTTATATCACTATTTCCCACTCATTTAACTTAATATTTTGTATAGTTTCTTGAGTTTTGTGAACGTTTTGATGTGTTTTATTGTTATTTTGCAGATAAATAAAGTTTGGACAGCACTGGAGGCAATTTGGGGCAAAACCGGAAAAAAATGCGTCAACGGTCAACCATTTGAAGAAGTTTGACTTTGCTAAAATGCGCCGTGCCACGTGTCACCATCACATCCCATCTGCTAACATGCGCCGTGCCACGTGTCATCATCATATGCTGCCGACACTCAGACTTGACACGTGTCGCCTCGTCATCAGCCATGTCAGCGGTCAACGAGTCAACCTTGCCACGTGTCATGCCACATCATCGTCCACGTCAGCAGGTCAACCGAGTCAACATGCCACGTCAGCCTCAGCCAATCACAACTTGATACGTGTCGCCACGTGTCGCAATCCTATTGTGCCGACAGGTGAACAGTCAGCCGCCACGCCACGTCATGCCACGTCATCGCCACGTCGTCTCCGCGTCAGCATGACGTCATCAATGACGTCATCACAATAATTGAGTCTAGCCGCCTTGACACGTGTCGCGTGAACAGTCAGCCGCCTTGCTACGTGTCGTTCCTCAGCGTGCCACGTCGACGAATCCAGCGTCGCGACGCGGAGATCCTTGGCGTCGCGACGCCCGAATAGTGAAAAATTTGCCTATAAATTCAGCGCGAATTTTCAGAATTTTGTACACACCTCTCTCTCTCTTAATTTCTCTCTCTAGAATTTTTATTTTTATTTTTATTTTTTTATTTATTTTTAGTTTTGTAAATAATTTTAATTACGTTTTGTAATAATAGTAATTTAATTTTACTTTTTACTTTTTACAGTTTTTACTATTCACCATGTTGAAGTAACTTTTTCAGCTAGGGTGAAAGGTAATTCTTTTACTGTTACTATTTAGATTAATCTCTATCCCTTAAAAATAATATATTAACTATTTAAAATATTGACTTAATAAGGAATACCGCTATATTGGTCGGTTGGTAATTTAATTTTAATCTGGTTTAAACCTGACTAATCACGGATACCGCCAGACTGGTCGGTTGGTAAATTTATTTTTGGTTCCGCCTTAATGGCTGGTTGGACTTAATTTGACTTAATCAGGATACCGCCAGACTGGTCGGTTGGTAAATTATCACAAGTTTATATATTATTTTATGGGAGATATCTAAATTAGTAGTAGTAAAAGTAATTCCTTTTACCTTAGCATTTTATTATTGTAATTTACTTTTCAGTATTTTTACTTTATGTCTTTTAATTTTATGTATTTACTAGTCCTAATTATGTGTTAGTTAATTAGGGGTTGTGATGACTTTTAATATCACCGGTTTATAAGGGATTATTTTATAGTTGGGTAATTAAAGGTTTATTTATTAAGTCTTAAGCTTAATGCTTCTTGTTGTCTGATCACCAATAAGATTGATATGGTAAATCTAAAATGAACTAGACATAGGGATTTTAGGTTTCAGCCTTAGACTTAATAGCCCACGATCTTCCTTGAGGATAGATAAACCTTTAATAGATTTCCTTACAGGATAGGAATATACCTGTAGGGCGGGGGTAGCCATAATTGGAACTTAAACTTAATGAATCCAGGTAATGTGGTTGACATAGGAATATGGTTCAATTGGGTTATACTGGGTATTTGTAGTTGACCATCGGGAGAGAGCTTTTACATAATTTAGTGTTCCAGGTTAGTAAACTGATTTATTACACAAACATAAAATAATCACTTCATCTTTTAAATGATATTAAAAGAATTCACAAACCTTATATCTTTTATCTTTATTTTCCTTAGTATTTTCTTTTATCTTTTATTTATTTATTTAGCAAATCTACAATCAACCAAATCAATCAAGCAATCAATTTCATTCTCCCTTTAATTAGATATTTGTAAATAAATAGATTCAATAAAATAACAACAGTAGGAATTAAGTCCTCGTGGGATCGATATTTTTATACTACTTGAACGATACGTGCGCTTGCGTTATACGTGTGTGTTTACGCCGGTCAAGTTTTTGGCGCCGTTGCCGGGGACTTATATTTCTTGAGTTATTAATTTTGAAGCTATCTAATTTACTTGTATCTAATTTTCTTTATTTTTATCTGTAATTTTTATTTCTTTCTTTTGATTTCAGGTGACTTAAAAATGGAACATTACTGGGAGATTGAAAGATTACGTGCTTTACAAGAAGATACACCCCACATCTGGGAGCAACAGTCCGGTTTTCTGAGGCCTGTTGTCCAGCCCAATGATTATCACTGGATGCCAGAACCAAACAATACTACATTGCTCATCAGAACTCAATGTGGAGATGTGACATATGTAATGGTGACCACCCAAGCGATTATTGCGAATACAACTACCATCCAGGGTGGCAGAACTATCAAGATCCTTCATGGTACGAAGAACCATCACATTTCACAGAATCACATTTTCCACCTTATCCACCATCTTCCTTCGATCCTTATCAACAACCAGAACCATCAGAGGAAGATCAATTGATTCACATGTTCAAGGAACAGACAGCTCAATTTGATGCACAAGTTCAGAGTAACACAGAATCCATACAGAGAATGACAGATCAAATCAGACAATTAACAGAAAACCAGAACTATATACCTCAAGAACAAATTCCAGATGACACTGATGAAGCCTTCGAATACCAATCATTTCAGAATGACACTTCAACAGAGGAGGAGGCTGAGCAGTATCAACAACCAGATGTATCAGTTCAGGAACTTGAACCGGCAAAGTCTCGATTTGATTTCTATTATTCAGATTCTGACGAGGAGGAAGCTGATCCATTTATACCAACTGCATCAAAAATTGAGGATAGAATTCTGTATCCTCAAAACGAAGATCTTGGAGATTCCATTTCACAAATGTTTGAAGAAGATCAACTTGAGCCAATCATTTCACCCGAATCAGAGGATGAAGACCTAATGTCTGACTCATCTTTTCATCCTCAGGTGGAACAAGAAGCAGAGAAAATGGAGGAGCAAATGTCTGACCTTAATAAAGATCCAGAGCATTCAGGAAAAACATCGCTGTTTTGGGGAGTACAAATCAAAGATATCGTCCAGAAGCTTGACAGAATGGAATTTCCATTCCAAGTCAAGCATCATACGAGACCTCCTGATTTTATTTATTTCTTTTCAGGAACCACTGGAGCAACAAAAGTCAAAAAGGTGGCACAAGTACTGAATGAGAAAAAATTATTTCTGCCACTTTACCGTTGGAAGAGACCCTTCAAAAGCAACGCTCACGGGATTGTCTTTAATCGGACATCCAAAACGACATTGAAACCTCATTGACATATGGATTTCAGTCACGTCTGGCTGAAGACGAAAAATTTAGCGCTAGCAGGGAGGCAACCCATGCAATTTGTTGTAATTTATTTTTCATATTTTGTGTGAACTTTTTAATTTTGTGTGTTAGTTTTGCAGGAAAAATTAAAAACGGAATTTTTCAGGACAAGAAAGGCAGTGCAAGCGGGATTTTCAAAATAAAAATTTGACAAAATCACGAAGATACAAAGTCAATCCAGAAGAGACGGCCGAGTAAGGAGTCACCTCTTGAGAGGCGTCCCTATGGATTTATCCGTCGCAAGACATGATTTTGCCAAAAAAAAAAAAAAAAAAAAAAAAAAATTTCAGCGTCGCGACGCTGACTCGAAATCAGAGACATAAGCAGGGCATTGGGCAGATCCTCCTTTCCTCCTTCATCCTTCTTCATCTCAACCAATCACCTACCAAAAACCAGAAACCCATCTTCACCACCAGCCGCACCTACAACCGAACCACCATCAAACCAAGATCCACCCCTTGCCGTGACCAAAACCCACCAGCCACCGAACCGAAATCGAGTGTCACCGTGACCGAGTCTTCGCCAGCCGAGATCCACACCGTGAGCAGCCACCAAGAACCAAGCTTCGCCGAATCCACCGAAACTCAGCAGCCACCGACGCCGTGACCGAGCCCTTTCCTCGCCGAGTCAAAACCGATCTTCATCAACCACTCACGACCGAACAAAACCAAACCAGAGCCGTGACTCAACCGCCGTCACCGAGCCACCATCATCAACCACACCAGAAGCCATCACCTGCAACCAAACTGAGACAAATCAGCCTAGCCGCAACCATCGCCACTGACTCGCCTGAACCGAACCACACAAACCGACCATTACGGATCTCAACCCAAAGCCGCGAACCCACCACAGCCGAGACACACAAACCATAACCAAGAGAACCGTGACCATCACTGCCGTCCACAACCAACGACCAGAAATCCAAGCCAAAACCAACAGAGCCGAGAGAACCCACCACTGCCAAAATCAGAATTTGAAAATACGGTAATGATTTGATAAAAAATTGATTTGGTAATTGGTAAATTGAAAAATTGAATTTGAATTGGTTGACTGTGGATTGGATTACGAAGTGTTGGATGGTTGAATTTGATTCGCAGTAATTGGGGGCGAAGAAATTGAGTTTGATATTTGGAGTTTGTTTGTGGCATTTGATATATTTAGTTTGTGTTGGATAATCAAAAATTCAAGGGAGACTCTGTCGGATTTTTCTCTGAAAAATACCAAAGTTGGGATTTGATTGGTGATAATTTTTTAAGGTGAATTGTGAGGAAATTTTGAGTTTTTAGAGGAGATTCTGTCGAAATTTTCACTAAAAAAAAAAAAAAAATGGTCAATTATCGATCGTGGTAAGAACCGTAATTTGGGCATAAATCTTAAAAGGTAATTTTTTCCTGTAAAATTTCAACTAATCAGGTATGATTTTCTACACTCTTCTTCTACTTTTTAAGACATTGGGGACAATGTCTCATTTAGGTTTGGGGGTGAGGTATAGTTAATAGTACTTGTTTGTATTGTTGTTTTTATTTTTAGTTCAAAATTTTTTTTTTTTTTTTAAAAAATACAAAAAAAAATTGAAAAATTTTCAAAATTACAAAATATTTTGCATTTTTTGTTGTGTTTTATTTGGACTAAAAAGTGAAATTGGTAAAAGATAGCCGAGTAAGGAATTTCCACTCTTGAGACGTATCTCAAACCTATTTCGAAATAAGTTAATTTTTGTTTATTTCATTTTGAATTATTTAATTTGTGAATTCTCCGGAACACTGACTAAATTGGATCTTCATATGTTCAGTTGACAGGTATTATGAACTTACATGGAAACATACGGACATGAGCTAAAATTGAAAAGTTTGTAATATTCCGTGCTATAGTTTAATTGGAGGAAGCATCTCTAAATAGTGATGGAGTAAAAAAAAAAAAAAAAAAAAAAAAAAAAAAAAAAAAAACGTCCGAGATCCGAGTTATTAAGTCTGTAAGGGTGTTTTAATACCTAGTGCCCTAAATCAACTGGTTTGGGAGTCACTGGCCTGGCCCAAAGCTCGCTACATGGATCAAAGATGCTGCAAAATATATATATTTGAAGTCTGAGTAATTAAGTCCGTAGGGGTGTCTTAACACCTGGTGCCCTAAAGCCAACTGGTTGGGAGCCACCGACCCAAAGCTCGCTACATAGACGGAAGGTATTGTATAAAAATAAAAATAGAAAAAAAATCAAAGAAAAAATCAGAAAAATCAGAAAATTATTCCATTACTACAAAAAGGTGTGAAATCTGATAGAACTTTAGGACAAAAATATTACTTCTCTCCCTTATCAACTGCACTTATGACTGTTGTGGGCAAAAATGAGTTGATATTCTGTTGGCTGTGTATATGGAGAATGGTAAAAATAATCGGAGAATTTACTTATTCGGTATTTAAAAAGAAACAAAACAACTGGTAACTTGGAATAGAATTTTCACCTGATTAGTCACTAACTTCTTTATTCTCTTTTCGCTTGTCTTTTTGCTTTTGTGTGCATTAGTTTTACTAACTTTTTACTTTTGTAAAATGTTTGTGGGTATCATTGCTGTAAACCCTCACGAGACTACAACTCGTCCACTAGGGACACCTAGGGGTTTAAAGGCTTGTTGCATATGCTAAATGCAACCGTGATCCCTACGAAAATGACTTAGTTAAATTTTATTATGTTATTTTATTTTGTATTTTGCTCGAGGACTAGCAAAATGTTAGGTTTTGGGGGTGTGATGAGTGGTATTTATATCACTATTTCCCACTCATTTAACTTAATATTTTGTATAGTTTCTTGAGTTTTGTGAACGTTTTGATGTGTTTTATTGTTATTTTGCAGATAAATAAAGTTTGGACAGCACTGGAGGCAATTTGGGGCAAAACGGACAAAAATGCGTCAACAGGGATATTTTAGTCTTTTGCGCGTCGCGACGCTGGAGCACAGCGCGCCGCGACGCCCAGCGTGAGCCGAATCTGCTAACGTGCGCCAGGTCAACGGTCAACCATTTGAAGAAGTTTGACTTTGCTAAAATGCGCCGTGCCACGTGTCACCATCACATCCCAATCTGCTAACATGCGCCGTGCCACGTGTCATCATCATATGCTGCTGCCGACACTCAGACTTGACACGTGTCGCCTCGTCATCAGCCATGTCAGCGGTCAACGAGTCAACCTTGCCACGTGTCATGCCACTCATCGTCCACGTCAGCAGGTCAACCGAGTCAACATGCCACGTCAGCCTCAGCCAATCACAACTTGATACGTGTCGCCACGTGTCGCAATCCTATTGTGCCGACAGGTGAACAGTCAGCCGCCACGCCACGTCATGCCACGTCATCGCCACGTCGTCTCCGCGTCAGCATGACGTCATCAATGACGTCATCACAATAATTGAGTCTTAGCCGCCTTGACACGTGTCGCGTGAACAGTCAGCCGCCTTGCTACGTGTCGTCTCCTCAGCGTGCCACGTCGACGAATCCAGCGTCGCGACGCGGAGATCCTTGGCGTCGCGACGCCGAATAGTGAAAAATTTGCCTATAAATTCAGCGCGAATTTTCAGATTTTACACACCTCTCTCTCTCTTAATTTCTCTCTCTAGAATTTTTATTTTTATTTTTATTTTTTTATTTATTTTTTTAGTTTTGTAAATAATTTTAATTACGTTTTGTAATAATAGTAATTTAATTTTTACTTTTTACTTTTTACAGTTTTTACTATTCACCATGTTGAAGTAACTTTTTCAGCTAGGGTGAAAGGTAATTCTTTTACTGTTACTATTTAGATTAATCTCCCTTAAAAATAATATATTAACTATTTAAAATATTGACTTAATAAGGAATACCGCTATATTGGTCGGTTGGTAATTTAATTTTAATCTGGTTTAAACCTGACTAATCACGGATACCGCCAGACTGGTCGGTTGGTAAATTTATTTTTGGTTCCGCCTTAATGGCTGGTTGGACTTAATTTGACTTAATCAGGATACCGCCAGACTGGTCGGTTGGTAAATTTATCACAAGTTTATATATTATTTTATGGGAGATATCTAAATTAGTAGTAGTAAAAGTAATTCCTTTTACCTTAGCATTTTATTTTATTGTAATTTACTTTTCAGTATTTTTACTTTATGTCTTTTAATTTTATGTATTTACTAGTCCTAATTATGTGTTAGTTATTAGGGTTGTGATGACTTTTAATATCACCGGTTTATAAGGGATTATTTTATAGTTGAGTAATTTAAAGGTTTATTTATTAAGTCTTAAGCTTAATGCTTCTTGTTGTCTGATCACCAATAAGATTGATATGGTAAATCTAAAATGAACTAGACATAGGGATTTTAGGTTTCAGCCTTAGACTTAATAGCCCACGATCTTCCTTGAGGATAGATAACCCTTTAATAGATTTCCTTACAGGATAGGAATATACCTGTAGGGCGGGGGTAGCCATAATTGGAACTTAAACTTAATGAATCCAGGTAATGTGGTTGACATAGGAATATGGTTCAATTGGGTTATATTGGGTATTTGTAGTTGACCATCGGAAGAGGCTTTTACATAATTTAGTGTTCCAGGTTAGTAAACTGATTTATTACACAAACATAAAATAATCACTTCATCTTTTAAATGATATTAAAAGAATTCACAACCTTATATCTTTTGTCTTTATTTTCCTTAGTATTTTCTTTTATCTTTTTATTTATTTATTTAGCAAATCTACAATCAACCAAATCAATCAAGCAATCAATTTCCTATTCTCCCTTTAATTAGATATTTGTAAATAAATAGATTCAATAATTAATAACAACAGTAGGAATTAAGTCCTCGTGGGATCGATATTTTTATACTACTTGAACGATACGTGCGCTTGCGTTATACGTGTGTGTTTACGCCGGTCAAATATATGATTCCAATGGTTTCTCAATGAACCATGAGTCTTAGAGACTCGTATAGACGTATAGGTGTTTATAGCGAATAAACACTGAACGATTCACCGAAGATTCTTAATGGACGGTATACCAACGTCAATAAAAATCTTCTCGGGTTGAATAGCATTTGTGATTCTTCGACTTGAGATACCACTGTGGTCACATGAAACATCTTCCACACATAGATGGCAGTCACGTCACCGATCTATTCAGATCAGACCTCCGCCTATTCGTTGGGTGTGGACAGATCTTCAGGGTGTCCTGTGTGTGTCGAGATAGGATCTGTCAGTTCTGTGTACAGAGCATAGGTAGTCCATATATGATTAACAATCAGATAAAAACCATGGGCCCGTGGTACACTTTAGAAGTGAGTTCTAAGTGTTCTTCTAGAGATTGCTAATAGAGACGTCAACATGATTGTCCCTATAGAGATTTGACGTTTATATCTATATCTCTGGGATATATCCGGATACCTGTGATGAAGGAATTATACATATGCCATGACCTCGACCTGTATGATTCAGCGAGTTTATCTATGGTCGTCATAATTTATGGGTGGGTACATTATGGACACGAAATTGGATTTCGTGACGGATATGCCTGAATCTAGAGAGTCTCACTAGTGAAATATACTCATAGAGCACTAGGGCAACTTTTATGAATAATACTGATTATTTATAAGTCGTTTAAAGATTAAACGAAAATACATGCGAAGGGACCTAATAGTCATTTCTTAATTTTTGTGTATTTGTATTTAATGATAGATTTTATTAAATACACATTAATTAAATGTCAAATTTTTATATTTGACATATATCATAAATATATATTTATTTGATATTTAAAGTAAATATAATACATATATTTAAAATATTTGTATTTAAATAATTATTTAATTATTTAATTGTTAAATAATTAAATTAATTAAAAAAATAAATATCATTAGTTTTGATATTTTTGGAAATGCCTTGAGTTGCTTTTGTTGACTTGTTGAATATTCATTAAAGGTGTAATGATCAAGTTGCAAGTTGATAAAGCAAAATTTACTGAAACAAAAATAATATCTAGATATTATTGTATACACGAAATTCGGCCAAGGGCATATTTGGGGAGTATATATTGTTTTGTTTCATTTTCATTAAGTTACCAAAAACAAATACAAAAGAGTTGAGAGAAAAGTTTGAAGACAGAGAAGAAAAGCTTGAAATAATTTGATTTTTGTAAGTCTTTCTTTTGATCTTCCAACATAGAAAATATTTCTAACATACTTAGCTTCAACATGTGTTGCTAGGATGTTGTCTCTATACTTTTAGTTTGTGTTTTAATTGGTTGTGAACTTATTTGAAAGATGTATGCATGTATGGTTATAAAGTAAGCATGAAATGGTTTTAATGGCTTACTTTTGATTATTTGATAATCATGTTGTCATTCTAGAGTTGCTAAGCCACTCATTGATGACCTAAAATTATTCTTGAGTTGTTTCATGATGGTGAGACTTGATTGGTGTGGTAAATTTTGAATTAAAGTGATGGATTTAATGGATTTGGTAAGATTTGTCAATTTGATGAAATTGTAAAATTAGGATTCTTAACCCTTTCCAAATTTGGGGATTTTCATATATGTGATGTATTATGGTGTTTATATGATGCATATTAATTTTTGATCTTGACATGTTTTGAACAAAAAAGGACCAAATTATAAAAATTGAAAATTTCTGGGTGTGTTCGGCAATTAGGAAAAAATTTGGGATTTTGTTGCCATCTGATTTTGATGTGTTGGACATGTTGGAAATCATTTTAGAAATGATTTAGAATTATCCAAAATTATATTTGACAATTTTAGGACTAAAATGATCAATTTGCAAAGTTTTGGGGCAATTCGGTAATTACCAAGAAATTTGATTTCTTGTGTAATTTTTCAGAATTTGATAATTGGGTAATTAAATAAATAAGTTTATTTAATTGATCCAAGAAAAATTTTGAAATCGGAAAATTTTGATTTCCCACTATTTTGCTGCGTTACCGGATTTTCTCCATAAAACCCCTACAAAGGCTTGGTCGCATGTATGAGTTTTTGGACTAGCAATCTAATTTTTACCATACTTTATTTACTGAATAGTGTGATCTTTGACTAGATGACCTTGCTATCCCTTTGTAAAAGCAAAAATAAATAAAATAAAAAAAAGAAATTTTACATGAGACTCAAGTGCCAAAGAGCCAATGGGCCAAATTCAAAAGATAAGGGCAAAAACCCTTCACTCGAAAGAGTTGTTATTTATGAGCTTATGATATTTATGGGGAAAATAACATAGCATGCAACCAATGTTGCTTAATTTCAGGTCCTAGTGGTGCTGGATTTGAACATCTATTTTATGGACTTGGTTTGTTAAGAGATGAATTTCTTTGGCTGTGTCCAGCTCATAAAATAAGGTCTTAAGCTTGATTCGTTATGCACTTATTTTTCACGGAAGTGCTTGTTATACCTTGGTGTTTATGTCATATGCATAAGTGTTGTATTTAGCCAAACTTAAAATGATGCATATTTTTTCATGTCATAAACAGCTGAATACTGACTGGGTATCATTGTATTTGCTTGAAGTGTTGTTTCAGTCAGTTTTTTTTTTTTATAATTTTTTTTCCTCATTGTGTGCTTGTGTATTCTCCTTGACATTGCATACCTTTTGTTTTGCATATCTCTGAGTGTTTACTTCCCGTATTATTTTAAGCTAACTGTGTGGGCCTGTTAGTGGGGGGGGGGGTAAATTTTATTTGTATATACTCTTGTATGAGTTACCTCATGTTGTTTATCCTGGTACCTTTATCCTTTGTCATTTCATGACAAAAATGGGGAGAATAGATTAAGGGGAAGTAGTACCGTATAATATCCTTTTGATATCTCTGTATTCAAAAGAATTTAGATTAAGGGGGATAAGGATATCTACTACTTGTACATGCATGAGTGTTATACCTGCTTAATGTTATACTTGATAATCCCAATGTTTTTTCACGTATATTGTTGTTTGTGGATGTTTCAAGCAAGCAAGTTTTGTTGCTGAGGTGACATTGATTTCAAGACTACTTGGTTAGGTGTTAGATCGAGTCATAATGTAATAAGTCACTATTTTGATGGTTGAGAGTTGACTATTTTCTTTTTTGGGTCTATTACTGTAATCTTTGTATTAGGTAGTGTTTTGTCACAAAATGCCAAGGGGGAGATTGTAAGTTCCATTTTTATTGGCAATGTCCGTGACAAAACAAGTTCAATTGAGTTGTAATAAGTCTAGAAGATCTTGGAGCAATTGGACTCGTATTTGGCATAGCTGGTGCATTTTTGTTAGTGCTGCATTCGTTTCATCGTTCGAACGTGTGGCGTTAGTGGCACGTTCTCCATCGGGTTCGAACAAAATATTACAGAGAGCAAACGTTCTGTAACATCCTAGATTTTCAGGACTGTTCTAGAAGATTCCCGGATCGGTGTTTTAGTCTCGAAGCATGATGATGATGAAGGATAAGAGTTTAAGTGATTTTATATGAGTTGGAATATTTGATTTTGAATTTTCGTCGCGTTAGAAAACGCGTGGGATCAAAAGTTAGATACGCGATTTTTGGAAAACGCGTAAAGTTTTCGGTTTTGGTCACGAACAGAGGAAACGAACTCCGATCAAGCTTATTTTTAGACCATCGGACTCGTTTTTCTGAGACGAACAACTTTTGTGTTGAGCACTTTTCGAGAATCGCATCAGAAGGGCTCCGAAAATACGTTATTCCAGAAGGTTCCATAATAGGGGCTGATCTGTAATTTCTCGGGGACTTAAATGATATTTTCCAGGGCAGTATTTAAAGCATCTAAGTTTCTCTAAGTTGCAAATGAGGCAAACCCAAATCAACACCCCCTCGCCTCCCCTAAACCCATTTTTGGCGTGAAGGAAGAACCAGTCGCGCCGGCGGCCTGCCGGCCACCGACGGCCGGAGCGACCGTCCAGGAAGAGTCACCGGCACCTTGCATCTGTTGGTGGCCGGCGGCGAAGCTAGAACGCCGTCGATCGGCGGCAGGGAGAAGAAGAAGGTGCGGCAATGGGTTGGTCGGATCCGGCTCGTCGGTTCGTTTCCACGGCCCGAGCCACCTACCAAATCGAAGCGCTCGACAAGTACTACGAGTGTGCGGGATTGTTTTCGCCGAAAAACGGCCGGAATCACGCAAAACGAGGAGAAAAGCGTATGTGAACAGTAAACCCATGTCGAACGGTAGCTCCGATCGGAATTCCATCGACACCAGCGCGTTCGTATGGCCGTTGGAAGTCCGGATATGGCCTCGGAATTTCGGTACGACTTTCCGTTCAAAATTTGTTATTTCAAAGTGTATCGATTTGTATTTGGATGTTTCCGGTAGTTCCGTAGTTTAGCGAATTGCTTTTATATGAATTGGATATGTTTTAATATGTTAAAACGATAAATGTGGTAGAATCCGGGGAGAAATGGATTAGATTTGATCGATCCGGTAGAATTAGCGAGTTTCCGGTAAAACGGAGTTTCTCGCGCGACTGAGCTGGGACGACCGTAATCATGGTTAAGGTATAAATAATGTATTGCGAGGGTAATTGAGCAATTCCGGGGTAGTTCGGAGGGTTCGAGACCCTTCCGTAGAGTTTGCGGAAACTTTTCCGCAAGTTTTGCCGCACACGCGTAAAATGAGAATAAGACCCATCTAGTTAATTTAGAATAGCATGTAAGCATGTATTAGAGTAATGAAGTTTAGATCGTAGTATCAGAGACGATTCGGGTGTTCCGGGGAAACCCGTAGTTGTTTTAGATAAGTTGGAAGTTCCGCAAATAGTGGACTAACTAACCTTGCGTTGTTACTTGTTTGACAGATCGGACCCGGATCGCGGGCATTCGCTTAGCCAGGTAAGTAACTCATACTGCGAATACTTAAGAAATCTAACGTTGCTCGAAATTAGTAATATAACAAAGTCGTATATAGTTATATGTATGAAACCTGTATATATAAAGATGAGTGTAAAAGAAAGTAGTAGGTGTATCTATATACACATGTAGATGAAAACAAGCAGTTATAAGTATATATAAGAGTAGAGATAAGCATGAGCACATAGAAGTATAGAGATGTATATGTAGGTATAAACTAGTATGTATATTCAGATAAGAGCATATGGATAATATCATGAATATAATTTAATTAGACTTGGGTTTGGGGGTTGTAGAAAACTACACCCTAGGGAATGGGACTAAAGTTTAGAAAATGACAATTATGAAAAGTAACAGTATATGTTCAGTGTATGTAGAACGATACCAAAACAAGAATACGAGTGTATACACGTATAAGCAAGAGTATGTAGGTTACATGGAGAAATAAGTAAGTATATAAATAAATTGTTTGTATGTATTTGATTTAGCATAACCAATAATTTTAGAAAATGCCTAAATGGGCCTATTGTTGGGATAGCTGTTCTAGTATGGTTATAAATGATTAGAGAGTAATGGAAATGAATGAATAAGTAAACTTTTATACTTTAAGTCATACATTCGTTTATAATGATCGATTGTGTGTATGAATGTAAATTATACATTATATTGTTGTGAGCCACCAGCAAGGTAAGTTATAGAGGTAAGCTAAGTTATGATGGTTTGAATGTGTGCATGTATAGATAAATATAGATATGTATGAATGTAAGATAAATTTAGCATGTTTTAGTTTGAGCAAGCATTCTGTTGATATTTGAGCTTATAGTTTGTAAAATCATTATAGATGGAATCATGGATAGAGTAGAGAGAGCATGAGAAATGCATATATGCATGTGCATGTGTGTGTGTGTGTTTAAGTTTTCAGCAGTTGAGCAAACGATAACAATGTTTTCAACAATTTCAAATGTTTTAAAGGAAGATTTTAAATGCTTTGAAAAGAATCGTATTTCAGAAAATGTTATTACAGTTTGAGTTACAGATTATGGTTTTATGGTTTTCGGGGCATGAGGTAAAAACTCACCCCAGTATGTAACTTGAGATATAGTTCGGAATTGACGGATACTTTGGAATTGACGGATATAGTAGCATGTGCACATGTGGAGGACTGAGGGGACGCTCTCAGATCCTCGAGCAGGACTAGGGGCTACAGGGTCCCGAAATCCTGATTTCAGAGCTTGGTGGCTACACTGCAGTTGAGTTATGGTCCTGGGTGTAGATCTCTACGTTGCCAGTTGAGTATTGGTCCTGGACGTAGGGTACCACCAGTTCTAGAGATGCCCAGTTGAGTGATGGTCCTGGGCATCGAGTACACCCAGTTGAGTGATGGTCCTGGGTGCAGAGCAGTTTTCAGATTTTCAGTACACAGTTTTCAGATTTTCAGTGCCTAGATTTCAGAAACCAGATTTTAGTACATGATTTTTCAGAAACAGTTTTTCAGATTTCAGTTTTCAGTTTCAGATACAGTTTTCGGAAAGAGCTTTTCCAGAAAGAGAAAGTAGAGTAAAGTTTTCAGCAAAAAGACTTTCAGATAATAGTTTTTCGGAAAGTTTTTCAAAGAGTATCTTCTAAAGACATAGCATGTTGAAGTAAAGTATGATTTTCAATTATTGCATATAAATTATATATTCTAGTAATTTATCTGAGATGCATATAGTCGATGATATTGCATTATAACACTAGTACATTCACATGTAAGTATTTCAAAAGAGATTTTAAAATAATAGTTCATAAAAGCATGACATGTTTTGCATCGAAGGCATATATGATGAGATTATGTGTGTAGCATATTCATATTGAAGTAACATTTGTAGAGTACAAGTGCATAGTAGCATGATCACTGATAATGGATTTGAACTTTATAGTTAAGATAAATGAATATAACGCTACTTGAGGATATATGTTGGTACATATGTATGCATAAGAGGTTTATGACTTACAATGAATATATGTTATGTACTATGAGCACGTTATACAGGTGTTATAGAATTATGACTTATGAGTTCGGGAATCAGTTAGTCAACGTATGAGGTTTGGTTTCGTATATGCATGATTGAACATTATAAATTCAAGTAAGTGTGTAAGATTTATAACATGACATGATAAATAGATGTAAATGAGTGATTTAATCTTAGACAGTATGTAAGTAATAAAAGAATGTGAGTAATAGCATAGAGAAAGCTGAATTGGTGACACTTCAGGCATCTGAAAAATAAAGGAGTTGAGCAGAATTTAAATAGTACGCTTTGATTAACATGTTAACTATGTAATCTTATATGAGAGATGTATACAGTTTGAGAATTAAGGAGGGAAATGTAATTGCATGATTACAGTAAAAGATAGGTTAAGAAACTTAATGAAATAAAAATAAAAGTTATGGTTTGATTATGTTGTAGTTATAAGTATGATTACTTACTAGTCATTATGACTCACACCATTTTAGTTGTAGTTTTGCAGGTCAGTAGCAAAAGTTTGGTGAAGACTTTGAAGACAGTGGATCGCCCCAATTTGCAGTCAACAAAGAGTCCCGAGTCCTGGGTCAAGTTATGGGTCCTCCCGGCCCTTGTCTTTGTATTTGCTTTGTATTTCCTTTGTATGAGTTATGTAATAGTTATGTTATAGTATAGTTTTATTTGAGTTCTGGCCGGAGGCCAAGTGATTTATTTTTGTTCATTGGGTTCAGGCATGAGGCCTTGATGTTGAAATACCGGCCTGAGGCCGAGATTTGATGATTATGTTGTATCTTGGAGCTGGCTATAAGCCAGGTTGCATGATGTTACAAATACATCATGCCGAAATTTCGTTAGAATCAGAGGTTTATGGAGATGGGTTCTCCTGTCTCCTGCCGGTAGCATTCTGGCCTAGGCGGGATGCTACACGTTCATGGTACATTCGAGGAAGCGTTCGAACAAAACATTCCAGAGAGCCAGCATTCGTGGTGCGTTCGATTAGCGTTCGAACGAGTCTTTCCAGTGGGCACCCGTTCGTGGTGCGTTCAAGTAATCGTTCGAACGCGACTGCAATCTGGAAGCGTTTTTCAGCCTTTTCACTTTGAAAACTCCTAAATCTTCACCCTACCTATAAATAGAACATGTAACCACCATCCCCAAGGTTGAAACACATTTTCCTTGAGCCAAAATCTCTCAAAGCTTTCAACATTTCTTGAATCCACCTTGAAAATTTCTTTCATTTTTTTTTTTCTTTATTTATGGTGAGATTCAATCTTTGATAAACCTTTAATACAACCAAACCTAAAATTCTTACTCCTTCAGAGTTCTCAAGGAAGAAGATTGGTAGTCAGAGTTCCGGCGTGAGTAAGGATTTGATTAACTCAGAGACTTTAGAGGTTCAGAAGAAAACCGTGGTGTGCGGGCTTAAGGAGTTCATTGGGTTCTTACAGTCCAGAGGTACGTAAGTCGTCGAAGTTTCCACCATAGGTCTTGATCATCTCTGTAAGTTTTTCTCTATATAGTGGATTGGGCTGGTAGCCGAGATACCCATAGTGATTTTTGTACTCGCACGAGTTTTCCACTTCGTCATCAAAATTATTGTGTTGATTTTGTGTATTGATTTTATTTATTGCATTTATATTTTACATTGAATTGATATTGTGAGATTTTATTATTATTGGTTGATATTGTAGTTGCCTGTTAGATTTCCATAGTTACAATAATTAGGACTTGTCTTGATTATTGTGTTATATTTCGCATAGGGTCAGAACTTAAGATAAATACGAACTTTCAGGCTAAAAAATGACCCAAATATAATAAATACAAAAATATCCTAAATGAGCAAATGATATAAGTAAAGAACATGATTATTATAAAGCAAATTTATAGCTCATTTGGTGGTCATAATATGAAGAGTGAAAAGGTTGAAAATGTTTGATTAAATGTAAAATGACTCAAATGTGTTTAATTTATAGTGCAATTGAAAAATAAGCCATTATGACCATTTCAGTAAGGTTTGAACGTCTGAAGTTATTGGGTTCAGTCATCCCACCGCTGACATGTCAAATGACCATTTAAACACAATGGTCATAAACAGCACTTCAGACATCTGTTGGTAGGGGACCAGACGTCCGGTCTTAGGATTTTCAGAACATTGTCATCTGTCAAGCTTTGGACCGGTTTGGTTCCAGCAATAAGACCAAAATTAGAACGCCCTCTCAAGTGGCTTATGATGTAAAGTCTGTATAGGGTTTTGAAAACTTTATATTTTAGTCATCATTTCAAAATCCAAAGAGGTACCAATCAAAAACCAATTATTTTGAAATTAAATAAGGAATTTTTCATCAAAATCTAATAAATTTGTTGAGACTGAAAAGCTTGAAATGATAAATTATTTAAGAAGCTTTAAAATCGTTGATGAAAACATACAATTTTGAAAGATTTATGCATATGAAAAAAGATTTGAACTCTTTAGTGCTTATCATGAATAATCCAACTTAAACAAGCATTACAAGAATTAAAGTGATATACTATAATATAGTTTTCTTGCATCTTATAGCTTGTTAGCTCCACTTGATTTCCTTTGATCTTGAATTTATTTTTGATACTTGATGTCCATGAGATACTTGAAAGGGTGTATTTACCATTATATTCGTAATACATGGGTTTTTATCATCAAAATCAATATAGGGTGTGAGAACTCAAAGGCCAATAATCTCTCACTTTTTAATGATGACAAATAATCATGTATTAATTCATTCTAAAACACATTTCAACCACAAGTTAGTAAAATAAATAAGTGTTCACTTTTTATAGCATATGTTCATTAAACATGTTCACAAATTTAAGCATGTGTTCATAAGCATTCAAAACAAGATCAAAATACATACCGAAATTCTCCTCATTTTGACAACATCAAAAGGGTGTCCAATAAAGTTCTTATTGGATTGGGGTTCGGGAAAGCCTTGTCGCGTAGTAGACGACATGATAATTTTAAAAATTTTCTACGACAAAGGGTAAGAAGTTCGGTTAACCAAACTCTGGAGTTCGGTTAACCAAATTTGAGGCAGAACTTACTGCCTTCAATTCTATTAACCGAACTCCAACTTTAGTTAATTGAACTGGATTGGTCCATATGACCCATTTCTCTTTTGTATTTCTGCTCTCAATTGGTTCCCAATCATTCCTTAATACATCATCAATATAAAACACATCATAAAACAACATATAAACACCAATTACTTACCTAATTTGATGTTTTAAACACTTGAGCTAAGGTTTCCATTTTCACGATTGATGAGCTTCAAGCTCAAATTCATGGATTTACTTGGTACTTCATCTTGGTGGTGATATGAGGTAGCCGGAGACTCTAGAATATCATCTCTTATTTGAATCAACTATTGACTCAAAACTAAAGCTTAACACTTAAACCTTGCCATGGATTTACTTGGTACTTCATCTTGGTGGTGATGAATGAAAAAATATGAATCATTGGGCCTTTGGATTTGTGAGCCTTATTGAGAGAAAAAATCTCTCCATTTTTTAAGCCAAAATCCTAACCTCAAATAATGAATGGAAATATTATTTATAAAACCCTTTGGCTTATATCACTATTGCCCACTGACTTCTGACAATTAAGTTTGACTAAGATTTGAGTAAAACACAGTAATTGTATTTGGCCTGAATCATAACCGGTCGGACTAATTTCTAATCACAAGTCGTCTATCAAGATTTAACAATTAAATCTTAACATGTGTCAATAATTGACACACTCATGATTCATTTCCCACTTACCCGATAAGCGACCCTAGATCGAACATTTCGATCCACGCCATTTCCTTTCAAATGATCATTATCAAATAATGACTATTTGAATAAATCCAATTAATCAACACTTGATTAATCGCTACTCTAATGCTTAACGAGTATACTTTATACATGAGACTTTATAGGTTTACATTCGTTCGTCATATAAAACAAATCTATACATCAATAAAATCTGCCTACTTACATATCGTTGATCAATGAGACGACACAATAAAACATATAAATTGAGATCAAATATATACGTAGAATCTTTTTGTCCTCCAACATTTGAAATAGCACAGACATAGATCAATCGTCAAGTCTCTACTAACTCAATCATAACCATAACTTTAAATATGTGTTTCTCAACTGAACAATTTACGAAAGGTAATTTCAGATGTTGTTCCACCTACTGAAAAAATTTCTTAGATTGTTACTATTGGCCAATAAATTTCTAAAACACTATCTCGAAGAATCAAGATATATAACCCAATCATCTGGGGAGACGAATCTCATCGATGAACTCCAACCTCTATGAGCATCAGATTATACGTGACGACCAGCGGTCACACCATGTTAGTCCAGTTTTAGTCTCGTATTAATGTGATCTATATGAACTTCAGACAAGTTCATGGCCAGCTAAGATTTTCTATATGACTAATCGTATATAGACCATATATTTGTCCAAATGTTTACTAATCTACCCATGTAGGTAAACATATAATCGGGAACGCTTTTGAGAACATTCTAAATATTGATATTTCCTATTATATTGTTGTAACATATTGTAACTACGTTTCTATGATAATTTTTTTGAGTCTTTTATTCTTATTCATACAAGGTCTTAACAATTAAGAGAATTCAATCATATATAATACTAACACAGTTACTCTGATGTAAACTTCTTTAAATTTACCATGTATAAGAGTAAGAATAGTACCATATAACGATTTATAATGGTACAAGAAAACTGATTATGTACAAAGATCTACTATTTATACTTGTCGGGTTGGCGCTCGAAATACCATATTTTAACAGTCCCACTTGCTCTAGTGTCTATCCCGACGGTTTCACATAGCTATCATCTCCAAATGTTTCATGGATATTCGTAGTAATGACACACTAAAGTGAGAACTATAAACAATGGGCATTGCTAGCGTACCCCTAGGTATGTGATACCCATGGGACGTCAGCAATGCCCAAAGCAAAAAGAAAGGGAACAACTGGCTGCAACAACGGTTGCAGCCAGTTGTTTCAAAAAAAAAAATATATAAATATTATTTTTAATAAAAAATTATAAAATATTCATAAAAATAAAATAATATAAAAATTTTATTGCATGTTATTATTAAAAATTATAAGTATGATGATTACAGTTGCATGTTTATTGTAAAACGTTTCATAATAGAAAATGTTTCGTATTTTTTGGCACAAGTTGCATTTCTAATGGTATTAATAGCATATACAATGGTGATAGTTACATGTGCGATTTTCGAGGTAGATTCAATTTCATGTTAATGCTAAAATTTTCAAGACTAATGGTTGTAGTTGCAAGTATAATGATAAATTTTTCAAATTATAAAATATTTCATGCTTATGGTAGGACGTTGCATGTCTAATGATATCAATTGCATATTCAATGATCATTGTTACACGTGCGTTTTTCGAGGCAGATGCAATTGCATGTTATTGCTAAAATTTCAAGTCCAATGGTTTCATGTTGCATGTTTATTGTTAAAGGTTTCATATTAGAAATATTACATATTTTTTTGGTGAATGTTGCAAGTGTAATGGTAGAAGTTACATATTCAATGGTGATAGTTACATGTGCGTTTTTTGAGGTAGATTCAATTGTATGTTATTGCTAAAATTTCAAGTTCAATGGTTTCGTGTTGCATGTTTATTGTTAAATATTTCATATTAGAAATATTATATATTTATTGGTGAATGTTGCAAGTGTAATGGTAGAAGTTGCATATTCAATGGTGATAGTTACATGTGCGTTTTTCGAGGCAGATGTAATTGCATGTTATTGCTAAAATTTCAAGTCCAATGGTTTCATGTTGCATGTTTATTTTTAAAGGTTTCATATTAGAAATATTACATATTTATTGGTGAATGTTGCAAGTGTGATGGTAGAAGTTGTATATTCAATGGTGATAGTTACATGTGCGTTTTTCGAGGTAAATTTCATTGCATGTTATTGCTAAAATTTCAAGTCCAATGGGTTCGTGTTGCATGTTTATTGTTAAATATTTCATATTAGAAATATTACATATTTGTTGGTGAATGTTGCAAGTGTAATGGTAGAAGTTGCATATTCAACGGTGATAGTTACATGTGCGTTTTTCGAGGCAGATGCAATTGCATGTTATTACTAAAATTTTAAGTCCAATGGTTTCATGTTGCATGTTTATTGTTAAAGGTTTCATATTAGAAATATTACATATTTATTGGTGAATGTTGCAAGTGTAATGGTAGAAGTTGCATATTCAATGGTGATAGTTACATATGCGTTTTTCGAGGTAGATTTCATTTCATGTTAATGCTAAAATTTCAAGTCTAATGGCTTGGTGTTGCAAGTAGTATAATGATAAAGGTTTCAAATTATAAAATATTTCATGTGTTATTGTAGGAAGTTGCATGTCTAATGATATTAATTGCATATTCAATGATCATAGTTACATGTGACCGGTTAAACATGTTATTTCTTCTTTTTTAATTATTTATTTTTTAATTATTTAAATATCTACCGTTGGATTCACTTTAAGTGAATCCAATGGTAGACAACCCTTGGGTATGTGATACCCAAGGGTATGATAGACAAGCCCATAAACAATTGATGTTAAACATTTGAAAAGTCTAATTACAAAATGTCAAAAATAAGTTGACTATTAATTATATGGATTTTCTTTTGACTAATAAAAACACTTCAATATTTATCATTTTCAGCAAAAGAAATGATTCCTAACCATGTTATATTATTCGGATATCTTATTTCGAAGATCTATTTATGACTTAACAAATAAGTTAACTTCATTGCAATTCTGACGTATCCAACCAAGTCTATACGAAAAATACATTATCAGAATAGACTTACTGGAATAAATCCCATGCAAAGATATCCTTTTAATCCATTCAAGACTTAATAGTTAAGCCGCCAACCATCCATTTTGATCAACTTTTGTGACTGATCAATCAAAATTGATCAACAACCATCTATTATTTCTGGTAAACTTTATCAGGAAATATTAATGGTACGAATCAATCAAAATTGATGTTGTGACAATCCATCCATTCGTGACTTAACACTTAACTCAACAACCATCTATTTCTGCTAAGTCTATTTTCTTTAAAAGAAACGTTATCAGAAACTTCTGATGGTAAGGTTTATATAACAATCTAGTGGGACCACTTCGAATCTTAGAATAGTTCTAAAATCATATGGACAGTTATAGTAACTAATAACACAATCGAGTTGGTTGCATCTAAATGCGAGCCAACAGGTTAGTTGAACTAATTAAATCTTCTAAAGATACTTACACTTATTGTATCTAAGAAGATAGACCTAAGGAGTATTAAGTGAATTTTTTCTTATCATTTTCACTAGATGAACTATGAATTTATATCCTCAAATAACACCATCCCACTACTTTACACTATCTCTTTAATCTCTCTCAACAGGAAATGAGAGTTTTTAGAGTTAAAAACTCTACAGTCAGAAGTAGATTTGATCGCTTGTAGTCCAGTCTCACAGTTGAGTGATATTTGGCCTTTTTAAACCGAATTGATAGGTAACCATTACTAATTACATCTAATGCAACTCTTAACTTTGGTCCTAAATGTTTTCCATCCTCGTTTTTTAAAAAATGCATGTCCATTTGATTCAATCTACATCATGATTCCAAATATAAATATTTTACATTAAAGATGATTCCTTTTATTCGCCTTAACATGAAAAAGTGTAAAAATTATAAAAAAAAAACATGATTCATATTGTTGGTAGACGAAAATCCCCACCAGAGGATGAAGTCGCCCAAGGACGAAAGGAAGAACGAAGAGAAGAAGGACGATGGGCCGAGGAGCGACGAAGAGCTTGGGGCGACCGGACCAATGGTTAGGGCGAAAACCCATGATGCGGTTACTTCCACGATCGTAGCAGTTGGACGGTTTTCCCTCCATAACCAAGCAGTTGAGACACGCAGCTCAGCGGTTACAGGCACGATCTTGCAGCTGCAGGGAGATACTGGAACCGCCTAAAACGGTTGACAAACTTCACTATAAAAGCTTATCTATGCCAAGAGAACAACCCCCGATTAAATGAAGACTCAAATGAGCATATTTTTATTTTTCATTTCTTAGATTGTAATCTTAGGACTGTAACTTGTGTGCTTGCGCCCCTTGGAGGCTTATTCACTTAATCAAACACCCTTTGTTGGGACATTGTCTCAGGAGGTTTGAACCTTACACGCTCTTCTTTCTTCACGCATAAAAATTGCGCAAACAGTTTTTGGCGACCACAGTGGGAGGATTGGTGTAAAGAGTGGAGATGCCTTCGAAAAGAAACGCTCAAACTAGCTCAACTGCGGAGGAAGGAGGACTGGAGCAAACCAACCAGCCCAACGTTCCAGCCATAGTGGGTCAGTTCGAGGGTTTGGCAGATGCTAGTCGGTACGAACCTATGAGAGAACTCAGCCTTAACGCGGTGCGCGTGTTGTTCGGTGAATTCACACAGGATGTTGTCGAGCAGGTTAGGCTCCAAAATGCACATGTCATAGATAAGTTCGTATCAACTACTAATTCGCATTATGAAAACATGGCTAAACATCTAAGCTCGTTAAACAAATTAATGGCCAAATGTGTAAACGGTGGGACGGTGCTGCCGCAGACTACGTCCCCCCCTGCGGCAAGCAGTCAGGACACTGGTCCTAGTAATATTCCTTCTCAGAGAACCAACATCCCTACGGTTCTCAGGGGAGGAATAAGTCCTGGAGGCAATGGCCCACAATTAGGACCAAATATACACCAAGGGCCAAATATGGCACATAATGAAGTGGTGTTGCCTCAGGGTGTCCAGGCTTCTCAGGCACAGAACCCTGATTATGTCCCACTTTTGAGAGGACCGCAACCACCGCCCATAGCTGTGCCATTTAATGGAAATGATATGCTAAGGGAGCAAATGACCGAGATCCTTCAAAACCAATTTGGTCTAGGCATACGGCCAATTCGGCCAAGATATCGGAAACCGTATCCTGATTGGGTTGATGTGGCCTATCCATGGCCTAGAAAGTACAAGATACCAGATTTTTCCCTCTTTACGGGGTCTGGGGAAGTTTCTACCATGGAACACGTAGGACGATTTACCCTCCAGTGTGGGGAAGTTAATGATTTCCACAAACTAAGATTATTTCACGGATCACTGTTAGGGGTAGCTTTCTCCTGGTATGTTAATCTTCCGGCCAATTTGGTAGAAAGTTGGCAGCAGATGGAGCAACTGTTTCATGCGCAATTTTACAAGGCTGAATCTGAAGTGGCCTTAGCCGATTTGGCAAACTTAAGACAATTGCCAGGAGAGTGGGCCGATACATTTTTACAACAGTTTAAGGTAGCCCGAGGCCGATGTTACGTGCCTTTGTCCGAAAAAGAATTTGTGAGGATCGCTCAAGGTTGCTTAAATCTCGATCTGAAAAAGAAGTTTTAGGATCGCGAGTTTTGGGACCTTCCCCAACTCACCACCAGTGTGGTGCGTTATGAGCGATTATTACGAGAAGAGGAGCAAATGAAGAATTCGAGCAAATGGACATATTACAGGAATATTGACTATGAAATGGGCGAAATAGATACAGAGTCGGCCGATTTATGTCTGGCCGAGTTTGTTAAAGGGAAACCTTACATTTGCAAAACGTGGGCGGAACCCCAAGCAAGTGAAAAAAATGATAGAAAGGGCAGAAAATTCTCCTTTGATATTACTAAAGTCGATGCCATATTTGACCAGTTATATAAGGACAAGCAAATTAGCTTGAGCGACCGACATACGTTGCCAACAGCCGAGCAGATCGGTAGTAAAAAATATTGTAAGTGGCACAATGCATGGTCTCACACAACTAATAATTGCCTTGTTTTTCGTAATGTCTTACAGGATGCCATAGAATCCGGACGAATCACGTTCGAGAAAAAGATGGCTATGGATAGCGACCCTTTTCCAAAATCGGTGGGGGTGAACATGATTAATCCAGACCTTGCCAAGGTGAACCTGTCGAAAGTCAAATTAGTGCTAGACAAAGGACAGCACCATCGTCGTCCAAGCGCTCTGGAAAGGATTAAGGAACCTTCAGGGCAAGGAGACCAGCATAACATTTGTATTCGATGCAAAAACGACATGGAATGGATGAAAGAGTTAGAAGACACTTGCGAAAGGCCTGCAAAGAGAAAACAATATCATGGCAACTCCGGACCTTCGCCCCAAGGTTCTATGGGGAGAATTCAAATTTTGTCCAGAATGTAAGGACGTTCAGGCCGAAGATTAATCGGCCCAATGTTTGGCATTCATACCAAAAGCCACACTCGGGCCAGCGGTCAGGCAGGAACTATCGCCCTATAGACGAAATGAAAAGGACGCAGTTGAGGCGGCACTAAAGGAATTATGGCCGTTTGATGCGTCGACAAGGTGAAACGAAGGCCACCACAGGCCGTAGCCCTCGCACCATAGAGAAAACAGAAGTAAATAAAAAAAGGGGTGACAACAAAGAAGGAACGGTGGTAAGTTGTGACGAACGCACTAAATTCGGCAGATGGAAATCGGACGAAACAGACGATGAAGAGCCGCCTATCGTCATTCAGTTCGGCAGTATGCCGCCAATGGTGGCTAATCATTACCTATTGCCTGGGAAATTCATGAGAGATAACAATTGGGAAGCTGGGACAAGCGAGGACGTTTATGAGGGTGGCGAAATTGAATTTGCAGCGCTCTCAATCACAGACCGGGAGGCTGAAGAGGAAGAGATGACCGATGTATAAGAAGAAATAGACATCAAGACCGAATCAATGAGAAGGGGAATTTCACAGAATCGGCTTCTCAAAGAATTATATGAAGCCGGAAATCCTGCAGTCGGGACATTGGGAGAAGATTTGGGACGATACCCGTTCCTTGTTCTGTATGGGATACCTAAGATAAAGTGGGCCATCACCAGAGCCGAAAAACGGAGATTGACTGTCAATCATGTCTCCCAGGATGCGCCAGCCACGTTGCCACCTTCTGGATGTGACATAAAAGAGGAATCGCCTCAAGTTAACAACGAGGCCGATCAAGCAATGGAAATAGGGCTATCAGGTAAAGTGGTTTTCCCGAGGCCACCAACACACATGACGAAGCATCTGCGGCCGCTGTATGTGAAAGCAAAGGCTAATGGGATACCTGTCACCAAAGTACTAATTGATAACGGGGCGACCATTAATGCAATACCAGTTAGGATGCTAGGACGTTTGGAAAAGTCCGAAGAAGACCTTTCCTACGGAAGGAAGTGATGCTTACCGGCTTTAATGGAGGGGCGACGACAGCAAAATGAGTTATTCCATTGGACCTGCAAGTGAGAAGTACTACGAAGACAGTGGTGTTTTCGTCATAGATGGACCAACTACATACAATATGCTACTGGGACGAGACTGGATTCACGGCAGCCGATGCATCCCTTCATCCCTTCATCAATGCCTGGTTTTCTGGAACTAGAGGGACGAAGTAGAGATAGTGCATGCCGACAATAAGCCTTTCGATGCGGAGACTAACTCGGTCGAGTGCTTCATGTACGAAGGGAACTATGGGCCGACCAGAGTTTTGAATAAAGGGGAAAGCCCTACCATTGTGGCTCAAAACGATGAGTTTTACCCCGCTGGGTTGCTGGATGATTTGTTCGCACAGACGATACCAACCACAATGGTCTTTGGAGAACCGACACACATCGATTCGAATGAAGTACGGCCAGAATAAGGAGCAAGCCGCTCTTGCGGCCTCCAAGGCCAATCTATTGGCCTATGTGATAGAGCGAAGAAGTGGGGACAAAGCACATGCCGCTATTTCGGCCTTAAAAGGAAAATTACTGGCATACCAGACGGAGGAAAAAATAAATGAACTATGTGGAATGGACTACTTGATGGAAGAAGGAGAATCAAAGGAAGGAGAGTTCGCCCTGAATGGACGACGCAAGACAAACATCTCAAGAGGACAAGATGCTTTGGACGAAGTAAATCTGGGGAGTGAGCACGATAGGCGCATAACTTATGTCAGCAAGGAATTGGAGCCCCAGGTAAGTGAAAAGTTAGTTAGTTTTTTTTGCAAAGATACAAAGATTGTTTTGCATGGGATTACCATGAGATGCCTGGTTTAGATAGGACGTTGGTAGAGCATAGGCTTCCAATCATGCCAAGTCATAGGCCTCACAGGCAGCCTTCCCGGAGGTTTGCGCCTAATGTCATGCCTGATATTAAGAAAGAAGTTGAACGAATGTTAGAGGCAAAATTCATTAGGACGACCAGATATGTGGAATGGTTGTCAAATATTGTCCCAGTTAGGAAAAAGAATAGAAAGATAAGGATTTGTATAGATTTCAGAAATTTAAATCTGGAAACACCAAATGATCAATACCCAATGCCGACAGTAGATTCCCTAATGGATTCCACGTCATGGTATCAGGTATACTCGTTTATGGATGGGTATGCGGGCTATAATCAGATTTACATCGTCGAAGATGATGTACATAAGATGGCCTTTAGATGCCCAGGTTCCCTAGGGTATTCGGCCTGAAAAATGCTGGTGCCACTTATCAGCGGGCTATGAACTTGATCTTTCATGACATGATTGGTGAATTCGTAGAAGTCTATGTGGATGATATAGTGGCTAAATCCGTGACTATGAACGAACATCTTGGCCATTTAGCAGCGGCCTTCGAACGAATGAGAAAGTTCAAACTAAGAATGAACCCTGCCAAATGTACTTTCAGGGTGTGCGCAGGAAATTTCCTGGGGTTTCTAGTGCACCAACGGGGAATTTAGATCGACACCAATAAGTCTCAGGCAATCACCGAAGCTATGCCACCCCGAAATAAAAAAGAGTTACAGAGGTTTTTAGGGCAAATTAACTTTTTAAGGCGATTCATCTCCAACTGTGCAGGGAAAACAAAAGTGTTCTCCTCCTTATTAAAGCTAAAGGGCGAGGACGAATTCGTCTGGACCGAGGAACATCAACAAGCATTTGACAGCCTGAAGAAATACTTGTCACAGCCGCCGGTGATGGTACCTCCAGTGCCAGAAAAGCCAATAAAGTTGTACATAGCGGCTGAAGAGCGGTCTATAGCTGGGATGATCGCGCAAGATAACGACATGAACATCGAGAGAGCCATTTACTATATTAGCAGAAAATTGCTGAATTATGAATGTAACTATTCTCCCATGGAGAAATTATGTTTGGCTTTATACTTCACATGTACTAAATTACGAGCCTACCTTAGGCCGAATATAGTGTACTTGATTACAAGAATTAATATAATAAAGTACATGTTTTCTCGTCCCATCTTGCATCAAAGAGTCGGTTTTTGGTCACTATCACTTTCAGAATTTGATATACGGCATGAACCCCAAAGGGCCGTTAAAAATCAAGCCTTGGCCGATTTTTTGGCCGACCATCCATGTCTTAGCACGATAAAGGAAATAGAAATGGATCTGGACGAATGCAGTCTGAAACCATGGATGATGTATTTCGACGGATCCAGCACAATGAAGGGAGCTGGAATAAGACTAGTCCTGGTCAGCCCGTTGGGAGAGTCTTTCCGATTCTTAGTCAAGCTGACCGAATACTGCACTAATAACCAGGCCGAATACGAAGCCTTGATACTTGGGCTAGAGATGCTCCTCAATATGGGAGTAACCTATGCGTCCATCAAGGGAGATTCGCAGATGGTAATTCAAAAAGTTATAGGAGCTTTCAAATGTCAAAGCCCATCAGTAATGGCACTATTAGACGTGGCCCAAGAATTAGTAGAATGATTTGATCACACTGAATTGGAGTACATTCCGAGGGCGAAGAACGAATTGGCGAATAGCTTAGCCCAAGCAGCCTCCGGATATAAGCAGACAAACACAGGCAGGGTATACAAGAGCGAAGAAGTTGAGCCAGTCCTCATGAGGCAAGCTAAAGATACGGACGCCATGGTTATCGAAGCCGAAAAAGGGGATGATTGGAGAAGTGAAATCAAGACATTCCTAAAGCAGCCCGAAGCAGAGAAGAATCAAAAGCTAAAACTTAAAGCTTTGAACTATATAGTATCAGGAGATGTGCTATATAAGAAACGACAAGATGGTTTGTTGCTGAAATGTGTAGGGCCATCCGAATCCAAAACTATCATGGCCGAAGTGCATGAAGGCATTTGTGGGGCTCACCAAGCCGAGGTGAAGATGAGATGGTTGACTGTATGAAACGGCTATTATTGGCCAAAGATGGGAGAATTGTGCACCTCATATGCCAAAAGATGTATTGCTTGTCAGAAGCACAGACCTATTCAGTGGGCTCCAACAACTGAGATGGTCCCAGTCATTAAACCGTGGCCGTTTATGGGATGGGCGATAGACTTGATAGGGAAGATTTATCCTGCATAAAGTAAGAGGCATACTTTCATCGTCGTTGCCACTGACTTCTTCACTAAATGGGTGGAGGCCATCCCAGTTGTAGAAATCTCCCAAGAGCAGATCATCAAGTTCATAAAGGAACATATAATTCACCGATTTGGTATACCACAGACAATAATGGTAGATCATGATACTTCATTAAACGGTGAAAAGGTAAAAGATTTCCTAGGCGAATACGGAGTCCGACTAGTGAACACTACTCCCAATTACCCTCAGTCAAATGGTCAAGCAGAATCAACCAACAAGACCCTTAAAGGATTAATTCGGAAAATGGTGACAAATAATGCCAGACGGTGGGATGAATATTTGAGTCAAGCGTTATGGGCCTATAGAACGACGCCGCGAACAAGTACTTCGGTGACGCCGTTCCAATTAGTGTATGGTCAAGAGGCTGTGCTTCCAGTAGAAATGAATATTGAGTCTACCAGGGTGATGCTGCAAGATAAATTGACACGGGAAGACTACGACGAGGCAATGGTCCAGAACTTGTTGGAATTGGACGACATCAGATGTGATGCGCTAAATCGTCTAGAAGCACAAAAGAAAAGGATAGCCAAGGAATACAACTTTAGAGTAATGGCTAAATCGTTCAGGGAAGGCGAATTAGTGTGGAAGACTGTGTTGCCACTTGGTTCTAAGGACCCAGCGTAGGGCAAATGGTCGCCCAATTGGGAATGCCCATTCATGGTAAAAAATATGTTGCCAAATGAAGCCTATCATCTACAAGACTTAAACGGAAGAGTGCATACAAGAGCAATAAATGGAAATACTTAAAGAAATATGTGCCCTCATTGTGGGAGCACGAAAACAAAAGGCACTGAAACGATAATAAGTTCTCATTAAACATGGACGAAAAACGTCCTAAGAATACAAGGATAGACGATATAACGTCTTACAAAATATTACTTTTGGCCCGAAGATCGCCGAAAATCCCCAGGTAGCCCCTTAATGGCCGAAAGCCTCTCCCTCTTCAGGCGCCATTCGTCCTGTATTCCTATACCCACTGCGTCTAAGTCAGCTAGGCTTTTCTCGAAATTGATGCGGGCCAACCCCTCGTACTCTGCCATAGACTCGTCCATCTCCTCCACTCGAGTAACGAGGGTCCTCCTCTTAGCCTCCTTTCTCATGCGGCTTTCCTCAAGAAGATGCTGAATCTCTTTTAGTTGTCGCTCCATGTCCAGGAAGACCGATTCTTCGGTCACCATTCTTCTGTCGTCTCCCTCAAGGCCTGATGTCGTGCTTCGAGAGAATCATGAAGCATTTCTTTCCTCATCACAGAAGAACGAAGGCCGATCTTCTGGCTGTGCACATTGCGATACCGAAAGAGAAGGTTTGCTATGTCATTTTGCAATTCTTGGAGGAAAAGCCTATCATTGCGATACCTCCTCTAATGACTCCAATTCGGCCAAACTATAGAGGCCTTCCACGTCCCTATAACTCCCTCTGATTCATGAGGTAGACATCCTGCGTACTAAAGGGTAGAATTGCCTAAGGTAATGTCACAGAGCACCAGTCGGCCAGATAGGCTCTGGCACTTCAGCCTCATCATCCGGATCCTGCACGATTGGTACAAAACCGTCCGAAGAGAAGCGCTTAAATGGGGAATGATCACCAGGAATCTCTTCAACTCTTATACGCGAATAGCCAGATTCAACAGATGACTCCGTACCTTGGGGGTCAGCTCCAATTGCATCTCCCTCTCCTGGGAATTGCGTCATGGCGGGACCTTTGGTAGCGTCATCCTCATCAGAGGGAAATTGAACAACCGGTATCCCTGCAGGTCTCGTTCCCTCGTTTTTACCCGCAGGAGCTTCGGCCTCTGGAATTCGCACCGTTTCAAGAATTGCTGAAGACAGATCAATCTTAAGGGCCTGTACCAAATGCACAGTCATGATATCAATATACCTCAAACCTGTATGAATGTAAAAGAAAGCAGTTCTCAAGCTTATACCATAGAGCGACGGGCGAGCGGAACGTCCGAATCAGAACATCGGCTGGGAGAAGGCTGCTTCCTTTTAGTAAACTTTATGCTCTTGGGTTTAGACGCCTCAACTGCCTTCTTTGACCCCGACGGCTCAGAAGATTTGGGGGACAAAGGAATAAAAGAAAACACCCTCGCGGGAGGCAAAGAAAAATATCGCTCACGGGGTGATTGCCAGAAACGGTCAAAGCAAAGATGAACCGATGTACAAGGAGCGAAATGGGCTATGACAAAAGAAGACAGCAAAAAGCGAGTCTCCACTAAGGAGTCCTCAACTTCAGAAACAGAAAAGACCTTAAAACGGTCTGACGACGCAGAATACGAATGAAAGAAAGCAAGAGGCCACCCTTGGACGAGGCCAAATTGACGGGTGACGAAGTTGGGCGAATATGCCTCCACTCCAGCCTTGCCATTGGCCCCGGTCAAGATGTCATGAACCAAGTCACGGCTGTATAAAAACTTACGCCATATATGAAGACATGATTCATCCTCTTCTGAAAGGGGAAGGTCATGGACGAAAGACGGACTGTTCGACACAGTAAAAGGAAAAAAAGAAGGAACCCGATGAAGAGTATAAAAATAATCAAAGGTAGCAAGAAGAAGGAAAGAAGACGGCCTAAGCTGAGCGAAGAGAAGGCCGGCACAAGAGTAAGGGTGAGTCGAATCAATTGTGCCAAAAATAGGAAAATAGGCTCTTAACCAAAGTTGGACAATCCACAAGGGACTAGAGGCAAGGGGTGATGACCCCGATCGAAGTTGCTTTTGGAGGACGGCCAGCCCCCGATACATGGTGGCAAGAAGAAAAGAGGCCAAGTATAAATGACGACCATGGGCGAGATCAGAAGAAATGGGGTGGTAACCCGCCACAGGTTTTTAGCTGGGTGTACAAACGATATATTTGCACAGCCAGTAATGAAGGAAGGCTGTACGTTCTAGCATTGAAACCGTACCAGTCGTTTTCGAATATGTGCGAAGAAGAGAAGAATAAGACGAAAAAGAGGACTGACTCATTGAAGGAGGGGGAAAACGAAAGGTTGTGGAGGCCGAAATGGTCGCTCCGTGAGGGGTCAAACCGGTAAGGGCACCAACATCACGAAGGGTGATAGTAAAGGGCCCGACCGGAAAAATGAATACATTGTACTCGGAAGACCAAAAGAGTAAGGAAATGGGAAACAAGTTGTGATCAAAAGCTGTCAGAGACAAGGAAAGCTCATTAAGAGGAAGAAGATGGTGTTTGTCTAAAAAGGCACGGGTATCCGCATGTAACAACATACATTGATACAAGGCTTCGAAAGCTGTATCAGGCTTGGGCCAGGTGCGAATTGGACTGGACTGAGCAAGGACATAAATGTTAAGTGGTTCAGAAAATGGAGGGCTAGAAGAAGAGGGAAATTGCTGAGCCAACGGGGCCGTTGCGATAGTGTTATCATCAATGAAGATGGGGCCAAGAGGCATGGCCGAAATCCTCATCAAGAGTGTGAAGGCCAAACACGCCCACAGAAGAGTCTTCCAATGCCAACTTATAATCAGCGAAAGTTGAGTCGTTAGTTTTGGGAAAAGAGGAAGAGGAAGCCATTGATGTCAAAAGATTAAGAAAGAAGAACAAGCGAGTTTGCAGAGAAAAGGTAAAGGTGTAGCGAAAGACAAATAGGGGTGACGCCTTATGGACAGACGAAGGGTTTAACCTGGGACAGCTGTCGTAACATGAATCGTCGAGGAGTAAGAGCAGCGGGAAAATGGAAAAGGATAGAAAGTTGCCCTAGACAGGTGTTCGAATGCAACTCACTGCACAAGTGACGTGCGACGGAAGGAAACACGAAAGTGACATAAAAAGCGGCTCTTAAATGGGCCTCATGATGAAACGTGTATGAAAAGGCCGCACATTTTTTACAGATATGATGGGTTTGCGTAGAACTCTAAGGGACGGCCCGACAAACTATAAGGCGAAGAATCTAACCCCGAATCTACTTCGTTCGACCCCGCTACCTCGGCCTCCAACAGATCGGCCGAGTCTCAGAGTCTCACATCAGTCTTCAGAGTCGGCCAAGAACATGTGTTAACACTGCACTTTCCAAAGACGTCATCCAAGCCTTCTCCATTATTAACGCAAAGACTGATATGACAAGACCATCAGGCCACGGGTTTACTCTGACAGAGGACCAGACTTTGGGTAGGGAGCCCCTCCATTCGATCAGACAGCATGTGAAAAAACCCTTCACGTAACAATACTACCAAGGTCTCTTCACCATCTATTTAAAGGACAACCTTACTAACCAAACTCTACATAGTCAAACAGAGTCCTGAAAATGAGAAGGAAAAGATCAGAAAAGGCAGAGCAGAGTTGGGAAAAGGAAAAGCTCTGCATGAAACGTAGGCCACCAGAGATGGAAGCCTCTCTTTAGTAAGGTGTGAAATGGAATGTAAGAAGACTCGCTAACGGCCATCCACTTGGTGTAAGGTGTGAAATGAAATGTAAGGTTGTGGATGGATTGCGTCCGTTAGCGACAGATTGTCCGGGGTTTTTTGTATGGAAGGTACTGCACCTCCCGAGTTGCGACTGGGTTAAGCTCGTTAACAAAAGCTTACCTGAGCTTCTCTACGTGGAGCATGCTGCTTACCTGGGACCTCGGATTCTATAGACTGAGGATTGGCCGAATGAAGGGCCGGCTAAAGGCGGAAACGAGTGATCATATAAGTTTCCATCACTCCAATCTATACGCCGTTTCGTCTTCTCCGATCGAAAATTCGCTCCCCAGATTCTCTGGACTGAGGGATCGACCGAATAGTGGGCCGGTCGAAGGCAGAAAGGAATTGTCTTAAATTTCTCTCATTCCATTCTATACGCATTTTTTTCTTCGACCAGAAATCTATCCTACAGGTTCTCTGGGTGAGGGATTGGCCGAGTACCATCCCTCGATTGGAGTAACGGTCTTCCCTGAAATGAGGAAACAATGAACCGGGATGGAAGACTAAAAAGAAAATTCACCTCGATCTTCACACTCCCAATTCAATCAAGGTAAATTTGGGGGACAATTGTTGGTAGACGAAAATCCCCACCAGAGGATGAAGTCGCTCTAGGACGAAAGGAAGAACGAAGAGAAGAAGGACGATGGGCCGAGGAGCGACGAAGAGCTTGGGGCGACCGTGTTGGACAAAATGACCCATAACGTCACTATTTGCACAGATCATTGTGTTGTTGTAGCAAATTAACTATGTGACAAGGAAATTGCACTCTCATCATTTGTGATTAGATCACTATAGATATATAAATGAAGAGAGGTCCCTATGATTAGTTCCTGGACTGAGAATGATATGAGACAGTATCAGTCCCCGAAGGTTTAATCATTAAATATCCCTAGTCGTAGTATTATCGAGACAGGACATCGATAATGCGGAATAGGCTAGTATTGCACTTGTGCGCGTTGTGAGGGCACAACGGCATAGTTCTCATATATATAAGTATTGGATACTTATGCAAGTGCGATAGGAGGTCGTGTTTCACCGATGGTACGGGAAACAGCTTCGCTCTGGATAGACCCCTCGGAATCCCATTGGTATTATGACTATGTGTCTATGGGAATCCGAAATCAGGGTAGATGTATTTGGTCTTAACCTGAGACTTGCACCGCTAATGCTTACGACAATCAATATACTTTAGTTGAGGTCGTCTAGGACTCTAACCGGTTCTGTGTACGCCGAAGCTGAGTATATTGAGAATCGTAGAGTATTGGGTGTGATGTCAAGATGGAAGTATCACTCCAGTCACAGTGGAGATGATGTCACGCATGATACGGTATTAGTGCTCTTAAGTGCTGGCCGGCCATCGGGATATTATGACAAGGTCATGTATATCCGATTATAGAGACTAGTTACCATACATCCGACATGTGTTTCGGACGGGGCAGACACTTATCCAGCCCCAGCCCTAGCACGTGACTATCCGATACTGGGCCGATATACACAATACTTCGGTATACTACGCTTGATATAGATCTATATATTCCTGTAAGAATATTTCTGGAGAATTGGGTAGGCATGGCGCTTTGCTAGAAGCCAACCTTGTCTTGTAAATCGGTATAAACGTAGTACGAGGTACTTACGTGTTCGGATAGTCTGACAACCGTATTTACTGCCAACATATCTGGAGATCTCATGGGTCGCTTCCTGAAGATTCACCGATGATGTATAACTCGCACTATAATTAATCTGGGATTAATTAGTAGAGAGAGAAGATTAATTTCTAGAGAGAGAAAATTAATCTGGGATTAATTACGGAGATATTTTATCTGGGATAAAATATTAATTAAAGAGAGAGAACGACTAATTTGGAATTAATCGATAAAATAATATATTCGATATATTATTAGAAATTGGATTTCGACGCGGAATTAAAATTAGATTTTAATTCGGGCGAACGAATTAATTTAGAATTAATTCGTTAGCGACGTGAATAGTGATTTCGCTAGGCGTAATCATTTAATTACGACGCGACGGAAAATTCGTTAATTTGGAATTAGCAACCCGAGCCCGAGAGTGATTGCGAGCGCATTCGCATTTCGAATTCGAGTGCGGCACGCAAGTCACATCAAGCGTCAAATCACTAGTCGCATCAATTGTCAAATCACTTGTCACTTTGAGTGATGTGACATGACATGTTGTCACTTTAATAAAGTGAAGAGATGTGATGTGAATAGTGATGTGCAATGATTGAAAGCTTTTAAAAGGCTTGAGATGGAATATACATTATTTTATTCCTTGCCTTTTTGACTTTTGAATTAAAGTTGAGTATATGTCTTATTTTATTTACTTGGTAAATATTAATAAAATGATATATACAAAAGCATTTCTTCTCTCTCTCTCTACCAATATTACAGTTCACGTTTTTTGGTCTTTTGGAGCCAAAAAAACTCTTCTTCTTCTCTCACGGTCTCAGACCGATTCTTCATCTAATTTCTTCTGGTTTGCCGATCAAAATTTGAGAAGCAAATGAAGAAGAGTAGTGCTAGCACACCTTGGGTTATATTATGGTGATAGGGAAACGAATTTGTGAGCTTGGAAAGCTTGAAGCTTGGAGCTTCAATGGAGTCCATGCATGGCCGAATCTTGGAGAGGAAGACAGCCCCAAAACCGAGCAGTCCAGCAGCACAAGGAGCTCCATTACCGCGAGTTTGAGAAGCTTGAAGGCTTGTGTTCTTCATTTCATCAAAACCCATCAATGTGAGTATGAATTCCGCCTTACTCCTTTGTGTATTCAACTCGTTTTTTATGCATGTTTGTGATCCTTGGGACTTTGATTGAACTCAACAATGGTATCTTGAGCTATTGGTTGCATAAAAACGATTTAGGGTTCTTGAGCAAATTTGGGGCTTTTTGATTTAAGCATGATTTTGACAAATTGTTTGTTTAAGAATGCTTATATATGATTGAATTAGAGTTATATGTAATCAATTTGATAAAAAATTAATTGGATTTATTTTCCCCAATTTGCTAAATGTTGGCCAAAACTTTAATTTGGGTAAACTCATTTTAAGCATCAATTGATTAAATTGTTTAGTATAGTATGCTTGTATGAGGTTGAATTGATGTTGTGCATAATCAATTTCATGAAATTTGGTTGGATCCATTTTTCCCCAAATTTTGGGCATGACAAATTTGGGTAAACTTGATTTTGAGCATGTTTAATGAAATTGGATGATTTAGAATGCTTGAATGTTGTTTAATTGTTGATTGATTAGATCAATTTGATGAAAAGTGTTTGGAACAATTTTTCCCCAATTTGCTTGTGATGGCCGAATTTGACAAGTGCCCTATTGTCTTGGATTTTTGATTTTTTGTTCATTGGATGACTTAGAAATCATTTAGGGATGTTGAATTTATGTTTGATTGGGTTCAATTGGATTGAATTTGATTTGGGCATAATTTCCCTCTTTGGCCGAGACATTAAAAGCATGTAATGGGTTTGATTTTCAATTTATGTGTTGGACATATAATAATGTATTGAGTATGATTAATTGGACTAATATGGTGTTTTGGAAATGTTGATTTAGTTGATTAATCATATAATGCACTTTGTTTAATTGAATTGTAAAATTGGATTTTGTAATTTAATTAAAATGGACCTTAAAATTGGATTTGGGCTTTTATAGTTGTTATTGGGTTTATTGGACTTTGTTGTACAAAGTTGGTTTAGGCCAAAATTGGTTGGATCCAATTAGGCCCAAAACCGCTTCCAAAAGGCCCAAATGCGACTAATAAACCTTTAACGTTTAATTGGGCCTAATGGGCCTAAATTAATTTATGGGCTTATGGGGTAACTCCCGGATTGGACTTTGGTTGCGGGTTTGACCCGAGTTGACCAAAAGTCCACGCCTCGAGAAATTAATTAAAAGCCCATTGGACTTTAATTAAATTAATATTGGATATTAATCGGGCTTGGAGACCCGTAACGATTAAATTTGGAATTTAAGTCGTAAAGGTTTATTTTATAAAGTGTAATATTTAATTTGGAATTAAATAATGAATTAGAATTAAATACGTATTAAATTGGATTTAATCATGTAATTTAATTTTATTTGAGAAATCGTACTTTGAGTACGTGTTCGCAATACGAGTTTGACTCGAACAAAATCAAATCTTTGTTTGAACATTGGATGATCACTAATTATCAAGATTAATTAATTTGATTGATTGATAACATGCTTATATGAATACATGGTTGTGATGTTTGAATAATGTATATCGGATGGATATTAGTCGGGTGGGGCAATTTTAGAAATTGTTGTAATAAATTTGATTTGTTAATTGGACCTGCGAGTCCAGTCTTATCTCCTATTCTTTGTATTCTCTTCTCACCTATTCCCCTCAATGTAAATGAGGTTTCTTTAGAAGTGTAGTGTAACGGGTAGAAGAAATATTAGTGCTAGCGGGAGAGAGAGAAAGTGAGAGATTTGATCTAGGATCAATGTGTAAAATATCCATCCGCATATCATTATTATTTTACATATGCGCTTTATTATGTGTTTAGAATGCATGTTTAAGGGTGTATGATGATGAGACCTTAACAAAGATAATTAAATTGGTTACCAATTTGAACACGAAAAGCCCTCATCAATATATCATGCGACTTTTCCTTCCATTGAGTGATTCTTGCTCAAGATCCTAGATTGGCATGGGTTGTTGGCCAAAGTCAAGCCCTTGTCCGTCGAAGATGTGTTTGAATCACGAAGATTTGTTCCATATCGGTGTCGTGTCCAAGTTGTGGTTTGTTGGCCAAAGTCAAGACCACTTCTTGTCCATTGACATTGATTACGAAGCTTCCATGTCAATGGGTCCGCGCTTGACTGGGATCACTAGGTTTGTTGTGCCAAAGCCAAGGCCTAGTTGATTCAGAGGAAATAGGTTAGGGTATATATTGGATATATAGGCATATATATGAATATGTTTAGGACTTGGATGTCCACCTACTGGATCTAGGAGTTGGATGAGATCCAATTGATCTTCGAGATCTACCTAGTTAATTATCATACAATTTGTTGGCCAAGTCAAGATTGTGTGATATTTAACGGGATTCTAGCCCACTAGGAAACACGGTTTCCCGAGTACTCGACAGAGGGTTAGAGGCTCGACGAAAAATAGTGGGAGGCAAGAATTGAATTTGCAATATTCGTTCAATTATTCGCCATACGCGCTCATTTAAATTATTTCGTCATTAGATTAAATGTTAGTTGGACTAATATTTAAATTGTTGTTTTAATAAACAGTTGGACTGTATTATATTTGATTATATATAATTGGATTATATTAATCAATATATTTGAATTAATTAATTTCAGTTTACAGTTGATTTTATAATTGGATTATAGTAATCAATGTAATTGAGGTTAATTAATTTGGATTATATTTGATTATATAGTTGGACTATATAATCATTATAATAAATAGTACCATTAATCGTTGATTAAATAGTTGGACTATTAGAATCAAGATATAAAAATGAAAGATTAGTGTTTAAGACATAATCCTGGGTGAAAATGTATTTAAACGATTTTATTTTCAATTGGGAATAAATTTCAGGATGGTCCTGGAAAAATAATAACTTATTTTATTTGATAAAATAACGTATTATGCCTAAGCCTGGAGTTAAGCAAATAGTAGAGCATAATCTTTGGAAGATCATGTAATGATAACTTAAGTGCTTAATCCATTATGTTTGTCATAATTATGTTCACAGCAAGTATTAAAATTGGATTTTAGATACTTAGTGTGGTACATAAAATATATATATTGATGTTCAGAATCTGTTTTGAACAGGATACTGACTTCAATTGAGATTTATCTGCGAATTGAAAACGGGACGAAACTGTTAATAGTAGCTAGTTTGACTAGAAACATTATCTCGATATCGCGTATAACCCGCTGCGGGTGTACCTTTATATTCTAGAACACTAAAGTGTTTTATTATATAAAGATGATATTGAGATAAACACATTAGATGTGAATAACAGAATTTATATTTTGAATATAAATGATATCTCAATTATATAACATGACAAATAAATAGCTCAAATTGATTTGATCAGTAAGAAACTTAATTGTGGCATAGTTGTCAGGGACACTGATAAACAAGAATCGTATATCCGCACTTTTGAAGAGCGGATACCAGGACTGATTTGATTCCATTCAAATAAAGTCTACGAATCTAGTGTATTTGGGCAAAGTGCCTAAAACACTATTTACTTGGTAAAAGTGTAAATGCCACCGATCTGTTAGCCATACTTCATAGTGAAGCAAGTGGGCCCATGTCTAGCTAGGCTAGATATGGATATGAATATTTCGTGACCTGTACGGATGTGGCATCGCGTATGGTTATGTGTTTCTTTTGAAACACAAATCGGAAACTTTTAGAGTTTCGACACGAAATAGACAAATAGACAGGCTAAAGTATTAAACCGTCATGGTAAGACTGTAATGGAAAATACTTAAGCAATAGGTTTCTTGTATATATGAAAGAGTATAGTATTCTTTCAAATTAGGACTCCTCCTGGAATACGTCAGTTTGATGGTGTGTCCGAACGGATTAACCGAATTTTGTTAGACATGATAAGGTTAATCACGAGTCGCTCTGAGCTACCATTTCCTTCAACGGATAAGCTTTAAACAGTGCAAGAACTTATTTTGAATAAGGTTCCATAATAATCTGTTTGACAGATATCATATTAGATATGAACGGGATAGAAACTGGGTTTCTCATTCTTGATAATTTGGGTATGCTAGGCATATGTTTGGATGATACCAAACTAAAACCCAAATAGGATAAGTGCCAAATGTAGGTTATCCTAGGGATACCATAAGTATTGTACTTATACACCTCACAAGAGAACAATTAGATTGTTACTCACCATACGGTTTTCCTGAAAGGAATACCGATATGCAGTGGTAAGTGGGAGGATAGTATAACTCGATGGAAATCGGAGTAATACTGTTCAAGGCACTGAATCTTAATGGAACATGAATAGTTCATCCAATATGAGACTATTACCATTAATCTTCGAATACACAAGAACCGCGTAGGTCGGACAGAGTCAGAAAACAACCTGGGGTATGGGTTTCTGATCTAACCTCATAAAGATGTGAATCTTATTGAGGAATACCAACTGACTACGCATGAGGAAGTGATATAAGATATCAACTCCCTAATTATGGCAAAGTGCCGTATAATCCGAAATGGATTCCATGTATATAAACCAGTTTGGATACTAGTTGATGTACCACAAGGCATTGTGCCTAATGGTACTTAAAAGTCTTCTAGGAAGACATACATGGATGGCAACATACCAGCGTATAAAGCTAGGCTTTTAACGGAAAGGTATCGTTATCAACATGTGTTGATTACGATTCAACCTTTTACCTGTTGCCACGGTAAATCCATTTGGATAATGCAAGTTATTTGATCCATGATTGGATTATAACAAGCATTAGGTTCTTAGAATTATCGTTTTGATATAATCATAATGGTGTATGATTTAATTCAAAACGAAAATATTTCTTTGTATATAAGGAGGTTAGTGGGAGCGCACTGATAGTGGTTGTCCTATAAAATAATGATAATACGTCATTTCTTGGAAATGATATTCCCATAAAATAAATATCGTCGAAAGCTTGGCTTTCGCAATACTCTCCTAGAAACCGTACATTGAAAAATGTACGAGACTTGGTGTATCATACGCTTTGAGCATATGGATTCACAAACAGGCCAGTCCGAGTGATAGTCACTGGATTGATGTTAAGAACATCCGTTAGTATCTTAGAGAACTAAGGATGCTGTCTTAGTCTATGGAGAAGGAGAACTTGAAGTGACTGAGGTCACTGTAGCAAGTTTCCTATAACCGATAAAGACGACTAAAAGTCGCAAATGGTGCTATATAGTTTGAATAACGGTAAAGTGAGCTGGAAATCTTCCAAGCAAGATACTGTTACCGAATAAGCAACAAATGCGGGTTGTTGCTGCAACTGAAGCAGCAATAGAAGTCATTTGGGTCGATACAAATCTAATTAGATTAGATATAGTTCTGTTAGCAGCTGAGCTAGGCGTCAGCACAGGCTAAAGAATTAATGGTCTCATCAACGATCCAGATACATACTTAGATATTCATCTGATTCATTCGGATCATACATCGTGGCGATGTGATGATCGAATAAATCGCATCAAGATGATAATCATGCAAATCCGCTGACGAAAGCTTTTCTCAGCAGTTTGAGCCAACCGTACATAGTTCGGGTGTAGGACACTTGAGTGACTGGCTATGTGCCAAGTGGGAGATTGTTGGACAAAATGACCCATAGCGTCACTATTTGCACAGATCATTGTGTTGTTGTAGCAAATTAACTATGTGACAAGGAAATTGCACTCTCATCATTTGTGATTAGATCACTATAGATATATAAATGAAGAGAGGTCCCTATGATTAGTTCCTGGAATGAGAATGATATGAGACAGTATCAGTCCCCGAAGGTTTAATCATTAAATATCCCTAGTCGTAGTATTCAGAGTCGGCCAAGAACATGTGTTAACACTGCACTTTCCAAAGACGTCATCCAAGCCTTCTCCATTATTAACGCAAAGACTGATATGACAAGACCATCAGGCCACGGGTTTACTCTGACAGAGGACCAGACTTTGGGTAGGGAGCCCCTCCATTCGATCAGACAGCATGTGAAAAAACCCTTCACGTAACAATACTACCAAGGTCTCTTCACCATCTATTTAAAGGACAACCTTACTAACCAAACTCTACATAGTCAAACAGAGTCCTGAAAATGAGAAGGAAAAGATCAGAAAAGGCAGAGCAGAGTTGGGAAAAGGAAAAGCTCTGCATGAAACGTAGGCCACCAGAGATGGAAGCCTCTCTTTAGTAAGGTGTGAAATGGAATGTAAGAAGACTCGCTAACGGCCATCCACTTGGTGTAAGGTGTGAAATGAAATGTAAGGTTGTGGATGGATTGCGTCCGTTAGCGACAGATTGTCCGGGGTTTTTTGTATGGAAGGTACTGCACCTCCCGAGTTGCGACTGGGTTAAGCTCGTTAACAAAAGCTTACCTGAGCTTCTCTACGTGGAGCATGCTGCTTACCTGGGACCTCGGATTCTATAGACTGAGGATTGGCCGAATGAAGGGCCGGCTAAAGGCGGAAACGAGTGATCATATAAGTTTCCATCACTCCAATCTATACGCCGTTTCGTCTTCTCCGATCGAAAATTCGCTCCCCAGATTCTCTGGACTGAGGGATCGACCGAATAGTGGGCCGGTCGAAGGCAGAAAGGAATTGTCTTAAATTTCTCTCATTCCATTCTATACGCATTTTTTTCTTCGACCAGAAATCTATCCTACAGGTTCTCTGGGCTGAGGGATTGGCCGAGTACCATCCCTCGATTGGAGTAACGGTCTTCCCTGAAATGAGGAAACAATGAACCGGGATGGAAGACTAAAAAGAAAATTCACCTCGATCTTCACACTCCCAATTCAATCAAGGTAAATTTGGGGGACAATTGTTGGTAGACGAAAATCCCCACCAGAGGATGAAGTCGCTCTAGGACGAAAGGAAGAACGAAGAGAAGAAGGACGATGGCCGAGGAGCGACGAAGAGCTTGGGGCGACCGTGTTGGACAAAATGACCCATACGTCACTATTTGCACAGATCATTGTGTTGTTGTAGCAAATTAACTATGTGACAAGGAAATTGCACTCTCATCATTTGTGATTAGATCACTATAGATATATAAATGAAGAGAGGTCCCTATGATTAGTTCCTGGACTGAGAATGATATGAGACAGTATCAGTCCCCGAAGGTTTAATCATTAAATATCCCTAGTCGTAGTATTATCGAGACAGGACATCGATAATGCGGAATAGGCTAGTATTGCACTTGTGCGCGTTGTGAGGGCACAACGACATAGTTCTCATATATATAAGTATTGGATACTTATGCAAGTGCGATAGGAGGTCGTGTTTCACCGATGGTACGGGAAACAGCTTCGCTCTGGATAGACCCCTCGGAATCCCATTGGTATTATGACTATGTGTCTATGGGAATCCGAAATCAGGGTAGATGTATTTGGTCTTAACCTGAGACTTGCACCGCTAATGCTTACGACAATCAATATACTTTAGTTGAGGTCGTCTAGGACTCTAACCGGTTCTGTGTACGCCGAAGCTGAGTATATTGAGAATCGTAGAGTATTGGGTGTGATGTCAAGATGGAAGTATCACTCCAGTCATAGTGGAGATGATGTCACGCATGATACGGTATTAGTGCTCTTAAGTGCTGGCCGGCCATCGGGATATTATGACAAGGTCATGTATATCCGATTATAGAGACTAGTTACCATACATCCGACATGTGTTTCGGACGGGGCAGACACTTATCCAGCCCCAGCCCTAGCACGTGACTATCCGATACTGGGCCGATATACACAATACTTCGGTATACTACGCTTGATATAGATCTATATATTCCTGTAAGAATATTTCTGGAGAATTGGGTAGGCATGGCGCTTTGCTAGAAGCCAACCTTGTCTTGTAAATCGGTATAAACGTAGTACGAGGTACTTACGTGTTCGGATAGTCTGACAACCGTATTTACTGCCAACATATCTGGAGATCTCATGGGTCGCTTCCTGAAGATTCACCGATGATGTATAACTCGCACTATAATTAATCTGGGATTAATTAGTAGAGAGAGAAGATTAATTTCTAGAGAGAGAAAATTAATCTGGGATTAATTACGGAGATATTTTATCTGGGATAAAATATTAATTAAAGAGAGAGAACGATTAATTTGGAATTAATCGATAAAATAATATATTCGATATATTATTAGAAATTGGATTTCGACGCGGAATTAAAATTAGATTTTAATTCGGGCGAACGAATTAATTTAGAATTAATTCGTTAGCGACGTGAATAGTGATTTCGCTAGGCGTAATCATTTAATTACGACGCGACGGAAAATTCGTTAATTTGGAATTAGCGAACCCGAGCCCGAGAGTGATTGCGAGCGCATTCGCATTTCGAATTCGAGTGCGGCACGCAAGTCACATCAAGCGTCAAATCACTAGTCGCATCAATTGTCAAATCACTTGTCACTTTGAGTGATGTGACATGACATGTTGTCACTTTAATAAAGTGAAGAGATGTGATGTGAATAGTGATGTGCAATGATTGAAAGCTTTTAAAAGGCTTGAGATGGAATATAACATTATTTTATTCCTTGCCTTTTTGACTTTTGAATTAAAGTTGAGTATATGTCTTATTTTATTTACTTGGTAAATATTAATAAAATGATATATACAAAAGCATTTCTTCTCTCTCTCTCTACCAATATTACAGTTCACGTTTTTTGGTCTTTTGGAGCCAAAAAAACTCTTCTTCTTCTCTCACGGTCTCAAGACCGATTCTTCATCTAATTTCTTCTGGTTTGCCGATCAAAATTTGAGAAGCAAATGAAGAAGAGTAGTGCTAGCACACCTTGGGTTATATTATGGTGATAGGGAAACGAATTTGTGAGCTTGGAAAGCTTGAAGCTTGGAGCTTCAATGGAGTCCATGCATGGCCGAATCTTGGAGAGGAAGACAGCCCCAAAACCGAGCAGTCCAGCAGCACAAGGAGCTCCATTACCGCGAGTTTGAGAAGCTTGAAGGCTTGTGTTCTTCATTTCATCAAAACCCATCAATGTGAGTATGAATTCCGCCTTACTCCTTTGTGTATTCAACTCGTTTTTTATGCATGTTTGTGATCCTTGGGACTTTGATTGAACTCAACAGACCGGACCAATGGTTAGGGCGAAAACCCATGATGCGGTTACTTCCACGATCATAGCAGTTGGACGGTTTTCCCTCCATAACCAAGCAGTTGAGACACGCAGCTCAGCGGTTACAGATACGATCTTGCAGCTGCAATGAGATACTGGAACCACCTAAAATAGTTGACAAACTTCACTATAAAAGCTTATCTATGCCAAGAGAACAACCCCCGATCAAATGAAGTCTCAAATGAGCATATTTTTATTTTTCATTTCTTAGATTGTAATCTTAGGACTGTAACTTGTGTGCTTGCGCCCCTTGGAGGCTTATTCACTTAATCAAACACCCCTTGCTGGGATATTGTCTCAGGAGGTTTGAACCTTACACGCTCTTCTTTCTTCACGCATAAAAATTGCGCAAACACATATATATTTATATGTAACGATTACATATCAAATGCAATAGAACCAACCATATACAACTTGGTAACAACATATTCATGTGAGAGTGAATAATCTTATTTATTAATTAAATTATCCTAGGTGATTAACATGCTCGTAACATTTACAACATGTCACACTTGCCCCCTTAGTTAGTAGGGGGGTAACATGGAGTCGTGAAACTGATAGAGTTTCCTATATACTGTGGATTAATTTCATGTGATACTATGCTAAAAAAAACTTGAACATTATCATAAAAAATATAGGATCTCTATGATCCACCTCAAAATAATCATCTATATAAATATATATTTCTGTGTATCAAAGTTAGGTTCCATACCCAATTCAAAATAATAATCCATCTATGGAAAACATAATTAAGTCTCTCATCTCCAAAATACATAATAAAACTCTTTATTGCTGGCCCAACCTTTCACTAAAATAGAGGATCTACTAATCTTCTAAACCTGTGAAATGAAGAAATGGGTAAGCTCACGCTTAGTGCAATGGATCACAACTTTGTGTCATGGATAAATAGGCAACATAGCGAATTGAATAAGTCTTTTATAATACAAATAAATACATAAATATGTAAACTGGCATACAAAACACTTCATGGAAATCATAAGTCTATTCTCATAAATCTCATTTATGCAAATAATACTCATAATAAACTGGAATAGTTCATTTATCTATATATACACTCGCGACAATACAATAAAACTGGCAACATGGAACTTTCCCACGATAATAACTGGCACCCGGAGCAAAACTGACAATGTGAGACTTTATCTACGATAAATATATCTGGCACGTAAATGTACACGAAGTGTATTCTAGCTTAAAAATCATTTTCTAAAACACATGTTTATTTATATTAAAAGCCATGCAAACATTTTCATATACTACAATTTATGAATGTTAACATAATCAATATTCAATCTTTTCTTTTATAGCAAAATATAAACTTTATAAAACTAAATCATTTAATACATCAATTTAAAATTCATTTAAGAAAATATATATAACTACATACTTGAAAAAATATCAATGTTACAAGTTTATCAACACACCTGGAGAGCTGTATTACTAAGAAGAGAAACTATGTAGCAGGACTGTCCTCGCTAACGTTATCTCAATTATCTAAAGAGACGTAAGTCGTAAGAAACATGGCTCTAACTAAGAGTAAATGAAAGAATATGCAAGAATTATGACTTAACACTCTTGTAATCCTAACTGGATTTCGGCAAACTTTCATTATACAATTTATCCTCATCAAATAGACAAAAAATATTAAAATCTCAATATACACGTGTCCATTTATCAATTCAACATCATTAGCCCAAATTCCGGGTCTATAATAACTTCTCGCACACATTCTTACTCAATCATACTTTCCGATTAAGTCCACAATTCACTTCCAATCACATAATAACTATTTAAATAGCCTAAGCAAGTAAATTAATGACACTTTAAGGCTAATTAGGTTTCGAAATACATAACACGCATAAATCGAATATAATGAAAATTACACAAAAATCTAGATTTGGAGGTCCGTTACTACATGGAAGGGTTGAGACAGCACGAAGGAAGACTCTCAACAAAGAGGTTGACATTATGTTCGGCGAGCTGCGAGACATCAGCCGGGTGCGTGGTCTTCAGGCAGCAGTGGCTTCTACTTGCACATGAGCACCACACACCGCCCGAATTCCAAATTTTCCAGTGGTCGTATGTTCGTTTGTCTCATCTAGTTCCAATGCTGTTGATGGTTTGTCAATTGGAGTTTCAGATCAATGCAAAATGGAGAAAAACAGAAGAAAACTTTTTTCCAGGAAATCAATAAAAATCAACAATTTTCGGTGACTACTGTAAAAATATTCCCCGTCGAGTTACTTTCCTCAAAAGACTTGATTGAAATCGACTCCGAATCGGATAAATTGAGACAAATTTCTCTATTTTCTTTTTCTTTTCTCATTTTATTCTCATTTTCATTTTCTCTTTATTTCTTTTTTCTTTACTCTCTCACGTTTTCTTTCTTCAAAAAATGGAACAAGTCCATTTGAAATACCCACTAGTCACAAGTCAACTCTAGTTGACTGACCTAACCACTCTAGAATGGTAATAAGATCACCATTAACACCAAACAAGTCTTATCACTTTCAAACATCTTAAGAATAAATCTAGGTCATCATTGACTAACCTACCAACTCTAGAATGGTAATAAGATCATCTAATGACCAAAAGTGTGCTTATAAACCATTTACAAGCTTACTTTGTTAACATACATGCATACATCTTTCATTCATGCTTCAAACCATTTTATTACAAAACTAAAAGAGTAGAGAAACAACCAAGCATCACATGTTGTAGCTAAGAACCATATAAAAATTTTTCTAATTGGAGAAAAGTAGAAAAGACTTACAAAACTTGAAATTTTCTTCAATTTCTCTATTTGTTCTTCATTTTTTCTCTCAACTTTTCTTTTCTATTATTTGGAGGCTTAACACTTAAAATGAAGCAAATGAAAAAACAAAACCCTTAAATACTTAGAGTTGGCCGAAAATGACTAAGAAAAAAGAAAAATATATTTTCAATTTTCAAACCAAAAATAAAGAAGTCAAAACCAATTTTAACACTTTTATCATTAATGTAAAAGTCAAAATTTACACTAAGATATTTCCTAACCAAGATATCAACTTAGATATTTTATATTTTTAATTACTTTAATTATTTAACTATTAAATAATTAAATACAAATATCTAAATATATGTATTATATTTACTTTAAATAATCCAAATACATATATTAATGATATATGTCAAATATCATAATTTGACAATTAATTAATGTGTATTTAATAAAATCATATATTAAATACAAATACACATTGTAGGCACTGCATTTTGGCATATAAGTCCCTATGATGAGTCTCATTTAGAGTCACTACCTTTTATGTCACGGAAGTCGCGGGAAACGGACGTCGGAAGGGGAAATTCAGAATAAGTATGTCATCAGGTTCATTTCACAAGTTCACTGTTTTCGTTCGTGCTGCGTTCGTGACCACGTTCGAACGTCAAGCAGATTGCGGGCGTTCGAGTAGCGTTCGAATAGGCATTCGAACGATGTCGGTATTTCTGGTTTTGCTGCTAGCCTCACACCCAAGCCTAATTAGCCCACCAAAGCCCATAAAACACATCCAAATTAATAAAACACATATTTAACACATGGGGAATTAAATAAAATCTAAAAATCATATACCAAATTAAAATAAATATCAAATAAAATCATGCCTAATTAAAATCAATCAACAAATTTTATTCCTAATCAAAACAAATTAAATATCTCTCTTCCTAATAAAACAAATCACCTACCTAAAACAAAACAAATTAAATATATCATATTCCTAATCTAACAAAACATGTCCCCCAATTAAAATATATACTTTCCTTGCAAGACACTAATTGGTTTCCTTCCTTATTTAAAAACCCATGCACAACCCAAACCCTAACATGCAACTATAAAAGAAACACATTCCCAACCCTTTGGCTCTCTCTCATTCACGGCACAAACAATAAACTAAAAATAAATAAACCCTAAAGCTTGGCTTCCATTCACTCTCTTTCACGCAAAATAAACAACACTCATAGCCACGGCAGAAGAAAAACAACAAACCATAAACCCTAATCACACACTGCCCTCACCCTAACTCTCTCTCGGCCAAACAAATCACAAAAAACCCTCAACAAATCTCTCTCGCCTCTCACCCTTCATCAGCCCTCACGCCTTTCACAATATCACACTCATACTGCCCCCTAACTACTTCAAGCCATAGCCTCCACTCACCAGCCACAAACACACGTCCCAGCCACGCCTTAAACCTTGTTTCCCTTCAACAAAACCAATTACAGCAAACACTGCCGAGAACATAGCCTCCACTCACGCCAATAACACTGCCCCTGCACCTGCACCCTCACGTTGCCAGCCACAGATTCACGCCTCAAGCGCACCCTTCACACACCTTTCAACAGCCCACACCTTCAATAAGCAAAGACACACCGACAAAGCCCTCAACACGCCCTAACCTCAACAGCCCCATGGACCACAAACCCTCAACAAATAAAGCCATATGTTCACGCAAAAGCACATGCCACGTCAAAGCCCCCCACCAACTAGAAGACAATAAACCTTCAATAAAAACAGTCCCTTATGGCACCCCGAAACAGTGATTAAAACAACCCCTTAACCGAGAGTAAATCAGACCCCAAACCGAGGCAACAGACTGCCCCCAAACCAGTCCAAATAACCCAAAAAATAGTCCCCTAATTACCAAAAACAGCGACCTGAAAAACGGCAGCAAAAAAGCAGCGAAACGGAGCAAAAACAGTAGCCCGAACAGCAAAACAGCGAGGAAAGACGTGAACCAGCGAACCAAAAAAGTTACGGAGTTTTAGCCCTTCCGACGGCCTTGTAACGTGCTTCCGAGAGTCGACACAAAAGGTTAGACCTGAGGGCACCTTTCTCATTTATCTTTTATTCATATTTTAATTGTTTATTGAATGTTCTTCGCATGAGAGTCGTTGGTTAATGTATGTTGTGGCCCTTGAATAAAATGAAAAATGTGTCGCCTTTTGTGGTCTATAGGATGGAAACCCGGACATAAATTTCATAGCCGATTCCGAATGGATGGTAGTATGATCTGTACTCGAGATACAACTCCACGTACCACTTAAGTATACGGCACATATTTTATTTCATGTTATCTTGATTTTTTTATTATCGTTATTTAATTTCTGCATGTTATTTGTTTGTGTAATGATGAGATAAAGCGTATGGGCTTAGTAAGTTAGATTAAAGGTCCTCCGTTTCGAGGGGTTAAAATCCTTTACCACGATGCTTTGCCGCGCCGGATGACGTATATTCGGTTGAATGTAAGATGTGTTCAATCGGGTATACAAAGTCCGATATCGTTGTCTTTATTTTTATATGCATTATGTCATTAGCGCATGGGCTTAGTAAGTTGGATTAAAGGTCCTCCGTTTCGAGGGGTTAAAATCCTTTACCACGATGCTTCACCGCGCCGGATGACGTATATTCGGTTGAATGTAAGATGTGTTCAATCGGGTATACAAAGTTCGATATCGTTGTCTTTATTTTTATATGCATTATGTTATTAGCGCATGGGCTTAGTAAGTTGGATTAAAGGTCCTCTGTTTCGAGGCGTTAAAATCCTTTACCACAATGCTTCGCCACGCCGGATGACGTACATTCGGTTGAATGTAAGATATGTTCAATCGGGTATACAAAGTCTGATATCATTGTCTTTATTTTTACATGTATTATGTTATTAGCGCATGTGCTTAGTAAGTCAGATTAAAGGTCCTCCATTTCGAGAGGTTAAAATCCTTTACCACGATGGTTTGCCGCGCCTTGTAGCCCGTTATTATTTATTAGGTGTCATCTATTCATCTGTTCACGTATGTGTCATGTTGTTTACTGCCTTTTTTGAGGTCACTGCTGTAACCCCATTCGAACACCTTTTACAAACGCTACAAGAACGCGCACGTATTTTCTTTGTTTTATCATGTATCAGGTCTGGTCCCGTTCGAACACATTCTCAAACGCTACATGAACGCGAACCTTCTGTTTACCATTCGAACGCGTTTACGAACGCTACACGAACGCGCACACACTGAACTGAGTCCTTTTCATCACATGTCATGCATAATTGTTTCTTAGGTGATTTCTCTTGTATCATGTAATCAATCATACTATTTGTATTCCTACATTTATTTATTTGATGTGTTCATGAGATGGTATTCAAGCATGATTAGGCCATTAGTATGCTACTTGGTTCTTAAGCATGATTTAGCCCATTTAGTTGTCCATTCACAAGCATGATTAGTCATTTATTTTGCGTTTGGAATTTGCCTTATGTTTAGGTTGTTCTTTGTTTTCCGCATTATATGATCAAAGTATATTCATGAGATTACCGTGTGCTATTGCATGTTTGCCGTTATGATGATTACTTTCATGCATGTGAACTTAAAAGTAGAATACTCATTGGAAATAAATGTTGCTTAGGCTTGGTTAAATTATTGTACAAATCATTTCATTACAAGTGGCATAAGTAAGGGACCATTTCGAACCCAACGGTTTTGAGGTCTTCCCTTGCGAGGGGTGAGTGCAACCTTAAATCTTTGTCCCGGTTCACACCGGGTGGCGACTCCATTATTCTCTGGTTTAGTCCCCCGCGGGATACTCCGTACTCCCAACCGGGCCGTGAGCCCGGGACAGCATGCGTCACCCAGTTTCTGTGTCCCACACACATTAATTAGGAAATGACCAAAAAGTCCATATGCATGTATCTTTCGTTTAACCGTTAAACGATTTATAAATAATCAATATTATTCATAAAAGTTGCCCTAGTACTCTACAAGTATATTTCATTAGTGATGTATTTATATCCCTAGGGTGTTAGTGTAACACCCCGCTAGAGGCAGAATGCTACCGGTAGGAGACACGATTGACGCATCTCCATAAGCCTCTAAACTTATGAAAATCCGACATGATGTATCATAAAATTGGACAATTTGGATTAGGCCCGGCCACGGTACCGGTTCGGAACCGAAACCAAATTAGACCGAACCAGTTGGAATCAGACGGTTTCGATTCCAATCGTTTCCGGTTCCGATTCCAGAATCAGAACCGTAATATTTCAAGACCATATACGGACTCCAAACGATCCAATGAACGCGCTGGAATCGACGGAATTCTGATCGAAGCTACTGTTCATCATGGGTCACTATTCATCAGAATCTTCCTCCCTTGTTTCGCGTGCAATCGAGCACAGATCAGAAAAATCGTCACTGGCCTCTTGTAGTAATCTCCGAGAGCTTCGATTTGGCGGGTGGCTCGGGCCATGAAACGAAGCGATGAGTCATGATCTACAAAACCCACCACGTGTGATTCTTCTCTTCCTGTCACCGTTACCAGCGTCCTGGGGGCTGCCGCCAGCCACCACGAGGTGGAGGGGTGGCCGGCGCACCCATTTGGTCAGTCGTGCCGGCCGACGATGGCCGGCAGGCCGCTGGCGCGACTGGTTCAAGGCTGAACATGTTATGAGGAAGAGGCGTCGAATGAGCTGATTTAGGGGTTTGTGATCTTTTTATAATTTCCAGAAACTCCAAGGTATATATAGAAATGTTTTTCAAAAATTACAATCTGGCCCCTGAAAATTATAGTTCGGTCATTCTAATGAAACTTTCTCGAAACTTTACATTTTGAAGCTCTTCTGATGTAAATTTCGAAAAATATTCAACGCGAAAGTTATTCGTCTCAGAAAAAAGAGTCCAATGGTTTAAGAATCAGCTCAATCGGAATTCGTTTGCTATATTTATAGCTGAGACAAGATACTTTTATGCTTATAATGATAAAATCAGAGATTGCGTAACCAGTTCTCGAAACTACACATTTTCCAACGCGATGAATCTTCACTTTAAAATATTCCAACCTATTTCCCAACATATAAACTCTGATTTTTGATTACCACCTCGTTCCAAATCCTTAACTTTAATTCGGAAACCTTTCGGTATTGTTCCGAAAAACTGGGGATATTACAGCTAGTTTTTCCTGCTTCGCAACTCTAACGTACGCGGGACAACCCCAAATCTTTAAATATCTAAAACTTGGATTTCTATCATACCATATCTGATATGGGGTCGTATAAATATCTTTCGATGGAAATTTATTAAGTATGTGGGTAGTAGTAGGTAAAACATAACCCCAAAGGTAATATAGAAGATTTGTATAACTCATCATAAATTGTACCATATCCAATAAAGTATGATTTCTCCTTTTAGACACAACATTGTGTTGAAGAGTTCATGGTGGCCTATATTGGGCAAGAATCCCATTCTTCCTTGAATAACATCTGAATTCATCGCTCATGTATTCACCACATTGACCTGATCGAAGACACTTGATGAATTTACCGGTTTGTTTTTCTACTTCATTTCAAAATATTTTGAACTTTTCAAATTTTTTTGATTTATGTCTCATCAAATAGACATAACCAAATTGTTACTTATCATCTATGAAAGTCACAAAGTATGTAGAACTATCATTGCAGCATGATTTAATGGACCACACACATCATTATGTACTAGCTCCAATAAATCATCAGCACGATGTCCAACATCGAGAAATGGGGCCTTTGTCATTTTCCCTTTGGAATCATGACTCACAAATCAGATAAGAATCTAAAGTAAGATCTTCAATCAAACCATTCTTAACTAATTTTGATAGACGTCTAACACCTATGTGGCCCAATCTCATATGCCATAATTTGATATTATTTAATTCAGATCTTTTATTTCTATTTTCCTTTATATTAAAGACATCTCGATTTGTTTCCAAAAAATAATGATCATTAAATAAAGAACATTAACATATCAAATAGTTGTCTTTATTCTACAAACATAAAGTATTATCTTTAATGTTTACATTATACCACTCTCATCTAATATCAGTAATGATATAATTTATCTATTTAGAGAGGGTATATAATCACAGTCATGTAATATAATTTTACATCCATTAGAGAGATCTAAAATAACTGTTCATATGGCTTTAACATCCAATGTTTCGCCATAACTCTAAGTTGTATCTCTCCTATATTAAGCCTTCTTTTAATCCTTATGACCTACATAGAGTTGCAAATATGAGTGAGAATGTCGGTGTCAACACCTAACCACTATTTGCATATAAGGCTAATGAGATGTCAATAATAGGAAAAATATAAAGCATACCTGTGGGTCCTGCTTTTCCTTTCAGCTCTAGACAGTCGCGTTTCTAGTGTCTAGACTTCTTGCAGTATAGGCATGCATCACGATCTACGTGCAATTTTACAGTTTTATGCTTTATGGTTTTCTTGGAATCTTTCTTCGCCATTTTTCTTTCCCATTTTAATCTTCTTAGACTTCCTAGAAGTCTTTGAAGAACTTGCTCCACCATGGAGGTATAAAGTGTGATTCCCTTTCTTCAAATCTTGTTCCGCTGTGCGCAACATGTTATAAAGCTCTTAATAAGTGGCTTGCATCGAATGCATGTGAAAGTTTAACACAAAGCTAGCATATATATCAGGTAAAAAACATAGAATAAGATTTCAGCCTAGCCTTTAATATATCATAATGCCTCGTTGTTCCAAATATCATACCTAGTCAATAATGTTCAAAAAATGAAATGTTAACCGCTCCTCCATCTTTGAGCATAGCATGGAATAGTTCATTGGATCTCTGATATATCTTAATTACTTGATGTAATGTCTAAGAAAATCTGGAAAAATATAAGATTTCACCCTCAGGTTATCATCCTTCCATTTTTCAAATGTCTCCCGCTTTTTAGGAGTGGAATCAGGATCGATTTCAGTGGGCAATGGATTGAGCGTCACATAGCTCAATCGCCCTGACTCCAAGACAAGAGGAATGTAATTTCTTACTCAAATTAGTTTTCAACTCCTTTCAATTAGAATCCAAAAGTCGTGCCAATGGATTTTCGGTAGCCATCTGTAAAACAACAATAAACAATATTAGAATATTTTCATATCAATATTAAAATACTAATACGATTATGGATTTTAAATCTATTAGTGCCATCCCACTACTTTACGTAATTCTGTAATCTCATTAAATGGAAAATTAGAAATTTAATAATTAAATTTTATAACGGGATGTGGATCCCATGATATTTACTCCAGCCTCACGATAATGACAAAATTAGCCTTCATAAACTCATTAGGTAGACCTCCTCTGTCAATCGCATCTATGTGACTCCTGAATTCGGTTCTCAACTATTTCTTATCCTCACAATAATGATGGTATTTGATTAAGAAGTTATCCAGGTGTACACTTGTCAATATGCACTAATGAGCTTCGTAAATACACCATCACAATAATGACAGAATTGGGTGACTACGTTAACTTATCACGCTACATCTATTGTTTTACCGGTGTAGACAACAGAACCTGGGCGATGCCGTTCCTAGGCTCGCGGCCTAGTTGGGAAGTACTAAATAACATGGAGTCGCCACCCGGTGTGAACCGGGACAAAGATTTAAGGCCGCACTCACCCCTCGCAAGGGAAGACCTCAAACCGTTGGGTTCGGAATGGTCCCTTACATATGTCACTTGTAATGAAAGGATTTATGTAATAATTTAATCAAGCTTAAATAACACTTATTTCCAATAGTATCATGCTTCTAAATTCTCATATGCAAAATAAAACTTATGCACACATTTCACATATATCTCACATTTAAAATTGCATGCTTAACATATATCAAAATAGCAACAAACATACAACTTCATTTGCATATTACATTCAGGAAAACACAAGCACACATATTAACCATACAAGCACACATATGGGCACTTTTCCAAGTGGTACGTGGAATTGTATCCCAAGTACAGACCGCACTACCGTCCATTCGGAATCGGCTACGGAATTTACGTCTGGGTTTCCATCCGATATACCGCAAGAAATAATACTCAAATGTTATCATGACATAAGCATATGAATTGTAATACATTAACATATTTGTATTCATACATGTGGGGATAGCTACTAGGAAAACTATGCATGAAATCTAATGAAGAGGACTCAGTTCAGTGGGTGCGCGTTCGTGTAGCGTTCGTAAACGCGTTCGAACGGTAAACAGAAGGTTCGTATGGCGTTTGATAACGCGTTCGAACAGAAATGAAACAGAATGCTCTCGTTCGTATGGCGTTTGTTAACGCGTTCGAACGGAAATGAAATAGAATACTCACGTTCGTGTAGCGTTTGTGAACGCGTTCGAACGGAAATGAAACAGAATGCTCACGTTCGTATGGCGTTCGTGAATGCGTTCGAACGGAAATGAAACAGAATACTCACGTTCGTATAGCGTTTGTGAACGCGTTCGAACGGAAATGAAACAGAATGCTCACGTTCGTATGGCGTTCGTGAACGCGTTCGAACATAAATAAACCTGATGCATGACAAGGCAAAATACCTGCGCGTTCGAGTTGCGTTCCTAAACGCGTTCGAACGGGAACAGACCTGATGCATGAAATGAGACGCAATACATAAACGACAAAATAAAGGGGCGCGGCGAAGTACTGCCATAAAGGTGGCCTTTTGGGGCTCTTGATTTCTCAAAAAGAGGACCTTTAGACCAACATATTAAGCCCATGCGCTCGACTGAATCATGCATACATAGAATGAAAAGAAATAATATTAAACATAGTGTGCCCGATTGAACGTATCTTGTATCCAATCGAACACACATCAACCGGCGCGGCAAAACATCGTGGTAAAGGGCTTTAGCCCCTCCCCATAGGGGATCTCAGATCACACTTACTAAGCCCATGCGCTCGGTTGAATCATACATACGAAAATAAAGACAATCATGTCAAACTCAGTATGTCCGATTGAACGTATTTCGCATTCAACCGAACACACATCAATCGGTCGTGCGGCAGAGCATCGTGGTGAAGGATTTTAACCCTCCATTAGGGAACCTTTCATCGCACTTACTAAGCCCATGCACTCGATCGTATCATACGGGAATAATGCAACATACCGAATTTAAAGGACAAGAAATACATAAACCAAAGTAACACAAAACGAGAGAAGATGCCGTTTACTCAAGTGGTACGTAGAGTTGTGTCCCAAGTACAGACCGCACTACCGTCCATTCGGATTCGGCTACAGAATTTACGTCTGGGTTTCCATCCTATATACCACAAGAGACGACATTCTTCCATTCATCCAATACCCACAACACACATCGTACACACAACAAATACCACAAATACAGAAAATATAATCAAAATAAATGACCAGAAATTAGATAAGAATAAGTGTGAAAGATACCCTCAGGTCTAACCTTTTAAGCTGTCTCTCGGACTCGCGTTTCACGAAGATCGGAAGGGGGTGCAGCTCCGCAACTTTTCTGGTTCACCAGTTTGCCTCTTCCTTCGCTGTTTGGCCGCTCAAGCTACTGTTCCGACTCCGTTTTGCTGCTGTTTCCTCCGTGTCCTCTGCTTACTGTTTGTGGGCTGCTTTAGTGTTCTTGATGGACTGTTCTGTGTTTATTTTTGGTGTGGTTTTGTGTGGTTATTTCAAAGCTTGTAAGTGTATTTTATGTTACTATTTTAAGGGATTTTAGGGACTGTTTTGGGAGTGATTTAGGCTGCTGTGTTTGTGTGATTTTCGGTGAGGTATGGAGGTTGTTTTAGTGCTTGTCGTTTCGGTGATGTGAGGGGATTGGGTAATGGTTGGGGCTCTTTGTTCTCTTTTTTTTATGTATATGTCAAGTGTTTTTCTTTTTTTTTTCTTAGGTGTGTATTCGAGAGAGTCTAGAGAAGGGATGGCTAGGTTAGTGCATGTTTATATAGAAGAGAGCTGGGGATTGCCCTTGTCTCACAAGGAAAGGATTTTGGTATTCAATTAGGATTTCCAGAAAGGCATACACAAGATTGAAGGGGGACAAAATATTTTAAATTAGGAAGTTGTAATATTTAATTTGTGTTGGTTTAGGAATACAAATATTTAGATTGGTAATTATCTTATTAGATTAGGAAGTCAATATATATTGGCTTTAATTGGTTAGGATTAATTTTAATTAGGTATATCTTCTTTTTAGTTTTAGTATATATATTCAATTTATTTATATTAGGCATGATTTTAGTTTAAGTTTGGTAAATATTTTATTTAATTGGTAAATGGTTTAAATATTTTTTTAATGTTTAATGTTTAAATTAATATTTATTTATTTAATTTGGGATGTGTTTTATGGGCTTTGGGGGGGCTAAATGGGCTGGGTGTGTGAGGCTAGCAGCAAAACCAGAATTACCGACACCGTTCGAACGCTTACTCGAACGCGGCATGAACGTCCGCAATCTGCCTGAGGTTCGAACGAAGTAACGAACGCAGCACCAACGAAGACAGTGAACTTGTGGAATGAACTTGATGACATACTTATTCCGAATTTCCCCTTCCGACCTCCGTTTCCCGCAATATCCTTAGCTAAAAGAAGGTAGTGCCTCCAATTGAGACTCATCATCGGGTTTCACATGCGAGAATGCAGTGCCTACAGTCGCCCCCACTTTGATGGGACTTGTGCAGTGTGTGACTTTGAACAATCCTATCAAAGTTATGCAATGTATTTTTACTTACCTGGCTCGGCTGCCGCCTCGAGTTGAGTTGGTACTGCAGCGGACCTCGATCCTGGGACGCGTCCCAATAATTTCCACTGACAACGGGGGAACCTCGACCCTGGGCACCTCGACCCAACACCGCTGACTATAGGGACCTCGCCCTCGAACCTGGGCACCTCGACCCGGAACTACAACTGACAACGGGGGCACCTCGACCCTGGGCACCTCGACCCAACACCGCTGACTATATGGACCTCACCCTCGAACTGATGATGTAGTGGGCACCTCGACCCTGGGCACCTCGACCCGGAACTACAACTGACAACGAGGGCACCTCGACCCTGGGCACCTCGACCCAACACCGCTGACTATAGGGACCTCGCCCTCGAACTGATGATGTAGTGGGCACCTCGACCCTGGGCACCTCGACCCGGAACTACAACTGACAACGGGGGCACCTCGACCCTGGGCACCTCGACCCAACACCGCGCTGACTATAGGGACCTTGCCCTCGAACTGAATGTGTGTCTCCATACCTGGAGATGGCATGATATGGGCCTCGCCCCAAGCTGATATAGGCCTCGCCCCTTGGGACTCATCCCAAAAACTGAATTGCGTTCGTTGCTTGGCTCATTCCTGCCGCTTTCTTTTCTTTGATCCTGCGAACACAAAACAAAACAAACACAAAGGGAATGCAATGTTACGTGTATGCATGAATGATTTTCCTATTCCGTTGGGTTAGATCTTCTGCCGATTCTCGTGGTGACTGCTAAGTCTTCTCTCTCCTCAGGCAAAGTATTGCTTCAATTTGTCTACGTTGATGGGCTCGGTGAACTCGTTTCCTTCCAAGTCTGATAGTTTCACTGCTCCATTTCCCATTACCTTCTGCACTATGTAAGGTCCTTCCCAATTAGGTCTGAATTTTCCTCTCGGGTCTGTAGTCGACGGCCTCGACTGCTTAAGAACCAAATCACCCTTTCTGATCTTGGTGGGGTACTTTCTTGTTGAATGCCCGAGCTAGTCTCTTCTGATAAACTGCATGTGATACAAAGACTTCGTTCTCTTCTCATCCAATAGTGCTAACTGATCAAACCTCTGTGCGGCCCATTCCTGTTCCGGTAACTCTGCCTCTGCTAATACCCTCATAGACTGTATTTCCACTTCTACTGGCATATACTGCTTCCATTCCGTAGACCAAAGAGTAAGGTGTGGCCCCTGTTGCTGTTCTTACTGATGTTCTGTACCCCCACAAAGCATACGATAATTCTCGGCCCAATCTCTGTAATTTTCTGTCATCTTGGCTAAAATTGTCTTTATAGTCTTGTTGGCTGCCTCAACTGCCCCATTTGCCTGCGGCCTGTACGGTGATGACTTGTGGTGGCCTATCCCATACCTCTGTAACATTGCCTTCGTCTCCCTTGAAACTGGACCCCGTTGTCTGTCACTACATGATGCGGCATACCATACCGACAAATGAGGTTCCGAGCTATGAACTTTGCCATTTGTTTCGCTGTAACATTACAGAATGATTCGGCTTCCACCACTTTGAGAAGTAATCTACTGCCACCACTATGAAGCGATGCCTATTTGATGCATTTGGTCGAATTTCCCCAATCATATCAATTCCCCATGCTGAGAAAGGCCACGGCTCTGACAACCCGTGCAATTCTGTGTGCGGTAAGTGGTTCAAATTACCATGTGCTGGCAGTCATGACAGTGCTTAACCATTTCCACGCAGTCTGTTTCCATGGTTGACCAATAAAAACTTGTCTCACTATCTTGCGGGACAGATTCAACCCGTTCATGTGCGGACCACATACCCCGGCGTGTACCTCTTCCATTACATGTTGAGCTTCTTCTTTTCTCAACACTTCAACTGAATACCATTTGCCTGCCTCTTGTACAGTTCCCCTTTCAAAGTCAGATACTGGGAAGCTAACTTCTGAATGGCTATTCTGTCTTTTCTGCCGCCCCTTCCGGGAATTCACCATGTTCCAGATACCTCTGAATGTCATAATACCAAGGTTTACCGTCATCAACCTCAACTTCCAGAATTCTCTCTATCTCATAAGCAGGTTTACTTGCTGTTGTCAGTACCAACGGTCTCATCACTAATTTATCTGGATTTTCCCAAGTCGCTGCTAGTGTAGCCAATGCGTCTGCCATATGATTCTCTTCTCTCGGTAGGTGCTGAAACTTACACTCGGGGATAACCTGTGCCAATTTTCTGAGGTGAAAAAGGTAAGGCTTCAACCGTTCTTCCTTCAATTCCCATTCTCCTCGCATCTGCTGGACTACCAACATAGAATCTCCGTAGATTTCCACACTCCCGGCCTTTAAGGCTATCAATGCAGTCAACCCAAAAGCACATGCTTCATATTCGGCCATGTTGTTAGTCACCCTGAATGTCAATCTCTTGGCCAACGGCACAGTCTCTCCCTCGGGGGTCACTATCACGATCCCGATTCTGGCTCCCTTGTAATTCACTGCCCCGTCAAAATACATCTTCCATCTCTGAATTGTTATTGCTTGGATCTCTTCATCTGGAAACTCAAACTTATACTGATCCCCCTCAACAGGTTGCAATGCCAGAAACTCCGCTACTGCTCGCCCCTTAATCACTTTGGAGGTGAGATACTCAATGTCAAACTCTGTCAACAATACCAACCATCGGCCCAGTTTTCCCACTAGTGAAGGCACTGAATGAAGATATTTTAGAGGATTTCCTTTGCCACTACCTGGATCTTGTATGACTGGAAATAATGCCGCAACTTTCTGGAAGCCCATACCACTGCAAGACATATCTTCTCAACTTCCTGATATCGAGCCTCATACGGAAGCAGCTTCTTACTCAGATAATACACTGCATGTTCTACCCCTGTCTCATCGGCCTGTACCATCATAGCCCCCAGTGCTTCTGGTTCTATAGTCAAATACAATATCAAAGGTCTGCCCGGTCTCGGAGGTTTCAATACAAGTGGCTTTACCAAGTACTCTCTGATTCTGTCGAAGGCGGTCTGACAATGTTCATTCCATCTCACTGGCTGATCTTTTCTCAACAGTTTGAAGATAGGCTCACATACCGATGTCAACTTGGCAATAAACCGACTGATGTACTGAATCTTCCCCAAGAATGCTCTGACTTCCTTTTCTGTCTTCGGTGCAGGCATTTCTATGATTGCCTTGATCTTTTCGGAGTCCACCTTTATTCCGCCCATCCCCACTGTATGACCAAGCAATTTCCATGAGGTCACCCCAAACACACATTTCTTGGGGTTAAGCCGCAGGTTATATCTGTCAACTCTCTGAAGGAACCTCTCCAATGCCTCCTTAATATGCCCAACTCTTGTTTCTGATTTCACCATCATGTCATCCACATACACCTCAATCTCTTTGTGCATTAAGTCATGAAAAGTGTAGTGGCCATCCGCTGATAAGTAGCTCCCGCATTCTTAAGCCCAAACAGCATTACCTTCTAACAATAAGTACCCCACTCGGTAACAAATGCAGTCTTGTGTTTATCTTCCTCAGCCATGAGAATCTGATTGTAACCTGAAAACCCATCTGCAAATGAATACATAGCGGATAAAGCCGCGCTATCAACCAGAACATCTATATGTGGCAAAGGGAAATCATCTTTCGGACAAACTTTATTGAGATCTCTGTAGTCTACACACATTCTGACCTTCCCATCTTTCTTCGGTACCGGTACTATGTTAGCCAACCATTCATGATACTTTACCACTTCCAGGAACCCCACATCTATCTGTTTCTGAACTTCCTCTCTGACTTTCTCAGCCCATTCTGGTCTCATCCGTCTGAGTTTCTGTTTTACTGGCCTCATATTCGGATAAGTTGGTATTGTGTGCTGGGCAATGTTTCTGTCTACCCCAGGCATGTCCTCATAGGACCAAGCAAATACTTTGGCATATTTGACCAACACTTCTTCTAGTTTCTCCCTTTCTTCGGAGGTTACTTCACTTGCAATCAAAATTTCTTTGGGGTTCTCAAGTGTGCCCAAGTTAAATGCAATAGTTATGGCTGAACTGATGTCAAATATGCTTGATTCATGCAGAGTGAATGGAAATGACTCAGGCAAGTAAGCAAAAGAAATGTCTTTATTATTGGATAATGCGGAAGTACATTCAAATAAATCAGGAAGGTAAATATCTTCATCATCTATAGACACTTCTTCCTTTGCAATCAGGTCTTTCTCAGGCTTCTCATCCTCTTCCAGAGTCAGGCTCTCTAACTTCATCAGCTCTTCTTCCCAAATCTCTGTTTCCTCAGCTTCTTCAGTCAGTGGCTTCTCACCCAACAAATCCTGGAAGATCTCAAACCCAGGTACAACAATCCCATTGACTTCCACAGGTTCAGGCTCCCCTTGATATCCTGAAGCTTTCACAAAGAACTCCATCAGTTTCAGGCCTTTTTTCTTGACCTTTGCTTTTCTTCATCAGATCAAACCTTTCCGAGTAGTCCGTCCTCTGAAATCTGGCAATTTTAAACCTTTTCTCGGCTCAAACTTCATCTTCTCCAAACTGTGGTACCATACCACGGGAGCTCCTTCCAGCGACATTCCAAACATTTTCTGTACCTGGCGCTGAGATAAGCCAACTGAACTCATGACTGATACAAACTGTCGGAGATGCACCCTCGGATCCCCATTCCCGTTGGACTTAGCCATATCCGGCATCTTGAACTGTGCCGGCAGCTGTTCCTCAAAAGTCAATGTGTCATAATCTAGCAAATCCTCATTCTTACCCCTCATCTTGCGGGTAACCGACTCAACCTGATCCCGAAGTTTCTGTAACTCTGCCGGAGACCCAGATACTCTGCCCGCTGCATACTCTGCCATATCATCAAAAGTGGGGGTATCATCCCCTAATCTGTTTGGAGGTTCCTCTGGTCTTGCATCCCCAGAACTACCCCCATCACGAGACCCGGCTATACCAGCCACAGCATTAGTCAAAGCCTGCAACTGTTCAGTGACTTTGGCGAGACTGTTCTCTAACTGATCCATACGGGACACCTCATTATCGGATTCACTCATACTTGTTCTTTTAGTGAGCCTTGTCCCTTCTCTAACCCAAACGGTATCTATGTTGTCTTTTTGAGACATAGACGGTGTTAACATGATATATGGATGCATGAGGTGCATGAGATGCATGTAACATATAACATACTAAATTAAATAACATATAACATACTAAATTAAATAAAATTCTCAAGCAAATCGGCCTATTATCATTTTAGAAGCTTTTGGGACAACTGTCATAAGAGTGAACCCGTCCCAGTTTAAATGGCCCAACGAGTTCATGTCTTATGGCAAAGAGCCCAACTAAATCCAAATGATAATGTTCCGAACACAAGCACAAGGTGGCCCACCAACACTTAGACGCCTTTGGCCCAATAGTCATGGAATACATCCTTGTCCCAGTTTAAATGGCCCAACAAGCCCATATCCCATGACAAATGGTCCAAATGGATCCAAACGATGATGTTCCCAAACACAATCATAGAAGGGAGATAATGCAAACATGACATAATAATTTTTACATAATGGCCCATCAACATTTCAGAAGCCTTGGGCCTAATAGTCATATAGTACGAACTTGCCCCAGTTTAAATGGCCCAGCAAGCCCGCATTTCTGACAATAGTCCAACTGCATCCAAATGAGGATGGTCCATAAGCACATTCTCAAGGAAATAATTGTTACTTTAACCATACAAACCGGTCTAGGGGTGGATTTGCAAGAGTATGGACAAAGGCTCTCACTGGCGAAGGATAGCCCACAACTAGGTCTCCCCACTCAAGGGTTCAAGCGACCAAGTGAGTGCATCCTTTTTTATACACTAAGGTACGTGCCAATGAGCTATGGTGTGTGACGGACTGTCAAATGGATTTCCCGTTGTAGATTCCCCAGAGGGAAGGTGGAGCGAGGCTCACTTAAGTACCCAAAGCCTCTTAGGCTCTTATCGCTTGGTGTTAGGAATAAACAACGAGTCCTCCAAATTAGTCCATCACAAAGGCTACGAGTAGATGGCCATATAGGTGTCCTCACAGCTTTTCCTTCTAGAAAGGTAGTGAGTGAAGGAAGACACCAAACCATTACCTAGCCTCAAAGTGCCCTTGATTAAACCCCCACTTATCCACTATAGACATGGCCAATTAAAACATAAATCCACTCATTACAAGACAATATTTCGGGGCCAATTCTCTATCCCCAGTGGAGTCGCCAGACTGTGGGAACACAGAACCTGGGCGATGCCGTTCCTAGGCTCGCGGCCTAGTTGGGAAGTACTAAATAACATGGAGTCGCCACCCGGTGTGAACCGGGACAAAGATTTAAGGCCGCACTCACCCCTCGCAAGGGAAGACCTCAAACCGTTGGGTTCGGAATGGTCCCTTACTTATGTCACTTGTAATGAAAGGATTTATGTAATAATTTAATCAAGCTTAAATAACACTTATTTCCAAGAGTATCATGCTTCTAAATTCTCATATGCAAAATAAAACTTATGCACACATTTCACATATATCTCACATTTAAAATTGCATGCTTAACATATATCAAAATAGCAACAAACATACAACTTCATTTGCATATTACATTCAGGAAAACACAAGCACACATATTAACTATACAATCACACATATGGGCACTTTTCCAAGTGGTACGTGGAATTGTATCCCAAGTACAGACCGCACTACCGTCCATTCGGAATCGGCTACGGAATTTACGTCTGGGTTCCATCCGATATACCGCAAGAAATAATACTCAAATGTTATCATGACATAAGCATATGAATTGTAATACATTAACATATTTGTATTCATACATGTGGGGATAGCTACTAGGAAAACTATGCATGAAATAATAATGAAGAGGACTCAGTTCAGTGGGTGCGCGTTCGTGTAGCGTCGTCGTAAACGCGTTCGAACGGTAAACAGAAGGTTCGCGTTCGTATGGCGTTTGATAACGCATTCGAACAGAAATGAAAGAAATGAAACAGAATGCTCTCGTTCGTATGGCGTTTGTTAACGCGTTCGAACGGAAATGAAATAGAATACTCACGTTCGTGTAGCGTTTGTGAACGCATTCGAACAGAAATGAAACAGAATGCTCACATTCGTATGGCGTTCGTGAACGCGGTTCGAACGGAAATGAAACAGAATACTCACGTTCGTATAGCGTTTGTGAACGCGTTCGAACGGAAATGAAACAGAATGCTCACGTTCATATGGCGTTCGTGAACGCGTTCGAACATAAATAAGACCTGATGCATGGCAAGGCAAAATACCTGCGCGTTCGAGTTGCGTTCGTAAACGCATTCGAACGGGAACAGACCTGATGCATGAAATGGGACGCAATACATAAACGACAAAATAAAGGGGCGCAGCGAAGTACTGCCATAAAGGTGGCCTTTTGGGGCTCTTGATTTCTCAAAGAGAGGACCTTTAGACCAACATATTAAGCCCATGCGCTCGACTGAATCATGCATACATAGAATGAAAAGCAATAATATTAAACATAGTGTGCCCGATTGAACGTATCCTGTATCCAATCGAACACACATCAACCGGCGCGGCAAAGCATCGTGGTAAAGGGCTTTAGCCCCTCCCCATAGGGGAGCTCACATCACACTTACTAAGCCCATGCGCTCGGTTGAATCATGCATACGAAAATAAAGACAATCATGTCAAACTCAGTATGTCCGATTGAACATATTTCGCATTCAACCGAACACACATCAATCGGTGCGGCAGAGCATCGTGGTGAAGGATTTTAACCCTCCAATTAGGGAACCTTTCATCGCACTTACTAAGCCCATGCACTCGATCGTATCATACGGGAATAATACAACATACCGAATTTAAAGGACAAGAAATACATAAACCAAAGTAACACAAAACGAGAGAAGATGCCGTTTACTCAAGTGGTACGTGGAGTTGTGTCCCAAGTACAGACCGCACTACCGTCCATTCAGATTCGGCTGCGGAATTTACGTATGGGTTTCCATCCTATATACCACAAGAGACGACATTCTTCCATTCATCCAATACCCACAACACACATCGTACACATAACAAATGCCACAAATACAGAAAATATAATCAAAATAAATGACCAGAATTAGATAAGAATAAGTGTGAAAGATACCCTCAGGTCTAACCTTTTAAGCTGTCTCTCGGACTCGCGTTTCACGAAGATCGGAAGGGGGTGCAGCTCCGCAACTTTTCTGGTTCACCGGTTTGCCTCTTCCTTCGCTGTTTGGCCGCTCAAGCTACTGTTCCGACTCCGTTTTGCTGCTGTTTCCTCTGTGTCCTCTGCTTACTGTTTGTGGGCTGCTTTAGTGTTCTTGATGGACTGTTCTGTGTTTATTTTTGGTGTGGTTTTGTGTGGTTATTTCAAAGCTTGTAAGTGTATTTTATGTTACTGTTTTAAGGGATTTTAGGGACTGTTTTGGGAGTGATTTAGGTTGCTGTGTTTGTGTGATTTTCGGTGAGGTATGGAGGTTGTTTTAGTGCTTGTCGTTTCGGTGATGTGAGGGGATTGGGTAATGGTTGGGGCTCTTTGTTTTTTTTTGTGTGTATGTCAAGTGTTTTTCTTTTTTCTTAGGTGTGTATTCGAGAGAGTCTAGAGAAGGGATGGCTAGGTTAGTGCATGTTTATATAGAAGAGAGCTGGGGGTTGCCCTTGTCTCACAAGGAAAGGATTTTGGTATTTAATTAGGATTTCCAAGAAAGGCATACACAAGATTGAGGGGGGACAAAATATTTTAAATTAGGAAGTTGTAATATTTATTTGTGTTGGTTTAGGAATACAAATATTTTAGATTGGTAATTATCTTATTAGATTAGGAAGTCAAATATATGATTGGCTTTAATTGGTTAGGATTAATTTTAATTAGGTATATCTTCTTTTTAGTTTTAGTATAATATATTCAATTTATTTATATTAGGCATGATTTTAGTTTAAGTTTGGTAAATGTTTTATTTAATTGGTAAATGGTTTAAATATTTTATTTAATGTTTAATGTTTAAATTAATATTTATTTATTTAATTTGGGATGTGTTTTATGGGCTTTGGGGGGGCTAAATGGGCTGGGGTGTGAGGCTAGCAGCAAAACAAGAATTACCGACACCGTTCGAACGCTTACTCGAACGCGGCACGAACGTCCGCAATCTGCCTGAGGTTCGAACGAAGTAACAAACGCAACACCAACGAAGACAGTGAACTTGTGGAATGAACTTGATGACATACTTATTCCGAATTTCCCCTTCCGACCTCCGTTTCCCGCAATATCCTTAGCTAAAAGAAGGTAGTGCCTCCAATTGAGACTCATCATCGGGTTTCACATGCGAGAATGCAGTGCCTACAACCGGAGTGACCTAAGTTCCGACCACTTATGCCCTCACAATAATGATGATATTGGATAAAAGTAATAAGAACTCATTCGTCTCTGTATTGATAAGATGGACCATCCAATAATACTCCAATATTATTAATATTATCACTTAAAAAGCAATCACCTAATCATGGGAGATTTATGACATTAAGTCATTAAATAACATGCTTGGGTCAAATAGAAATTTTAATTTTAAACACTTATGCATAATTAAATTAAAATTACAGAGAAATAGATTCAAATACATGTCAAACATATATTGGAGGATATTTATGAAATTACAACAAAGCCGTTGTGTGATTATAGATTTGGATTAATCCAATTAATCCCAATTGGTCTAGTAAATAATTAATATTATCCAATAATACTTAATTACTTTGATTGATAATTATACTATCAAGTATTATTTATTATCAAACATAATAGGTTACCTGAGTGCTCAACGAGTACACTTCATATTGTGGGAATTTCTAAGCTCAGACACGTTCGTCATATATGCCTAGCTCATATATACGCAATTCAGCCACCTCTGAAATTACGAAGAACATAAATGACCGTTTTGATCTATACAAGTTGAGGTCATCATAATATGTTTAACAATACGTCAGTCGTAGGCTATCCGAGTTGTTCTTAGGAAACATTGATTACACCATCAAGTTTCTAATGTGCACATCTCATATTATCGACATGTCCATGATTCTTTACAACTAACCAAAATACCATTTCTGATATATATGCGATCAACGCTAGGTAATCGGCTTTGGCCAAAGTCTTTATAATTGTGACTAATTACTTGAATACAGATGAGTGGTAATTATATCACTATTTCCCACTCATTTAACCTAATATTTTGTATAGTTTCTTGAGTTTTGTGAATATTTTGTGTTATTTTGTAGATAAATAAAGTTTCAGGACATTCTGGAGGTGATTTGGGCCAAAATAATGAAAATTAGAAAAAGGGTGATTTGGGCCCAAACACTTGGCGTCGCGACCCCTAACGTGCGCCGAGTCCTTGCTAACGTGCGCCTGGTCCACATGTCAGAATATGAGAAGTTGACTTTGCTAACGTGCGCCTGCCACGTGTCATCATCCTAAGATGCCGACAATCATCATCTACGCTAAAATGCACCTGCCATGTGTCAAAATCTCAGCGGATCACGCTAACGTGCACCTGGACATGTGTCACCATCACATATTACTGACATTAAAAAGTCAACTGCCGACATAAGAGTGCCACGTGTCACGATCTCGCGAAGCCAAGCCAACACGTGTCAGTAATCAACGCGCGTCGCGATGCCTAAACCCTTGGCGTCGTGACGCCCAGACCCTACTGATGCCTATAAATTCAGCTCGATGTCAGAATTCAAATCATGCCTTCCTTGAGTTTTGTAAGGACTTTAAGGATTGCATCTTGTATGTTTAAGTTTTGTAATTTAAATTAAGCATTTTTTTTACTTTTAGTATTTTTAATTATGCACTTTTACTTTTTGTAATAAAATTTTCTTTTCTTTTCTTTTTGTTCTTTTATGTTCAGTAGTTAATTTACTGCCGGGGTAAATGTGAAGCTTTTTACTTTTATAATTTAGATTAATCTCCCTTAATTATAATATATAAATTATTTAAAACCTGACTTAATAAGGATACCGCCATATTGGTCGGTTGGTAATTATTTTTAAACTGGTTTTGACCTGACTTAATTAGGATACCGCCTGATTGGTCAGTTGGTAATTACTTATTAATTTGACTTAATCAAGATACCGCCTATATGGCTGGTTGGAAAATATCACACATATTTATATATTATAATAAGGGAGATTTCTAAATTATAAATAGTAAAGGTAGATTAATCTCACTTTAATTATAATATGGAAATTGTAATTTTAATAATATGAATTAAAAGTTGATTTCGCCTTAATGGCTGGTTTTAATTATGTAACATAATGTGACACCGCCTATATGGCTGATCTTTAGGTGACAGATAATTACCGCCTATATGGCTGGTTTATGGATAAGTTATTTAAAACCCTTTATGGCCGGTTCAACTTAATTGGATAATACTGGCAATTTCCATATTATAATAATTTGAGATTTCTAAAAAGTGGATCTTTTAACCCCAACACTTTATTTTTATTCTAGGGAAGTGATGAAACATAATATCCACACACTTAATAATTGATTTTCTTTATTATGGGTAATTCTTTAGTTTGTTTATTGAGTCTTAAGCTTAATGCTTCTTGTTGTCTGATCACCAATAAGATTGATTTGGTAAACTTAAAATAAACTAGAGATAGAGATTTAAGGTTTCAGCCTTAGATTCAATAGCTCACGATCTTTCTTGAGGGTAGATAACCCGTTAATAGATTTCCTTACAGGATAGACATATACATGTCGGGCGTGGGTAGCCATAATTGGAACTTGGTCTTAATGAATCCAGGTAATTTGGTTGACGTAGGAATATGGTTCAATTGGGTTATACTGGGTATTTGCGTCTGACCATCATAAGAGGCTTTTACATATCATCGTGTTCCAGGTTAACAAATTGATTTATTACACATAAATAAGAGAATCAATTCATCTTTATAATAATATTGTGTGGAGTCACGACCCTAGATCTTTGAATCTTTTCTTTTATTTTCCTTAGTATCTTCTTTTGAGTCTATTTTTATTTTAATTAGCAAATCCACATTCAAAGCATCACTGTTTTCGGGATTACAAATCAAAGATATCAACCAGAAGCTTGACAGAATGGAACTTCCATTCAAAGTCAAGCATCATACAAGACCTCCTGATTTTCTTTCTTTCTTTTTAGGAACCACTGGAGCAACAAAGGTTAAAAAGGTGGCACAAACATTGAATGGGACATAAGTCTTTTTGCCCCTTTACCGTTGGAAGAGACCCTTCAAAAGCAACACTCACGAGATTGTCTTTAATCGGACATCCAAAACGACGCAGAAACCTCCTTGACAAATAGAGTTCAGTCACGTCTGGCTGAAGACGAAAAGTTTAGCGCTAGCTGGGAGGCAACCCATGCACATTGTTGTAATTTCTATTTTTATATTTTGTGTATACATGTTGTAGAGTTTTTAATTTTGTGTGTTATTTTTGTAGGGAAAAGCACAAACGGAGCATTTTAAGACAGAAGGAATGGTGTTTGGAAATCAAAAAGAAGAGAGCTAATTCATTTGTGATGGCTGAGTAAAGAATGAATTCTTGAGACGCGTCCTTATGAATTTATACTAAGCTAGTGGCGTATTACGTACACAATTCCGTTGCCTTAATTATTGCTTTGATTTGCTTTTCTGTTGTAATTATCTTTATTTTCATAGACATGATCCAGACTTTTTGACCTTTCACGATTTCTTTTGTTGTTTAGCTAACAATCGTCCTTTTGGAAGATACTAGTGCCATTATTACTCACCCTTTCCAGGTTCTATAAATTCAACTCATCATTGCACTTTTGAAGACATCCATAATAAAAAATGGAAGCCACTTCAAGAAGACGAGTTGAAAACATCTGTGTGTTTTACGGTACTAGTGTGGTACTAAGCCACAATACGTAGGAGCAGCACATGAATTGGGTCGAGTCTTAGCTGCAAGGAATATGCACTTAGTATATGGCGGAGGCAATCTTGGACTAATGGGGATCGTTTCAAAGGCCGTACAAGAAGGAGGCTGTCACGTTTTGGGAATCATCCCAAAACCCTTGGCAGAGGCAAATCTTATCGGATCATCAAACAGAGATGAACTAATCGTGCCAGGTATGTCCGAGCGATTGGTAGAAATGATTAACCGTGCTGATGCTTTTATCGCTTTGCCAGGTGGCTTGGGCACATTGGAGGAAAATTTTATAGTGTTATCTTGGGCGAACTTGAACATACACCAGAAACCAATTGGGCTGTTTAACGTTGATGGATTTTATGATTTTCTTTGTGTGTTTCTTGATGATGCCCGAAGAAATGGGTTCGTGTCAAAACCTTTAAAGGAACTCCTCTATACTGCCAGAACTGCTTCGGATCTAATAGACCAACTCTTAGCCTATGAACCACAAGTTGACCCTATCATTTCAAAGATAAATTGGTCCGAGGACGATCGTGGTAAGAGGCGTCGGATTAATCTGGATCTTAACCTTTAATTTCCTGTAGAATTTCGGCTAACCAAATATTATCTTCTAAACTCTTCTTCTACTGTTTAAGACATTGGGGACAATGTCTCATTTAGGTTTGGGGAAGGGAATTAGTTGATCAGTACCTTATTTTTAGTTTGTGTGCTATTTTTATTTTTAGTCCAAAATTTTTCGAAAAATACAAAAAAAATTGAAAATTTTTCAAAAATTACAAAAATATTTTGTGTTTTTATTTTGACTAAAAAGGTGAAATTGATAAGAGATGGCTGAGTAAGGAGTTTTCACTATTGAGACGTATCTCAAACCATTTTTTTGAAACAAGTTAATTTTTTTTATTTCATTTTGAATTATTTAATTTGTGAATTCTCCATAAAATTGACTAAAATGGATCTTCATATGCTCAGTTGACAGATATTATCAACATACATGGAAACATACGGACATGAGCTATAATTGAAAAGTTTGTAATATTTAGTGCTCTAGTTTAATTGGAGGAAGCATCTCAAAAAGCAATGGAGTAAAAAAAAAAAATCTAAGATCCGAGTTATTAAGTTTGTAAGGGTGTTTTAACACCTAGTGCCCTAAAACCAACTGGTTTGGGAGTCACTGGCCCAAAGCTCGCTACATGGATCAAATATGCTACAAAAATATATATATCTGAAGTCTGAGTAATTAAGTCCGTAGGGGTGTCTTAACACATGGTGCCCTAAAGCCAACTGGTTTGGGAGCCACCGACCCAACACTCGCTACATAGATGGAAGGTATTGTATATAAATAAAAAAAAAAATCAAAAATCAAAGAAAAAATCAGAAAAATGAGAAAAATTATTCCATTGCTACAAAAGGTGTGAATTCTGATAAAACTTTAGGACAAAAATATTACTCTCTCATCAACTGCACTTATGACTGTTGTGGGAAAAAATGAGTTGATTAATATTTTGTTGGCTGTGTATATGAAAAATGGTAAATATAATCGGAGAATTTACTTATTCAGTAATTTAGAAAGAAAGAAAACAACTAGTAATTTGGAGTAGAAGTTTCACCAGATTAGTCACTAACTTTTTTATTCTCTTTTCGCTTGTCTTTTTGCTTTTGCGTGCATTAGTTTCACTACCTTTTTACTTTTGTAAAATGTTTGTGGGTATCATTGCTGTAAACCCTTACGAGACTACAACTCGTCCACTAGGGACACCTAGGTGTTTAAAGGCTTGTTGTATACGCTAAATGCAACCGTGATCCCTACGAAAGTGGCTTAGTTAAAAATTTATTATGTTATTTTATTCTATGTTTTGCTCGAGGACTAGCAAAATGTTAGGTTTGGGGGTGTGATGAGTGGTAATTATATCACTATTTCCCACTCATTTAACCTAATATTTTGTATAGTTTCTTGAGTTTTGTGAATATTTTGATGTGTTTTGTGTTATTTTGTAGATAAATAAAGTTTCAGGACATTCTGGAGGTGATTCTGGCCAAAACAGTGAAAATTGGAAAAAAAGGCATTTTGGTAATCTGGGCGCGTCGCGACGCCCAAACACTTGGCGTCGCGACGCCTAACGTGCGCCGAGTCCTTGCTAACATGCGTCTGGTCCATGTGTCAGAATCTGAAAAGTTGACTTTGCTAACGTGCGCCGTGCCACGTGTCACCATCACAGCCGATCTGCTAACGTGCGCCTGCCACGTGTCATCATCCTAAGATGCCGACAATCATCATCTACGCTAAAATGCACCTGCCACGTGTCAAAATCTCAACGGATCACGCTAATGTGTACCTGGACACGTGTCGCCATCACATATTGCCGACATTAAAAAGTCAACTGCCGATATAAGAGTGCCACGTGTCACGATCTCGTGAAGCCAAGCCAACACGTGTCAGTAATCAATGCGCGTCACGACGCCCAAACCCTTGGCGTCGCGACGCCCAAACCCTACTGATGCCTATAAATTCAGCTCGATGTCAGAATTCAAATCATGCATTCCTTGAGTTTTGTAAGGACTTTAAGGATTGCATCTTGTGTGTTTAAGTTTTGTAATTTAAATTAAGCATTTTTTTACTTTTAGTATTTTAATTATGCACTTTTACTTTTTGTAATAAAATTTTCTTTTCTTTTCTTTTTGTTCTTTTATGTTCAATAGTTAATTTACTGCTGGGGTAAATGAAAGCTTTTTACTTTTATAATTTAGATTAATCTCCCTTAATTATAATATATAAATTATTTAAAACCTGACTTAATAAGGATACCGCCATATGGTCGCTTGGTAATTATTTTTAAACTAGTTTTGACCTGACTTAATGAGGATACGCCTGGTTGGTCGGTTGGTAATTAATTATTAATTTGACTTAATCAGGATACCGCCTATATGGCTGGTTGGTAAATATCACACATATTTATATATTATAATAAGGGAGATTTCTAAATTATAAATAGTAAAGGTAGATTAATCTCACTTTAATTATAATATGGAAATTGTAATTTTAATAATATGAATTAAAAGTTGATTCCGCCTTAATGGCTGATTTTAATATGTAACATAATGTGACACCGCCTATATGGCCGGTCTTTAGGTGACATATAATTACCGCCTATATGGCTGGTTTATGGATAAATAATAATACCGCCTTTATGGCCGGTTCAACTTAATTGGATAATACTGGCAATTTCCATATTATAATAATTTGAGATTTCTAAAAAATGGATCTTCTAACCCCAGCATTTTATTTTTATTCTAGGGAAGTGATGAAACACAATATCCACACACTTAATAATTGATTTTCTTTATTATGGGTAATTCTTTAGTTTGTTTATTGAGTCTTAAGCTTAATGCTTCTTGTTGTCTGATCACCAATAAGATTGATTTGGTAAACTTAAAATAAACTAGACATAGGGATTTTAGGTTTCAGCCTTAGATTCAATAGCTCACGATCTACCTTGAGGATAGATAACTCTTTAATAGATTTCCTTACAGGATAGACATATACCTGTCGGGCGTGGGTAGCCATAATTGGAACTTGGTCTTAATGAATCCAGGTAATTTGGTTGACATAGGAATATGGTTCAATTGGGTTATACTGGGTATTTGCGTCTGACCATCGGAAGAGGCTTTTGCATATCATCGTGTTCCAGGTTAACAAATTGATTTATTACACATAAATAAGAGAATCAATTCATCTTTATAATAATATTATGTGGAGTCACGACCCTAGATCATTGAATCTTTTCTTTTATTTTCCTTAGTATTTTCTTTTGAGTCTGTTTTTATTTTAATTAGCAAATCCACATTCAACCAACAAAAACAATCATTCTCTTCTCCATTTAATTAGATATTTGTAAATAAATAGATTCAACAATTAATAACAACAGTAGGAATTAAGTCCTCGTGGATCGATATTTTTATACTACTTGAACGATACGTACGCTTGCGTTATACGTGTGTGTTTACGCCGGTCAAGTTTTTGGCGCCGTTGCCGGGGACTCATTTTTCTTGAGATATTAATTTTGAAGCTATCTAATTTACTTGTATCTAATTTTCTTTATTTTTATCTGTAATTTTTATTTCTTTCTTTTGTTTTCAGGTGATTGAAAAATGGAACATTATTGGGAGATCGAGAAATCACGAGCTTTACTAGAAGATACACCCCAAATCTGGGAGCAACAGTCCGGTTTTCTGAGGCCTGTTGTCCAGCCCAACAACTATCATTGGATGTCAGAATCAAGCAATACTACATTTGCTCATCAGAACGACATGAGGAGATGTGTAATTTGTGATGGTAACCACCCGTGCGATCAATGTATATACCTTTCAGAGTGGCAGAATTATTGGAATCATTCAAGGTACGAGGAACCATCATATTTTCCATTTTATCCACCATCTACCTACTATTTTATCAAGAACCAGAACTATCAGAGGAAGATCAGTTGATTCCATGCTCAAAGATTGGTTTGAGGAACGAGAAGCTCAGTTTGATTCACAAATTCAGAGTCAAGCGGCATCTATACAGAGGATGACATATCAAGTTAGACAATTAACAGATAACCTGAATCACATATCTCACGGAGCAAATTCAAATACTACTGAAGAAGCCTTCGATTATCCTGAGATTCATTATGACATCATAACAGAGGACGAGGCTGAGCAGTATCAAGAATCAGAGGTATCAGTTCAGGAGCCTGAACCAACAAAGTCTCAATTTGATTTTTATTATTCTGACTCTGACGAGGATGAAAAAGTTGAGCTATTTGTACCAACTGCACCAACAAAGGAGGATCAAACTTTCAATCCTCAAAATGAAGATCTTGGAGCATGCTTTACCATGATGTTTGATGAAGATCTACCTGAACTATCCATTCCAGTCGTATCAGAGGATGAAGACCTAATGTCAAAAACATCTTTACATCCTCAGGCAGATACCTATGGAGCATGCATTTCACAGATGACGGATGAATAGTAGAATACAGAAATTTTAAAACTCATCTGTGAAGAAAAGATGGAGCAAGAAGCAGAGCAAATGGAGGAGCAAATGTCTGAACTTATTAAAGATCCAGAGCATTCAGAAGAAACATCACTGTTTTGGGGAGTACAAATCAAAGATATCAACCATAAGCTTGACAGAATGAAACTTCCATTCAAAGTCAAGCACCATACAAGACCTCCTGATTTTCTTTCTTTCTTTTCAGGAACCACTGGAGCAACAAAGGTTAAAAAGGTGGCATAAGCACTGAATGGGACAAAAGTCTTTTTGCCCCTTTACCGTTGGAAGAGACCCTTCAAAAGCAACACTCACGTGATTGTCTTTAATCGGACATCCAAAACGACGCTGAAACCTCATTGACAGATAGATTTCAGTCACGTCTAGCTGAAGATGAAAAATTTAGCGCTAGTAGGGAGGCAACCCATGCACTTTGTTGTAATTTCTATTTTTATATTTTGTGTATACATGTTGTAGAGTTTTTAATTTTGTGTGTTATTTTTGTAGGGAAAAGCACAAATGGAGCATTTTAAGACAGAATGAATGGTGTTTGGCAATCAGAAAGAAGAGAGCTAATTCATTTGTGATGGCTGAGTAAAGAATGAATTCTTGAGACGCGTCCTAATGAATTTATACTAAGCTAGTGGCGTATTGCGTACACAATTCCGTTGCTTAATTATTGCTTTGATTTGCTTTTCTGTTGTAATTATCTTTATTTTCATAGACAGGATCCAGAATTTTTGACCTTTCGCGATTTCTTTTGTTGTTTAGCTAACAATCGTCCTTTTGGAAGATACTAGTGCCATTATTACTCACCCTTTCCAGGTTCTATAAATTCAACTCTTCATTGCACTTTTGAAGACATCCATAGTAAAAATGGAAGCCACTTCAAGAAGACGAGTTGAAAACAACTGTGTGTTTTGCGGTACTAGTGTTAGTACTAAGCCACAATACGTAGAAGCAGCACATGAATTGGGTCGAGTCTTAGCTGCAAGGAATATGCACTTAGTATATGGCGGAGGCAATCTTGGACTAATGGGGATCGTTTCAAAGGCCGTACAGGAAGGAGGCAGTCACGTTTTGGGAATCATCCCAAAACCCTTGGCAGAGGAAAATCTTATTGGATAATCAAACGGAGATGAACTAATCGTGCCAGGTATGGCCGAGCGATTGGTAGAAATGATTAATCATGCTGATGTTTTTATCGCTTTGCCAGGTGGCTTGGGCACATTGGAGGAAATTTTTATAGTGTTATTTGGGCGAACTTGAACATACACCAGAAACCAATTGGGCTGTTTAACGTTGATGGATTTTATGATTTTTTTTGTGTGTTTCTTGATGATGCCCGAAGAAATGGGTTCGTGTCAAAACCTTTAAAGGAACTCCTCTATACTGCCAGAACTGCTTCGGATCTAATAGACCAACTCTTAGCCTATGAACCACAAGTTGACCCTATCATTTCAAAGATAAATTGGTCCGAGGACGATCGTGGTAAGAGGTGTCGGATTAATCTGGATCTTAACCTTTAATTTCCTGTAGAATTTTGGCTAACCAGATATTATCTTCTAAACTCTTCTTCTACTGTTTAAGACATTGGGGACAATGTCTCATTTAGGTTTGGGGAAGGGAATTAGTTAATCAGTACCTTATTTTTAGTTTGTGTGCTATTTTTATTTTTAGTCCAAAATTTTTCGAAAAATACAAAAAAAATTGAAAAATTTTCAAAAATTACAAAAATATTTTGTGTTTTTATTTTGACTAAAAAGGTGAAATTGATAAGAGATGGCTGAGTAAGGAGTTTTCACTATTGAGACGTATCTCAAACCATTTTTTTGAAACAAGTTAATTTTTTTTATTTCATTTTGAATTATTTAATTTGTGAATTCTCCATAAAATTGACTAAAATGGATCTTCATATGCTCAGTTGACAGGTATTATCAACATACATGGAAACATACGGACATGAGCTATAATTGAAAAGTTTGTAATATTCAGTGCTCTAGTTTAATTGGAGGAAGTATCTCAAAAAGCAATGGAGTAAAAAAAAAATCTGAGATCCGAGTTATTAAGTATGTAAGGGTGTTTTAACACTTAGTGCCCTAAAACCAACTGGTTTGGGAGTCACTGGCCCAAGCTCGCTACATGGATCAAAGATGCTACAAAAATATATATATCTGAAGTCTGAGTAATTAAGTCCGTAGGGGTGTCTTAACACCTGGTGCCCTAAAGCCAACTGGTTTGGGAGCCACCGACCCAACACTCGCTACATAGATGGAAGGTATTGTATATAAATAAAAAAAAAATCAAATGTCAAAGAAAAAATCAGAAAAATGAGAAAAATTATTCCATTTCTACAAAAGGTGTGAATTCTGATAAAACTTTAGGACAAAAATATTACTCTCTCATCAACTGCACTTATGACTGTTGTGGGAAAAAATAAGTTGATTAATATTTTGTTGGCTGTGTATATGAAGAATGGTAAATATAATCGAAGAATTTACTTATTCGGTAGTTTAGAAAGAAAGAAAACCTAGGTGTTTAAAGGCTTGTTGTATACGCTAAATGCAACCGTGATCCCTACGAAAGTGGCTTAGTTAAAATTTTATTATGTTATTTTATTCTATGTTTTGCTCGAGGACTAGCAAAATGTTAGGTTTGGGGGTGTGATGAGTGGTAATTATATCACTATTTCCCACTTATTTAACCTAATATTTTGTATAGATTCTTGAGTTTTGTGAATATTTTGATGTGTTTTGTGTTATTTTGTAGATAAATAAAGTTTCAGGACATTCTGGAGGTGATTCTGGCCAAAACAGTGAAAATTGGAAAAAAGGCATTTTGGTAATTTGGGCGCGTCGCGACGCCTAACGTGCGCCGAGTCCTTGCTAACGTGCGCCTGGTCCACGTGTCAGAATCTGAAAAGTTGACTTTGCTAACGTGCGCCGTGCCACGTGTCACCATCACAGCCGATCTGCTAACGTGCGCCTGCCACGTGTCATCATCCTAAGATGCCGACAATCATCATCTACGCTAAAATGCACCTGCCACGTGTCAAAATCTCAACGGATCACGCTAATGTGTACCTCGACACGTGTCGCCATCACATGTTGCCGACATTAAAAAGTCAACTGCCGATATAAGAGTGCCACGTGTCACGATCTCGTGAAGCCAAGCCAACACGTGTAAGTAATCAATGCGCGTCGCGATGCCCAAACCCTTGGCGTCGCGACGCCCAGACCCTACTGATGCCTATAAATTCAGCTCGATGTCAGAATTCAAATCATGCCTTCCTTGAGTTTTGTAAGGAATTTAAGGATTGCATCTTGTGTGTTTAAGTTTTGTAATTTAAATTAAGCATTTTTTTTACTTTTAGTATTTTTAATTATGCACTTTTACTTTTTGTAATAAAATTTTCTTTTCTTTTCTTTTTGTTCTTTTATCTTCAATAGTTAATTTACTACTGGGGTAAATGCGAAGCTTATTACTTTTATAATTTAGATTAATCTCCCTTAATTATAATATATAAATTATTTAAAACCTGACTTAATAAGGATACCGCCATATTGGTCGGTTGGTAATTATTTTTAAACTGGTTTTGACCTGACTTAATGAGGATACCGCCTGGTTGGTCGGTTGGTAATTAATTATTAATTTGACTTAATCAGGATACCGCCTATATGGCTGGTTGGTAAATATCACACATATTTATATATTATAATAAGGGAGATTTCTAAATTATAAATAGTAAAGGTAGATTAATCTCACTTTAATTATAATATGGAAATTGTAATTTTAATAATATGAATTAAAAGTTGATTCCGCCTTAATGGCTGATTTTAATTATGTAACATAATGTGACACCGCCTATATGGCCGGTCTTTAGGTGACATATAATTACCGCCTATATGGCTAGTTTATGGATAAATAATAATACCGCCTTTATGGCCGGTTCAACTTAATTGGATAATACTGGAAATTTCCATATTATATTAATTTGAGATTTCTAAAAAGTGGACCTTCTAACCCCAGTATTTTATTTTTATTCTAGGGAATTGATGAAACACAATATCCACACACTTAATAATTGATTTTCTTTATTATGGGTAATTCTTTAGTTTGTTTATTGAGTCTTAAGCTTAATGCTTCTTGTTGTCTGATCACCAATAAGATTGATTTGGTAAACTTAAAATAAACTAGACATATGGATTTTAGGTTTCAGCCTTAGATTCAATAGCTCACGATCTTCCTTGAGGATAGATAACCATTTAATAGATTTCCTTACAGGATAGACATATACCTGTCGGGCGTGGGTAGCCATAATTGGAACTTGGTCTTAATGAATCCAGGTAATTTGGTTGACATAGGAATATGGTTCAATTGGGTTATACTTGGTATTTGCGTCTGACCATCGGATGAGGCTTTTGTATATCATCATGTTCCAGGTTAACAAATTGATTTATTACACATAAATAAGAGAATCAATTCATCTTTATAATAATATTGCGTGGAGTCACGACCCTAGATCTTTGAATCTTTTCTTTTATTTTCCTTAGTATTTTCTTTTGAGTCTGTTTTTATTTTAATTAGCAAATCCACATTCAACCAACAAAAACAATCATTCTCTTCTCCCTTTAATTAGATATTTGTAAATAAATAGATTCAACAATTAATAACAACAGTAGGAATTAAGTCCTCGTGGGATTGATATTTTTATACTACTTGAACGATACGTACGCTTGCGTTATACGTGTGTGTTTACGCCGGTCAAATACCTAAACCTCTTTTAGTACACATACAGGCCGACATATCATATCTTGATACACACTTGATTAACGAGTGCATCGATCCACACCCAATGAACTGTAGGGGTTTTAGGGGCATAATCCGGTAACGCAGCGGAAGCGGTGGAAAATCGTATTTTCGATTTCAAAAATTTTTCTCGGATTAATTAAATAAACACAATTATTTAATTATCCAATAATCAAATTATGAAATAAAATTCAAATGAATCATATTCAAGTGAATTTACCGAATTGCCCTTACATTGGTATTTTGTCCATTTTAGTCCGAAATTGATCTAATCAATTTTGAATGATTCTAAATCATTTCTAAGATGAACTTAGCATGTTCAAAACATCAAAACACCAAAAGCACCAAAAATCCCAAATTTCTAACTCATGGCCGAATGCACTCATTAGGGGGCATTTTGTGCCTTTTGTCATTTCATGCTTCAAAACACATCTAAATGTAATCCAATCAACATGAAACTTTATATGCATCATATACACATCCAAATACACAACATATATGAAAAGCCCCAAATTTGGAATTGGTCATGAACCCTAATTTTTCAATTTCATCAAATTGGACAAATTAGACCAAATTGGTTAAATCAATTGTTTCAATCATCATTCTTCCATCAAATCCAAGTCTCAACACAATGAAACAACTCAAGATCAAATCTAGGTCATCTAAGAGTGGGTCAACAACTCTAGATTAGCAACATGGTTTCCAAAACTTTAAAAGAATGTTTACAACTACATTAGTCACAAACTTCCTTCATCATACATGCTCTACACTTCCACCAAAAATTCCATAAAAAAAAACCACAAGGAACAAAGAAAGAAATAACCTAAGAATATCATATATTAAAGCCTAGAACCTAAGGAACAATTTCCTTACTAATAGCAAGTTCAAGAAACTTACTAAAAATCCAAGCTTTTTGATTTTTGTCTTTCTTTTCTCAAGCTTCCTTTGGCTTCTTCAATGGAGTTTATTTTAGTAAAGTGTATTAGGTTTTGTGTAAATGAAATGAAAAAAAAATATATACTTGTTACCAATTTGCCTTGGCCGAAAATGACTTTAGCAAATACAAGTCATGTAATTTCAATTTCATTTCAAGTTTATTTAGTCAACTTGCATAAATATCTAAATACAACTTTATTAGATATTTAATTAAGTCAACAAAGGCAACTAGTATCATTTACTTTAAATATCCTAATGTAAGATATTTAAATTTTAATTAATTTAATCATTTAACAATTAAATAATTAATTAATTAATAAAATACAAATATATTAAATATATGTATAATATTTACATTAAATATTAAAAACATATATTCATTTAGGATATAAGTCAAATAACTCATTTTGACTATTAATTAATGTGTATTTAAATTAATCAAGTATTAAATGTAAATACACAATAATTAGGCAAATGACTATCTAGTCCATTTAGCACGTATCTTGCGTTTAACCTTTAAACGACTTTATAAATAATCAATATTATTTATTAATGTTGCTCTAGTGCTCTACGAGTATGTTTCATTATTGAGACTCTCTAGATTCAGGTATATCCGTCACGAAATCCAATTTCGTGTCCATAATCTATCCACCCGTAGATTATGACGATCACAGATAATCTCGCTGAATCACACAGGTCGAGGTCATGGCAAATGTATAATTTCTCCGTCATAGGTATCCGGATAAATCCCAGAGATATAGATGTAAACGTCAAATCTCTATGGGGATTATCCAGTCGACTATTCCATTAGTAATCTCTAAAACAATGTTTAGAACTAGCTTCTAAACTTTACCAATGGCCCATGGTTTTATCTGATTGCTAATCATATGGACTACCTATGCTCTGGTACACAGAACTGACGGATCCTATCTTGATACTCATAGGACACCCTGAGGATCTGTCTACACCCAACGAACAAGCGGAGGTCTGATCTTAATAGATCGGTGACGTGACTGCCATCTAAGTGTAGAAGATGTCTCATGTGCCCACAATGGTATCTCAAGTCTAAGAATCACAAGTGCTACTCAACCCAAGAAGATTCTTATTGACGCTGGTGTACCATCCATTAAGAATCTTCGGTGAGTCGTTCAGTGTTTATCCGCTATAAACACCTACACATCTATACTAGTCTCCAAGAGTAATGGTTCATTGAGAAACCATTGGAATCAAATATTCCAGTATACGACATGTACTGGTCTCAACGAGTTTACTATACTGACCAAGTAGTGTAAACCTTGACCAGGAACTGTCTGAGAATGACAACGTCATGATACTACTCAATGTCCGTTGCGACGCTTTTGCAACAATACCATGACTAATCATTCTAAGGTCAATACGTCTTTACCATATTAAAAGATAGATTATATTATAGAAACTGCATATATTATTCATAATAATAATGTTTTACAAAAGTATTCAACAGAAATACAACCGGGAATTGGCGCTCTGAGCACCAACCCCAACATGAACATCTAACGGTCAAACCATGAAAGGTATCTAACATATATGACATCAAATTATAAAGGATCACACGCAATATCAATGTTATCATATAGTCGAAGGATCACATATACTACTCGACTCGAGGAGATTCCTATTGACGGTGGTATGTACTTCCAACTATTAGGAATCACATGTGAGTCATTCAGTCTTCACTCCAACAAACTCCCACATGTCTATACTAGATTTCTTTGCTCATGATCCATTGGGTTAGACCATTGAAACTCCAATTCCAACACACGACAAGTGCTAGTCTTTTTAGTTATAGGAATCTGATTATATTCTAAAACCAATGACTAGGAATATATTTGTAACACCTTGGTAAGTCTGATGACCACTATATTATAGGTGGCATTACACATGATATAAATCATGCTCAAGCATGTATACGCTTGTTGAATTACATTTCGGAACTTTCGATGAATCCTTTGCAGTTCCAATACGAAATTTACTTTCAATTTTACTCCGGACAGTCATTAGTATTTGGGCCATAACTTTTTCATACGATCTTCTATTTTTATAAATATTATATCTTTGGAAATCTAAGACCGAGACCTACGACTTAAATGTTTAATATTTTCTCAAAATCAAACCAGAACCAATTCAAATATCGTGATTATCATGGATACTATAGTAAATTTCGAGAATGGCCTAGAGTTTGTGAAGTGGCATAATTATAGCCACCCATTTCATTATCAAAAATCAGCCCTCCTTCTATAAATAGGGTAAAATTCACTCACCCCTTATACTTCTCCAAAAACGCGAGCAACCTCTTCCAACCTTCTTTTTCCTCAAGCAAAATTTGTGAAGGAATGGTGATGAATTTCCAAGTTTTTCCTAATCAAGCAAGCCTCGTTTTCTTCCTTCTTCTTCTTATTTAGGAAAATGAGCATACATTCTTCACTTTCCTTCTCACACTTAGGAACCCTACAATTTTGGGATTTGTTGTCTGAGAAGATTAAGCAAAATTCAAGCCTCAATACATGATTGTGATGTTGTTTAGGGTTACGCTTAAGCTTTGGTTGGAATAATGACAAGGTGTAGAATGGGCATGAAGGTCGAACTCTTAACATGTTGGGGGGAAATTATTTTTGATGTTTTGATGATAATTTGTTGAGATTAATGCACTAGAAGATGATATAACATTAGTTTAATTTATTTGAGAGTTGATAACTCAAAGGTTATAAAAACTAGAGCCTTTGTTCAATTATATTGATGTGTTGAGAAATTATGCTTTGTGATGGATGATGTTCTAGACATGTTATAGTTAAAGAAGTTCTCATGTGAATGTGTTAGTGTGATGGTAGTGTTGGAATTGCTTTGGACATTGACAATGGAGAACTGGTATTGCCCCAAAAGTCGGGCTAGCATCGCGACGCGTATAGGCTAGTATCATGATGCCGAACATGTGAATACTCTCTACCTCAAGTCAGGTTGTGTGGGCGTCTCAAAGCTCAACACTTGGTGTCATGATGTGGATCATGATGGTGCTCTCTATCTCAAGTCTGATAATGTGGGAGTCACGACGCGCAACACTTGGCGTAGCGATACGTAAAAAAATGCCTCTGCCTCAGGTCTGACCAAGTGGGAATCGCGACGCGCAACATATGACATTGTAATACGTACCCGTTCTCAAGGATCAATTTTAACCCATTTTAATTTAATCCCAGGATATTAGAGGCCACCCTTAGGGTTTCATGTCAGCGCATACACACGTATTACGTCATGTCACAAGCATAATATGCCATGTAGTGATAATAGTTAGTGAAATGAGAAGCTTAATCTAGTTCCAAAGCATATTTCTCAACTTATGTACAAATTAAGGTTATCGATTATAGATTATCGGTAGGATCGTAATTATCTTTGGTGAAGTGAAGTAGTGGCAGCCATATTCCAAATCCGTGAGTGGATATTTTCTTTGCAAGCCGATATTTACTTTCTGTCTGTGATTTGAGACTTACTTTTCTGCACATAAGGGCATTCGCCAAGTTTATTTTAGTTATTTTATGAATAAGAACATTTGAGAAAGTTCTGATTTTAAAAGCATGATTTTTGGAGGCCTACGGGAAAAACCCACCTCAGATGTGACTTATGGAATTGACGGTTATTGGAATTGATGGATATAACATGTGCACATGTAGATCAGGTCTAGGGGGACGACAATACGTAACGCCCCTAGATCATAGTTTCAGGACTAGGAATGACAGATGCCCATAGATCCTAGATTCAGGGACATGATGGTGGTATGTATTAGGGGACGGCGATATGTAACGCCCCAATGGCATGGATTTGTAAACATGGCTCTAGTTCATTGGCTTGGGGGACGACGATACGTAACGTCCCAAGACCACTAGTTAGGCGTATGGGGGGACATCGATACGTAATGCCCCCATGCGTCAGGTTTTCTTCATATTCTCAGAGATACGACTTTCAGAAAATATAGTTTTATAAAAGAGTTTTCAAAAGAAATAATTTTATGAGAATCTCAGAGTTTTACAGACAAAGGATTTCCAGAAGAGTTTTCAGGATTTCCGGAAGAGTTTTCACAGAAAGAGATGTGTTTTCAGATAAGAAAGATTTTTCAGAAAAGATCAGTTTTCCTTGAGAAGATTTTCATTCCAGAAAAATGAATGTTTCATAAAGTATTTCAGTTTCTGTTTTAAAATGTCCACTCACTAGGTCGTTCAAATGACCTAACCCCCCCAATCCTAGTATTTCTGTTTTACAGGTGTATCCGGAGGACGAGCTCGAGAGGATACAGATGGCAGTCACTAGAGTGTTTGAGTCCATCAGATCGAATACAAAGGTTCAGCACAATCAATGTCAAATTAAAGTTGCATGTCAGTCATTAGTAATAAATAATTCATTGTAATATGTTAAAAATGTCTATTACAAAGTTGTAAAAATAAGTGAATTTGAGTACACAGTTATGAGTATCAAAATGCATTCTATGCTGTTGAGTTGGGCAATGGTCTCCATGAATGAGTTTGTATTTGAGATGTATTAGTATTGATGTTCACAATCAGTAAGTTAAAGGCACAAAGGGATAAGACAATATATTCCCTGCCGGTAGCATCTTCGAAAGAAGGATGCTACAAAGATGGTATCAGAGCATGGTATAGGGAGTCAGTGACTGCAGTGGGTAGAGTGATGGGGTATTGTATACGTAGTATGCACGGGCTAATCGTATGCGAGGCAATACCTCTCTAATATCCGATCCTCGAGTACGTCCTCAAGTCCTATAGACATGTTAGTAAGAATTTTCAAAGCTATTTGAATATTCTTCCTAATGAAAGTAACTATAATCCTTATCCTAACCGAGAATTCTTCTGTAGTCATCCTGGTTTATTATCAGAAGTTCAAGACAAGTTATGGAAATAGATAATAAAGTTATAAGAATGATCATCCAAGGGATTAAAAAGAGAAAGCTATAAGAAAAATAAGGAATAATGTACAGCTGCTTAAAGCAACCAGAGGGAATAAGAGGTAGAGGTACAAAATGAGGTAATAAAGAAAATGTCAGAGCTTATAATAGTAAGGAGAATATAATAAGCCTGAGCAAAAATTAAAAATTTCAGGTAGACCCAAGTAAACGATACATTCCGTACCTTGCTAAAAAATCGATCCTTGTTTACCAACCACACGTTGTCTAACCAAATCCAATTCTCTCTCGATATGTTCCTCAAAAAATCTGATTCGTGCGGCCCCAATTTCTAATTCAAAGAAAGGATTTCAAAATCGAATTTTTGACTCTGTGTTGAAATAGGTAAATTACTAATTTTTTTTAGTCTATCTAAAAGAGGAGATCATATGAAAAATGGAACCGATTCTTTCGTTTCTTTGGTGGTAAGCTAAAACAAAGTTATAACTAAAAATAATTACTGAATAACTTAGTAGAATTGCTATGACTGCCATATATGGTCCAATACTGAATAAACTACTATTTCCTCTAGATGGAAGAAGGTTTTATTTGAAAAGTAGTTTTGTTCCTTCTGCTAAAGCTTGAAGAATTCCCAAGAGACCAATTTATATTTTACTTTTACTGAATAGAACATGACTATATAAGTTAGTTGATACCATTACTATGTATAGAAAGATATTAGTATAGAAAGATATTAGGCGTGAATCTATAGGTTATAGGTCAATCTATCTGTATATACATAGAAAATAGATAGATGTATGATCCATCACTCTTGTTTTAAAATCATCACATAGTAAATCAACAAATCCCAAAGTTATGTCTCTTTCCCCTTCAAGTTTACCTACTACTGTACTAGCATGAATATGATCTCCACCAGACATACGTAAAGCTTTAGCTAGTACACGAAAGTGCATACCATGATTCTTCTGTCTATCAATAACTGCATCTACTCGATTAGCTACGGCGCCTGGTGCATTTCCCTAAGGGTGTCCTAAAGTTCCTCCACCAAATTGTAGTACAGAATCATCTCCAAAGATCTCGGTCAAAGCAGGCATATGCCAAACATGAATACCTTTGGAAGCCACTGGTAGAACACCTGGTAAAGAGACCCAATCTTGAGATTCTTTCTCTCCTCAGAAAATTCTTTCAAGTAGATCCAATAGCCTTTGAGTACCTCGTATAGATAGCAAGTTTTCCGCATAATGAAGAATAGTCAGAAAGATAAAGAAACAAAAAATATAATTTAGTTGTGGAAATTTCTAATAGACTTGAGATACCAAAAATGACGTAGAGATTATAGACACCCAAACCTAGGCTCGTAAGCAAATAATAAAAATGTCTTAAGGAAAATTGGCTAGTTTTCTTAACCAAGGAATCTGATATAGATAAGGCCTTGAGCTACCTAGATTCCCACCTCTCGGAGATACTGGTTAAGGAAACTGTCCTGACAGAGTCTATTTTATACCTATCTTAATATGAGTAATAGACTCTACCAGGGCAAAGAATACCTGAACGAGAACGCCGACATCCGTTGAGATGTGAAATTCTTACCCCATCTTTACTAGTATAGATAAAGATAACCGTAAAAAAATGCTCGACGATGGTATATCCTAAGACAGAGGCAGAAAACGCTGAGAGATAGATCACTCAGAAAAGGCCCAATGAAGTTTCTGAAGTTAGAAAGAAGAGAACCCAACATAATTCAAGAATGTATGCAAGTTAGCACGAGGCTTGCAGTACTAGTAGAAGTCCACTGAATAGACCAAACGTAGTAGAAACCCATATAGACGTAAGAAACAGACTCATTAGATTGGAGACACTAAGGAATTAGCAAAAATGGAATGGTACAAATTATAAGTCGGGTGACGTAGCTGAAGTCTACAACAAAAGCAGAACTCCATGAGGATAAACAACCACTAGAATCAGTAGTAAAATTTAGCGCCAAGGGATAAGTTATGGAAATAAATAATATAGAAGGATGCAGGAAGTAACAAGGAAGTTCAGGTTATATAGTAACATAGATAACATAGATTGAAGATAGTAACATAAATAGAGATTTCAGAATGGTTGATAAAATTTATGAAACCTTAGGACATGGAGTGGTTGATACAAATCCCGATAGAACGAATGATAATTCTTCTTTCCAGTAGTCCCTACACTAGTAAATATATAGACATCTAACCAGACCATCACTGAGCTTAAAGAATTAAGAGTAATGTGTATTCTCAAATCCCTATAGAAAGTATGTATTTACCCCTCCCCCAAACTTAGAGCCCAGTAAGGATTTGAACAAGTAAAAAAGAACATCTGACGGGATAGACAAGTCACGAAACAACAAGATAGCCGAACCAAAAAGTTCAACAGAACCTAGATAAGAATCATAAGATAGTAATATTTGGTATGAGATAGAGTGATTTGAATTCACAGTAAGTCTAGTCGAATCTAGAAGTGATAACCCACCTTATTGTAGAACTGATAGCCTTCAAGAAGGTAAAGACTCAAAGGAGTAAGGAACCATAATGAGCAATGTATATAACAACCTTCAGGAGTAAGATATACGACTTATACAGAGCTTTCCACCATACTAGAAAGGAAAAATAACAAAGAGAGCATGGTAGGATTTTGAGAGAGCATGAGCCCTAAAAATATTCTTAGTAAAGAACAATATGACCAATAGTCGAAAATGAATCGGGAGTAAAGTTGAAGGAGGTAATTCAAATAGTTACTGGAAGTAGTACCCTAGTGCGAGAGCTAATATCAGATATGTAAACAAGGGAATCCTAGGATTATAAATGGGCGGTATGTGTAACTGCAACATGCATAGCTTGTGAGACCACCACAATTAGAAAAAGACTTCAGGACCAGCCCCACCCACCCAACCCTCGATAGACAATAACAATAATGATGGACCACGATGTTGGACCCGATGATATTTCCAGAAACAAGTGAATCTATGGTGTACTATAGTATCCTATAGGGTAGGGTAAAAGACATTTAAAAGATAATATCCTTCAGATGAGAAGACCGAGACATAAAATACAGAAATTTCAGATATAGTATAAGAACAAATGAGAAGAGGGAAAAAACTCTAAGAAAAAGATTTAAAGAAGGAACTGTCAAGATAAAATGAGGAAAAGAGGGAGCATTAGACAAACAATGATAGGAATACATAAGTAACAACATTAGACATGACTAAAGATGTATAACAACGAAATTTTCCATTTAGGAATTGAAGAAGAAGGGTACCAACTGACTATATTATGGAATGTATAATAGCGAGCCCTTAGGCGCTAATATAAGACCGAAGTTCTATTGAATATCGATTGGAAGGAAAATAACGAGTACAACCCATATGTTTCCCTTCACAACGCATTGTTGTCGATGAGGCTTATGATGACTTGAAATGGATTTATTGAGGTATAACATAAATACGACCAAGGAAACTAAGTGTACAAATATTGTTGAGACCGGAACAACACCTAACAGAGTAAGATTATTGGAATAACTGAAAGTGAGATATCCAGGAGTGTAACCAAGTAAGGAAACAAGTCACTGTGGAAGATAGTTAACCAAATTTATATTAGCAACGAATTTAAAGGTACGGGAAGAATATAAACCTTAACCAGATTCGAATCACCAGCATCACTGAATATAAGAGGCATCAATAAACAACAATAGTAAACTAGAACTATATAAAGAATTTGACCATGAACTATGAGGTCATAAGCCCCACAGATAAGCAGAGATAGAAAGACTTGAAGGACAGAGCCCATAAGCAGTTAAATTGTGAGAATGAATGCTAAAATTAGATCAAGCATGTGGAGCTAAGGAAGTATCAAGTACGATCGATTTTTTTTTTATATAGCGAAAAGAATTACACTTGTATATATATTTATCCCAGAGTTAAGCAGAACGTGAATGAACCTTAACTATAGGAGACACAAGTATATTTAGAGACATGAGAGCAGTACTTGTGGAGAATTCAGATAAATACTCAATAAAGACACATAACACCAGTATGACTTAGGAATGAGTATACTTCTTAATGACCAGATTGGTATAAATCCCCCACATAGACTAAGCATTGTTATTGAGGACTAACGATTCAACTTGATTAATTCTTGTTACGACCTCATTAGTACTTTTGCATCAAATTCATTTAAGACTTTACAAGTCAAACATGCTTGGGTAAAAACAATAATAAGAAGATAGACTATCTAGGAAGTCTTAAGAATAATTATATATAAACAGATACTAAGATAAGATGGAGAGTTACATATGCCTACTAGCCAAATGGTAAATGATTAGCCTGGCAGAAATCTTAGTTATTAAGTCAAGTTCAGCCCAAATAATATAGAATAGTTTACAGCAGAGTAAGGGTTCACACAAAAAATTAGAGTACATCCCCTATATGACTTCCAAGTCATGGTATACAAGGTGCAACATGATAATCACATTTATCAATGGTATAATGAAGACATATGGAAGGTCTTCGGGAAGTAATGCGATATATTTGATGAAGCAGAGTTGGTGAAGAATATGTAGTCAGTTGTTGAAAGTTGATGGCTGATAGGCGTGATTACACACGTATAACGCAAGCGCACGTATCATTCAAGTAGTATAAAATGTATCGATCCCACAAGGACTTAATACCTAAGCTATTAATTTATGAAGCCAAATGTTTACAAGTATCTAATAGATTTGTTGTTTGATTGGATGGTGACTTTAAACTAAAACAAGTAAATAAAATAGCGCGAAAGTGAATTAAAGGTAAAATCAATATTATTAAACTATCTAGGGTTGTGAATCCTTTCAATATCTTTTAAAGATGAAGTGGTGATCTCATGTTTGTGCAATATATCGGTTTATTAACCTGGAACACGAAATTATGCAAAAGCCTTTGTTGATGGTCAGATGCAAATACCCAGTATAACCCAATTAATCATATGTCTATGTTAACCAATTTACCTGAATTCATTAAGATTAAGTTCCAATTGTGGCTACCCCCGCCCGAAAGGTATATGTCTATCCTGGAAGGAAATCTTTTAAGGGGTATCTAATTCTTAAGGGAGATCATTGGCTATTAAGTCTAAGGCTGAAACCTAAAATTCCTTTGTCAAGTTTAATGGCCAGTTAACAAGAAGCATTAAGCTTAAGACTTAATAAATAAACCTTTATATTACTCGAAACATGAAATAACCCTTTATAAACCAGTGATATTGGAATTCATCACAACCTCATATATGTTATTTAGTTACAACACATATCTAGGACTAGTAAAAGCTTAAATAAAGTAAATGACATAAAGTAAAGTTTGGAAATTAAAAAGGTAAATAAAGCAATAAAGGAAATGCTGGGGGTTAGAAGATCCACTTTTATTACTTCTATTTTAGATATCTCCCTTATTATAATATATTAACTTTGCATGACATTACCAGCCAACCATAAAGGCGGTTTCCTGATTAAGTGAAATTTATGATTAATACCAACCGACCATAAAGGCGGTATCCAATTTAGTCATGTTAAAATCAATTTAATTAAGTCCAACCGACCATAAAGGCAGTATCCCATTAAGTCAGGTTTTAAATAGTTTATATATTATAATTAAGGGAGATTAATCTAAATATTAGTAATAAAAGCTTTACCTTTAACCCAGCAAGGGTGGGTTACCTCCTCATACTGAAAAATAAAATAAAGAATGAAAAGTAAAATAAAGAAATTACTATTGCGTAAAATAAATAAAATTAAATACAAAAAGCTGTAAATAAACAAATAAGATACAATCTTCTTAGTATTCTTAAGGAATTCCCCAGAAGAAGGTATGGATTGGAATTCAGAAATTTCCCTCAATTTATAGGCAAAGTTTGGCCTCACGCGTCGCGACGCATGGAACATTGAGCATCACGACGCGCTGTCAATTGATGACACGTGGCACGGCTTTGCGGAGATGATGACACGTGGCGTCAGTTGAGTAGGCAGCTGAATTATTGGCTCGACGTCGCGACGCAGAATGCTTTGAGCGTCGCGACACTAACTTCATCATGATGTCAGCAATGATATGTTTCAATGATGAGTGTCGGCAGCATGTGATGGTGACACGTGTCCGGCGCATGTTAGCAGACAACACATTTTAGGAAACAACGCATTTTAATAGGAAATTTACATTTTTGCCCTTTTTGTCTGTTTTTCGTTATTTTGGCCCCGATTTGATTCCAGAGAGTCCTGTTATTTTATTTATCTTTAAAATAATACAAAACACATCAAAAAATTCACAAAACTCAAGAAACTATATAAAAAAAATTAAGTAAAAGGGACGGTAAATACTAATATTTTTGCCGCTTATCACACCCCCAAACCTAACATTTTGCTAGTCCTCGAGCAAAATAAAATACAATAACAACTTTAAAATAAAATTAAACTAAGCCACTTTCGTAGGGATCACAGTTGTATTTAGCGTATGCAACAAGCCTTTAAAATCCTAGGTGTCCCTAGTGGACGAGTTGTAGTCTCGTGAGGGCTTACAGTGACGATACCCACAAACGTCAATCTAATGGATTTATTTAACAATGGATTTTTTTTATTCATATACAATATCTTCCATCCATATAGCGAGCTTTGGGCTAGTGACTCCCAAACCAGTTGGCTTTAGGGCACTAGGTGTTAAGACACCCTTACAAACTTAATTACTCGGATTTCAGATAAATATATATTTTTTATGAAATCTTCAATCCATGTAGCGAGCTTTAGGTCAGTGACTCCCAAACAAGTTGGTTTTAGGGCACTAGGTGTTAAAACACCCCTATAGACTTAATTACTCGGATCTCAGACGTTTTTTTTAATTCCATCATTTTTAGATGCTTCCTCCAATTAAACTAGAGCACTGAATATTACAAACTTTTCAATTACAACTCTTGTCCGTATGTTACCATGCATGTTGATAATACCTGTCAACTAAGCATATGAAGATCCATTTTAGTCAGTTTTATGGAGAATTCACAAATTAAATAATTCAAAAGGAAATAAACAAAAATTAACTTGTTACGAACTAGGTTGAGATACGTCTCAAGAGTGGAAATTCCTTACAAAGCTATCTCACACCAATTTCACCTGATTTATTCAAGTTAAAAACACAAAAACACAAAATATATTTTTTTTATTTTTTATAAATTTTTTAATTTTTTTTGAAAATTTTAGACTAAAAATCAAATAAAAATAACACAATAAAAACAAGATACTAGTCAACTATTCCCCTCCCCTAAATGTAAATGAGACATTGTCCCAAATGTCTTAAAAAAGTAGAAGAAGAGTTTAGAAGATAGTACCTGGTTAGCTGAAATTCTACATCTAAAATGAAAATTAAAGGTTAAGATCCAGATTTATCCGATATTTTTTACCATGATCATTATCAGACCAGTTTATCTTGGAGAGGATATGGTCAATTTGTGGTTCAAAGGCTAAGAGTTGGTCAATTAAATCATGGGCAGTTCTGGCTGTGAAGAGGATTTCTTTTACAGGTTTATACAAGAACCCATTTCTCTGGGAATCATCGAGAAACATATAAAGAAAATCATAAAATCCATCCGTATTAAATAGTCCAATCAGTTTCTGGTGTATGTTCAAGTTCACCTAAGATAGTACTGTAAAACTTTCCTCCATCGTGCCCAAGCCCCCTGGCAAAGCAATAAAAGCATCAGCACAGTTAATCATTTCGACCAGTCGTTCAGACATACCTGGCACGATAAGTTCCTCTCCGTTTGATGGTCCTATAAGATTCGCCTCTACCAAAGGTTTTGGGATGATTCCCAGAACTTGACTACCTCCTTCCTGTACGGCCCTTGAAACGATCCCCATTAGTCCAAGATTGCCACCGCCATATACTAAGTGCATATTCCTTTCAGCTATGACTCGACCCAATTCCTGTGCTGCCTCAACGAACTCTGGCTTAGAACCAACACTATTTTGCAAAACACACAGATATTTACAACTCATCTTCTTGAAGTGGCTTCCATTTTTTTTTTATGTATTTCTTTCTCAAACCTGGATGCCTTCAAGAGTGCAATGATGAGTTGAATTTATAACACCTGAAAAAAGGGTGAGTAATAATAGCACCAGTACCTGTCAAATGATAATTATTAGCTAAACAGTAAAATAAATCGTGAAAGTAAAAAAGGCTGGATCTTGTCGGAGAAAATAAAAGAAAATAACAAAACAAATAATAATTATTATATAAATACAAAGATATAATAATATTTACAGGAAGTAACGGCTTGATTGACATTTATGTGTCAGGGACAAGCTTCCCATCCAATTTTCTTATAAATTGGAAATTAGGGTCTTTTAGAGTCAGATTCCCGAGACTTAAATGTTGTCTTTCTTTACGAAATTGTGTATATAACATTTGAATTACGTGATGCACATATCCACTGAAATGCGTCTCAAGAGTCAATGATATGTCATCCAAAGACTCCTTACTCAAGCCATCCCTAATGAATTTAATTTTATCTTCACGGTTATCAGACACCATTCCTAAAGAATGACAACGAGTATTACATGTCATGGGTTCACATTTATAGCAAACACCCATTTTTTAGCTCTTCTCTTTTTAGCATAGGTGCTTCTTCCTAAACCAGACAGATATGAAACAAAAGAGTCAGAGGACTCACCTGCCAATCAGACTCGTGCTTCAATAATCCAACGAATGTAATTAGGAATACCTTTGATCATCAGAAGTCTCATTCGTTCCATGCGAGCTTTGTATACTTTCATCAGAGAGTTTCGAGGGAGAGAAGGAAATTGCTTGTGAAGGTTTGTGAGAACTTTTTCCATCATGAAATATGACTTTACCTACAAAATTAAACACACAAAAATAAAACACACCAAATCACAATATATACACAAATTGCATGGGTTGCCTCCCTGCTAGCGCTAAGTTTAACGTCGTCAGCTAGATATGACTGCCCGAATGTTAGGTTGGTTATGAAAGTGTGACACTTTCTTTTTGTCGCTCAAATGATTCTCCCTAATAGTGATTAACATGCTGGCTGTTAACTTTGAATGTATCGTTGGTGTTAGGATCAAGTAACTCAACAGCTCCATATGGTAAAACCTGAGTAATCACAAATGGACCTGACCACCTTGATTTTAGCTTTCCAGGGAAAAGTTTCAACCTCAAATTGTATAACAACACCTGTTGCCTTGGTTCCAGTTGCCTGCGTACTATTTTTCGATCATGCCATTTCTTGGTCTTTTCTTTGTATAATCTTGCATTTTCATAAGCCTGTAGGCGAAATTCCTCCAATTCGTTGAGTTGGTGGATCTGTTTCTCTCCTGCTGCTTGTAGATCAAAATTTAGCTTCTTCAGAGCCCAGTACGCTTTGTGTTCAAGCTCCATTGGCAGATGGCATGCTTTCCCAAACACCATTCAATATGGGGACATACCAATGGGTGTTTTGTAAGCTATCTCGTAGGCCCATAATGCATCATCTAGTTTTATAGACCAGTCCCTCCTTATTGATTCAATAGTTCTTTCCAAGATTCTTTTGATCTCCCTATTTGAAACTTCAACCTGTCTATTTGACTGCGGATGGTAGACAGTGGAACCTTTATGAGTAACTCCGTATTTGTATAGGAGTGCATCTAAATATCTGTTGCAGAAATATGTACCTCCATCACTGATAATCTCCCGATGTGTTCCAAAGCCAGTGAACATATTCTTTTTAAGGAATTTTGTCACCATTTTTGAATCATTTGATGGCAATGCTATCGCTTCAACCCATTTGGAGACGTAGTCTACTGCAACTAGTATGTACATGTTTCTGAATGATGGAACAAAGGGTTCCATAAAATCAATCCCCCATACATCAAATATCTCCACTTCCAGAATGTTTTGCAGAGGTCATTCATTTCTCCTTGAAATATTTCCCGTTCTCTGGCACCTGTTACATTGAAGAGCAAATAAGTAAGCATCTTTAAACAGAGTGGGCCATAACAAACCTGATTGTAAGACTTTGGTTGTAGTTTTATTTTCACTGAAGTGTCTGCCGTATGGTGATGAATGACAATGCTACAGGATACTATTGACCTCCTCCTGTGGAACACAACGTCTCAGTAATTGATCAGCACAATGTTTGAACATGTACGACTCATCCTAGACATAGTGCTTGACTTCTTTGAAGAATTTCTTTCTTTGCTGATGTGTCCATTCCAACGGCCATTTTCCCGATACTATGTAGTTTACATAGTCAGCATACCAAGGGACATCCTATTGTTTCATGGCAAACAACTGTTCATATGGAAAAGTTTCTTTGATTATCAGTTCATTTCCAGCTGTTTCTCCATTCTCGAGCCTTGATAAATGATCTGCCACTTGATTTTCTGTACCTTTCCTGTCTCAGATCTCCATATCAAATTCTTGCAGTAGAAGCACCCAACAGATCAATCTAGGTTTGGCATCTTTCTTCGCGATCATGTACTTGATTACTGAATGATCTGTGTAGGCCACCACTTTGGGACCCAGCAGATAAGAGCGAAATTTATCAAAAGCAAACACAATTGCAAGCAACTTCTTTTCAATGTTTGTATAGTTGAGTTTCATTCAGAGTTCTACTGGAGTAGTAAATGGTATGGAAAATTTTTGCTTTGCGTTGTCCCAAAACTGCACCTACAGCAAAATCACTAGCATCGCACATTACCTCAAATGGAAGAGTCCAGTCTAGTGCTACTATGATAGGGGCAGAGACTAACTTATGTTTCAAGATCTCAAAAGCTTTATGGCATTCTTTAGTGAAGTTGAAAGACACATATTTCTCTAGAAGATTGCACAGAGGTTTAACAATCTTGGAGAAGTTTTTGATAAATCTCCTATAAAAGCCTGCATGTCCGAGGAAACTACGAATCCCTTTGACAGATGTGGGTAGAGGTAGTTTTTCAATTGTCTCGATCTTTGCTTTGTCTACCTCGATTCCCTTTTGAGAAATGCGATGTCCGAGGACAATACCTTCCTGCACCATAAAGTGTCATTTCTCGCAGTTGAGTACTAGGTTGGTATCTTCGCATCTTTGTAACACCTTTTCCAGATTTTGCAAGCAGTGGTCGAACGAGACTCCAAACACAGAAAAATCATCCATGAAAACCTCCATACTTTGTTCCAGCATGTCTGAGAAGATGGCCATCATGCAACGTTGAAATGTGATAGGAGCATTACATAGTCCAAATGGCATCCTACGGAAAGCAAAAGTGCCATACAGACATGTAAAAGTGGTTTTCTCCTGATCTACTGGGGCGATGGCAATCTGATTATACCCCGAGTATCCGTCTAGAAAATAATAGAGCTCATGTCCCGCCAATCTGTCTAGCATCTGGTCAATGAATGGTAACATGAAATGATCTTTCCTTGTTGCTTTGTTCAGCTTCATGTAGTCCATGCATACTCTCCATCCAGTCACCGTTCTTGTTGGAATCAGCTCGCTCTTTTCATTTGTGACCGCATTAATTCCTCATTTCTTTGGCACACAATGCATAGGACTCACTTAAGTGCTGTCTGAGATGGGGAAATGATGCCAGCATCTGACCGGTGCTTACACACGCGTATAACGCAAGCACACGTATCGTTCAAGTAGTATAAAAATATCGATCCCACAAGGACTTAATATCTAATCTATTAATTTTATGAGGTCAAATGATTACTAGTATCTAACAGGTTGTTTGATTGATTTGAAATGGTGACGATTCTAAATTTAAAAACAAGTACATAAAATTATCCGAAAGTAGGTTTTAAGAAAATTCATTATTAAAAACTATCTAGGGTTGTGATTTCTTCCAATATCATTTTAAAGATGAAGTGGTTATCTTAAAGTTGGGTAATATATTGATTTATTAACCTGAAACACTAAATTATATGTAAGCCTCTGTCGATGGTCAGACACAAATACCCAGTTTAACCCAATTGAACCATATGTCTATGTCAACCAAATTATCTGGATTCATTAAGTTTAAGTTCCAATTATGGCTACCCCCGCCCGACATGTATATGTCTTTCCTGTAAGGAAATCTATTAAAGGGTTATCTATCCTCAAGGAATATCGTGGACTATTGAGTCTAAGGTCTTAAACTTAAAATCCCTATGTCTAGTTCATTTTAAGTTTCGCAGTTCAATTTTATTAATGGCCAGTTAATGAAAAAGCATTAAGATTAAGACTCAATAAATAAATCTTTATATTACCCAAGCTATAATCTAACCCCTTATAAACCGGTGATATTGGATTTCATCACAACCCCAGATAATTGGCTTAGTTACGACACATATTTACGGGTAGTAAAAAAAACTTAAATAAAATAAAAGACATAAAGTAAAATACTGAAAATTAAATACTGAAAAGTAAATGCTGAAAGTAAATACTGAAAATTAAATACTGAAAATTAAATGCTGAAAGTAAATTACTGAAAGTAAATTGCTGAAAGTAAATTGCTGAAAAGTAAATTGCTGAAAAGTAAATTGCTGAAAGTAAATTACTGAAAAGTAAAAAATGAAAATTAAAGAAAGAAAAGTACTGTGCGTAAAAGTAAATTGCGGAAAGTAAAAACTGAAAAGTAAAGAAAAGAAAGTGCGAAAGCGGAAATTAATTACTGAAAGCTGTAAATAAACAAACAAGATACAATCTTCTTAGTATTCTTAAGGAATTCCTTAGAAGAAAGTATGAATTTTACAAATGAAATGGCTTGGTATTTATAGGCAAAATTTTGCCTCCATCAAATCATCCACCAAATCAATTATTAATTGCTCCACTAATTTCTCCACTAATTGCTCCACCAAATCTATTATTAATTGCTCCACTAATCTCTTATCATGTTTGGTGATGATTTGATAATTTTTATTATTTATTTATTAATTTATTTTTTTGCTTTGAAAATGATTGAAAGTGACTTTAATAATTACACACAACACACTTCTGTATGGTTCATCAATTTCGAGCATGAAATCCTCAGAATTCGAAATTATTCTGTCTTTCAAAGCTGTAGATCTTTGAGTCTTCTTTAATCTGGATCTTGAATCAGCACAATCCGATATCGGAGTAAAACTTTATGCCCAAAATACGACAGATGCGCAAAATTGGAATTTCCAAAACTGCACTTCGTCAAAAACGCCCTTTCAAGTTTCCAATCTCTAAAATTAAAATATCAAGTCCAATAATTGCCCTTATTTGACCCATATTTCGTCCTAAATGATTTTATTAAGTCCCAATATTATTTTATCTGCAAAATAAACTAAAACATATCAAAACGTTCATCAAACCCGAGAAACTAAAAAAAATATTAAGTAAAAGGGGCGGTAAATATTGATATATTATCCGCTCATCACACCCCCCCAAACTAACATTTTGCTAGTCCTCGAGCAAAACAATAAAATAAAATACAAGAATAATTAAAATTAAACTAAGCCACTTTCGTAGGGATCACAGTTGCATTTAACATATGCAACAAGCCTTTAAACCCCTAGGTGTCCCTAGTGGACGAGTTATAGTCTCGTGAGGACTTACAACAACGATACCCACAAACATTTTACAAAAGTAAAAAGGTAGTGAAACTAATGCACACAAAAGCAAAAAGACAAGAGAAAAGAGAATAAAGAAGTTAGTGACTAATCAGGTGAAACTTCTACTCCAAATCAATAGTTGTTTTGTTTCATTCTAAATTACCGAATAAGTAAATTATCCGATTATTTTTACCATTCTCCATATACACAGTCGATAAAATATTAATCAACTCATTTTTGCCACAACAGTCATAAGTGCAGTTGATGAGAGAGTAATATTTTTGTCCTAAAGTTCTATCAGATTTCACACTTTTTTGTAGCAATGGAATAATTTTTCTGATTTTTCAGATTTTTTTCTTTGATTTTTCTCTATTTTTTATTTATATACAATATCTTCCATCTATGTAGCGAGTGTTGGGTCGGTGGCTCCCAAACCAGTTGGCTTTAGGGCACCAGGTGTTAAGACATCCCTACGAACTTAATTACTCAGACTTCAGATATATATATTTTTGCAGCATCTTTGATCCATGTAACGAGCTTTGGGTCAGTGACTCCCAAACCAGTTGGTTTTATGGCACTAGGTGTTAAAACACCCTTACAGACTTAATAACTCGGATCTCAGACATTTTTTTTTTTACTCCATTGCTTTTTGAGATGCTTCCTCTAATTAAACTAGAGAACTGAATATTACAAACTTTTCAATTTTAGCTCATGTCCGTATGTTACTATATATGTTGATAATACCTGTCAACTGAGCATATGAAGATCCATTTTAGTCCGTTTTATGGAGAATTCACAATTAAATAATTCAAAAGGAAATAAACAAAATTAACTTATTTCGAAAATAGGCTTGAGATACGTCTCAGGAGTGGAAACTCCTTACTCAGTTATCTCTTTACCAATTTCACCCTTTTAGTCAAAATAAAAACACAAAAACGCAAAATATTTTTGTAATTTTTGAAAATTATTCAATTTTTTTGTATTTTTCGAAAAATTTTGGACTAAAAATAAAAACAACACACAAACTAAAACAGGTACTGATCAACTAATTCCCTCCCCCAAACCTAAATGAGACATTGTGCCCAATGCCTTAAAAAGTAGAAGAAGAGTTTAGAAAATAATACCTGGTTAGCTGAAATTCTACAGGAAATTAAAGGTTAAGATCCAGATTAATCCTACGCCTCTTACCATGATCGTCCTCAGACCAATTTATCTTTGAAAGGATATGGTCAACTCGTGGTTCATAGGCTATGAGTTGGTCTATTAGATCCGGAGCAGTTCTAGCAATAAAAGGAGTTCTTTTAAAGGTTTTGACACGAACCCATTTCTCCGGGCATCATCAAGAACAACACAAAAAAGACTTAAAATCCATCAATGTTGTACAACCCAATTGGTTTCTGGTGTATGTTCAGGTTCGCCCAAGATAGCACAATAAAAATTTCCTCCAATGTACCCAAGCCACCTGGCAAAGCAATAAAAGCATCAGCACGGTTAATCATTTCTACCAAACGTTCAGACATACCTGACACGATCAGTTCCTCTCCGTTTGATGGTTCAATAAGATTTGCTTCTGCCAAGGGTTTTGGGATGATTCCCAAAACGTGACTGCCTCCTTCCTGTACAGCTTTTGAAACGATCCCCATAAGTCCAAGATTGCCTCCGCCATAAATTAAGTGCATATTTCTTGCAGCTAAGACTCGACCCAATTCTTGTGCTGCTTCTACGTATTGTGGCTTAACACCAACACTACTACCGCAAAACACACAAATGTTTTCAACTCGTCTTCTTGAAGTGGCTTCCATTTTTTATATGTATTTCTTTATCAACTCTGGATGCCTTCAAAAGTGCAATGACGGGCTGAATTTATAGTACCTGAAAAAGGGTAAGTAAAAATAGCACAAGTATCTTCCAGAGGACGATTAGTAGCGAAATGATATCGTGATAGTCAAAAAGGTATGGATCCTGTCGGAGAGAAAATAAAAGAAAACAACAAAACAAATCACAATTATTAAGAAAAGACAAAGAGATATAATATTTACAAGAAAAGTAACGGCTTGATTGACGTCTATACGTCATAGACAAGCTTCCCATCCAATTTTCTTATAAACTGGCAAACATGGTCTTTTTGAGTCAGATTCCCAAGACTTAATTGTTGTCTTTCTTTTTGAAATTGTGTATGTAATTTGCGAATGGCTATGTGAACATATCCACTGGGATGCGTCTCAAGAGTTAAAGATATATCATCTAAAGACTCCTTACTCAAGCCATCCATAATGAATTTAATCTTATCTTCGCGGTTAGCAGACACCATTCCTAAAGAACGACAACGAGTATTGCAATTCCAGCGTGCACATTTGTAACAAACACCCATTTGTTTAGCTCTACGTTTCTTTGCATAGGTGCTTCTTCCAAAACCAGACAGATGTGAAATAAAAGAGTCAGAAGACTCACCTGCCAATCGGACTCGTGCTTCAATTACCCAACGAATGTCATTAGGAATACCTTTGATCATGAGTAGTCTCATCCGTTCCAAGCGAGCTTTGTAGACTTTCATCAGAGATTTTTGAGGGAGAGAAGGAAATTGCTTGTGAAGATTTGCGAGAGCTTCTTCCATCGTGAAATGATTAAACCTATAAAAATTAAACACACAAAAATAAAACACACCAGATCATAATATATACAAAAATTGCATGGGTTGCCTCCCTGCGAGCGCTAAGTTTAAAGTCGTCAGCTAGACGTGACTTCTCGAACGTTAGGCTAGATCTGAAAGTGTGACACTTTCTTTTTTTCGCTCAAATGATTCTCCCCAGTAGTGCTTAACACGCTTGTTTTTAACCTTGAAAGTTTTGTTGGAGTCAGGATCATGTATCTCAACTGCTCTGTCTGGTAAAACCTTGGTGATCACAAATGACCTGACCACCGTGATTTTGGCTTCCATGGGAAGAATTTCCCCCTTGATTTGTTTAATAGTACCTTCTGCCCTGGTTCTAGTTGTATGCGCACTATCTTCTCATCATGTCTTTTCTTGCCTTTTCCTTGTACAATTTGGCATCCTCAAAAGACTGTATGTGAAATTCCTCCAATTCGTTGAGCTGGTGGAACTTTTTCTCTTATGTTGCTTGTAGTGCAAGAATAGGCTTCTTCAGTACGCAGTGCGCTTTATCTTCAGGCTCCACAGGTAATTGACATGCTTTAAGTTTGTCAGTAGAACTTTGTCTTTCATCAGAGTTCTGAACGGTACTATGTATCACGTCAAGTCTGAAACATTCCTCCTTCTTTTCATCATCTGGGAAATTCATGGCTTTGAAAACATTGAATGTTACTTCTTGGTCTTGTACCCTCATGGTTAGTTCTCCTTTTTGTACATCAATAATGGTTCTACCTATAGCCAAGAATGGTCTCCCGAGGATGATTGGCATGTCTGCGTCTTCCTCTATATCAAGGACAATAAAATCTGCTAGGAAAATGAATTTGTCAACCTTGACCAGCACATCCTCAACTACGCCTCTTAGAAATACGAGCGTTCTATCAGCAAGTTGTAGTGAGACTGAAGTGGGCATTGTTTCGCCAATCTGCAGTTTCCTGAAAATAGAAAAAGGCATCAAGTTAACACTAGCACCTAAATCACACAGAGCCTTACCGAAGTCACGTTCTCCTATGGTGTAAGGAACAGTGAAACTGCCAGGATATTTCAACTTTGGAGGAAGTTTTCTCTGAATGATGGCTCTGCATTCTTCTGATAATGCTACTGTCTCATAATCTCCCAATCTCCGCTTTTGTGAAAGAATGTCTTTCATGAATTTGGCATAGCTGGGCATTTGTTCCAACGCTTCTGCAAATGCTTGTCCAGTTTATTCTTCTGAAGACGCTGAGGAAAAGGTGGAGGTGGAGTGATCTGTTCTTTTTCCTTTGCTTCTTTTTCCTCCATCTGTTGCTTTGTTTCTTTTGGAAAATCTTCAATTGTTGTTGCCTTGATTCCAACATCTTTGTTGATTTCAGTACCGCTTTTTAACATGATGGCATGACATTGCTCCTTCCCCATGTTCCTTGGATTTGGCTCTGTGTTGCTAGGAATGATGCCTGGCGGTCTGTAACTCTGAGAATTGGCCAGTTGTCCAATTTGATTCTCCAGTGCTTTAATAGAAGCTGATTGAATTTGAATTAATGTTGCTTGGGATTGAAACATAACATCATATCTTGCTTCTTGAGAGTCGTGTTTTGCTTCTATCATTTTCAAGTGGGTCAACACTTCTGTTATTCCTGGTTCATTTCCCTGCTCCTGGCTTTTGTTCTGTTGCTGGAATTCAGGTGGTGGATAGTTCTGCTGTTGGCCTGAATTTTTACTCCATGAAAAATTGGGATGATTCCTGCACCCTAGGTTGTAGGTGTTGGAATATGGATTGTTCCCCTGTCTGTTGAAATTGTTGACATAATTCACCGTCTCTTCAAGTTGGTTCGACTCTGGTGCTCCTCCATATGGTGAACTTGTGGATCTAGTGGTAAAAGTCTCCATGAATTTGCATATCTGATCTAGCTTGGCTTTGACTGCTGTATTGGCTCCACTTTCATAAATTCCTGCAATTCTTTGGATCATGCTCCTTTCTGTTGGCCACAAGGAATTGTTGTTGGCCATTTCTTCGATTAGGTCCCAGGCTTGATCTTCTCCTTTTGCCATCAAGGCTCCTCCAGCAGCAGCATCAATTGTGGTTCTCATTATTCCAGAAAGCCCATTATAAAATGTTTGGACTTGAAGCCATTTTGGAATCTCATGGTGAGGACATTTCCGGAGCAAATATTTATACCTTTCCCAAGATTCGCAGAGGGATTCTGAATCTTGTTGTACAAAGGATGTGATGTCATTCCTCACCTTTCTGGTTCTGGCTGGTGGAAAGTACTTTGCAAGAAATTTGGTGGCTAAAGTGTTCCAAGTTGTGATAGAACCTGCTGGTAGTGAATGTAGCCAAGCTTTAGCTCTGTCTTTCAGGGAATATGGAAAAAATCGCAGTCTCATTGCTTCTTCTGATGCTCTGTTGTAGTTGAAAGTACCGCAAACTTCCAGGAAGTTACTGATGTGGGCATTAGGATCTTCAGTTGCATTCCCCCCGAACTGAACTGACTGCTGAATCATCTGAATGCATGTTTTGATGTTACACGCATTTGCTGGTAAGAGAGGAAGTACAATACAGGAATGAGTCTGTCAACCACCGGAATGGTTCTGTCTCGAATGGGAATTGGTGGTGCAACCTCCAACGGTTCAGGTTCCATGTTGACTAAAGCTTCTTGGCCTTCTCGCCTTTCCCTTCTCAACTGTCTGATGGTTCTTTCAATTTATGGGTCAAGCGATCGGAGTTCAAAACTTCATTTTCGTCTCATGTAGTTTCTGAGAACCTGAAACACAAGAAAACAAAAACAATAAGTAAAAAGAAATTAGATACAAGTAACGTATCTAACCCTAAAATTAATAGTGAAAGATAAATAAGTCCCCGGCAACGGCGCCAAAAACTCGACCGGTGCTTACACACGCGTATAACGCAAGCACACGTATCGTTCAAGTAGTATAAAAATATCGATCCCACGAGGACTTAATATCTAATATATTAATTTTATGAGGTCAAATGATTATTAGTATTTAACAGGTTATTTGATTGATTTGAAATGGTGACGATTCTAAATTTAAAAACAAGTAAATAAAATTGTTCGAAAGTAGGCTTTAAGAAAATTCATTATTAAAAACTATCTAGGGTTGTGATTTCTTCCAATATCATTTTAAAGATGAAGTGGTTATCTTAAAGTTGGGTAATATATTGATTTATTAACCTGAAACACTAAATTATGTGTAAGCCTCTGTCGATGGTCAGACACAAATACCCAGTTTAACCCAATTGAACCATATGTCTATGTCAACCAAATTATCTGGATTCATTAAGTTTAAGTTCCAATTATGGCTACCCCCGCCCGACAGGTATATGTCTATCCTGTAAGGAAATCTATTAAAGGGTTATCTATCCTCAAGGAATATCGTGGACTATTGAGTCTAAGGTCTTAAACTTAAAATCCCTATGTCTAGTTCATTTTAAGTTTCCCAGTTCAATTTTAATAATGGCCAGTTAATGAAAAAGCATTAAGATTAAGACTCAATAAATAAATCTTTATATTACCCAAGCTATAATCTAACCCCTTATAAACCGGTGATATTGGATTTCATCACAACCCCAGATAACTGGCTTAGTTACGATACATATTTACGGGTAGTAAAAAAAACTTAAATAAAATAAAAGACATAAAGTAAAATACTGAAAATTAAATACTGAAAAGTAAATGCTGAAAGTAAATACTGAAAATTAAATACTGAAAATTAAATGCTGAAAGTAAATTACTGAAAGTAAATTACTGAAAAGTAAAAACTGAAAATTAAAGAAAGAAAAGTACTGTGCGTAAAAGTAAATTGCGGAAAGTAAAAACTGAAAAGTAAAGAAAAGAAAGTGCGAAAGCAGAAATTAATTACTGAAAGCTGTAAATAAACAAACAAGATACAATCTTCTTAGTATTCTTATGGAATTCCTTAGAAGAAAGTATTAATTTTACAAATGAAATGGCTTGGTATTTATAGGCAAAATTTTGCCTCCATCAAATCATCCACCAAATCAATTATTAATTGCTCCACTAATTTCTCCGCTAATTGCTCCAAAAAATCCATTATTAATTGCTCCACTAATATCTTATCATGTTTGGTGATGATTTGATAATTTTTATTATTTATTTATTAATTTATTTTTTTGCTTTGAAAATGATTGAAAGTGACTTTAATAATTACACACAACACACTTCTAGATGGTTCATCAATTTCGGGCATGAAATCGTCAGAATTCGAAATTATTCTGTCTTTCAAAGCTGTAAATCTTTGAGTCTTCTTTAATCTGGAACTTGAATCAGCTCAATCCGATATCGGAGTAAAAAGTTATGCCCAAAATACGACAGATGCTTAAAATTAGAATTTCCAAAACTGCACTTCGTCAAAAACGCCCTTTCAAGTTTCCAATCTCCAAAATTAAAATATCAAGTCCAATAATTACCCTTATTTGACCCATATTTCGTCCTAAATGATTTCATTAAGTCCCAATATTATTTTATCTGCAAAATAAACTAAAACATATCAAAACGTTCATCAAACCCGAGAAACTAAACAAAATATTAAGTAAAAGGGGCGGTAAATATTGATATATTATCCGCTCATCAGTATCCAACCATTTGATAATTTCTTTCTTCACGACCTCCTTCATGATTGGATTTAGTCTCCGTTGATGCTCTACTGTGGCTTTGTACTCGTTATTCATAAGAATTCTGTGCATGTAAAATGATGGACTAATGCCTCGAATGTCTGCTATAGTCTGGCCAATGGCTTTCTTGTGTTCTCGTAACACTCTCAATAACTTTTCTTCCTACTCCAATGTTAGCGTCGAAGAAATAATCACAGGTAAATTAGAAGAGTTTCCTAAGAATACATACCTGAGATGGTTGAGAAGTAGCTTCATTCTAGCTATGGTGGTTCTTTAATCGAGGGCTTGATTCGTTCTTTTTTGGTAGTTCCAAACTTTCCATCTATGGTGTCGATTTGAAGCAAAAGGGTCTGTCAAGATAGTTGATACATTCTAGAATTTCTTCATCTAGCTCGCTATCAGTCATGTTGGTGATGCAAGCTTCAAGTTTATCCATGAGAAGTTGCATTGTAGCAGTATCTTGGATGATACTATCTACAACATCAATTCTGAAACATTTTTCCTCCTTTTCATCACTCAGGAATTTCATGGCTTTGAAAACATTGAAGGTAATTTCTTGGTCTTGCACTTTCATGGTTAGTTCTCATTTTTGTACATTAGTAACAGTTCGACTTGTAGCCAAGAATGGTCTCCCGAGGATGATAGGTACATCTTTGTCTTCTTCCATGTCAAGGATAATGAAATCTATTGGGAGAATGAGTTTGTCGACTTTGACCAACACATCTTCAACTACACCTCTTGGAAATACGAGTGTTCAATCAGCAAGTTGCAGAGAGACTGAGGTGGGCATTGCTTCTCCAATCTGCAGTTTCATGTAGATCGAAAAAGGAATCAAATTAACACTAGCACCTAGATCACACAAAGCTTTACCAATGTAATGTTCTTATATGGTGCATGAGACGGTGAAACTACCAGGATATTTCAACTTTGGGGGAAGTTTCCTCTGAATGATGGTGCTGTATTCTTCTTTCAATACTACTATCTCGTAATCTCCCAATCTCCGCTTTCGTGACAGAATGTCTTTTATGAATTTGACATAGCTGGGCATTTGTTCCAACGCTTTTGTAAATGGAATGTTGATATGTAGCTTTTTGAAGACCTCCAAGAATCGAGCAAATTGTTTGTCCAGTTTGTTTTTCTGGAGACGCTGTGGAAAAAGGTAGAGGTGGAGTGAATCTTTCTTGATCTTTTTCCTTTGCTTCTTTTTCCTCTATCTGTGGCTTTGTTTCTTTTGGAACTTCCTCAATGGATGCCTTGATTCCAACATCTTTGTTGATTTCAGTACCGCTTTTCAAAGTAATGGCTTGATATTGTTCCTTCCCTCGGTTCCTTGGATTTGGTTCTGTGTTGCTAGGAAGGTTGTCTGGCGGACTGTAACTCTGAGCATTGGCCAGTTGTCCAATTTGATTTTCCAGTGCCTTATAAAAGTTGATTGGCTTTGAAACATAACATCATATTTTTTTAACTGTGCTAGCACTTCCGCTATTCCTGGTTCTTTTTCATGCTCCTGGCCTTTGTTCTGCTGTTGGAATCTGGGTGGTGGATTGTTCCTTTGCCCTGAAATGTTGCTCCATGCGAAATTGGGGTGATTCCCTCACCCTGGGTTGTAGGTACTGGAATATGGATTGTTTCCCCGTCTGTTGAAATTGTTGACATAATTCATCGTCTCCTCATGTTGGTTTATTTCTGGTGCTCCTCCATATGGTGAACTTGTGGATCCAACATTACCTTGTATGCTAAGAGCTTTCATGAATTTGCATATCTGATCCAGCTTGGTATTCACTACTGTGTTGGCTTCAACTTCATAGATCCCAGCAATTCGTTGAATCATGCTCCTTTATATTGGCCACAAAAAATTATTGTTGGCCATTTCTTCAATTAAGTCCCAGGCCTGATCTTCTCCTTTTGCCATTAAAGGTCCTCCAGCCGCAACATCAATTTTGGTTCTCATTAATCCAGAAAGTCCATTGTAGAATTTTTAGACTTGTAGCCACTTTGCAATCTCATGATGAGGATATTTTCTGAGCAAATCCTTGTATCTTTCCTAAGCTTCGCATATGGATTCTGAATCATGTTGTACAAAGAATGTGATATCATTCCTCAGCTTTGCAGTTCTGGCTGGTGGAAAGTACTTTGCAAGGAATTTGGTGGCTAGAGTGTTCCAATTTGTGATGGAACCTGCTGGTAGTGAATATAGCCAAGCCTTAGCTCTGTCTTTCAAGGAATATCGGAAAACATGAAATCTCATTGCTTCTTCAGCTGCTCGGTTGTAATTGAAAGTGCCGCAAACTTCCAGGAAGTTGCTGATGTGGGCATTAGGATCTTCAGTTGCATTCCCCCCAAACTGAACTGACTACTGTATCATCTGGATGCATGTTTTGATGTCACACGCATTTGCTGGTATGAGAGGAAGTACAATACAGGAAATGAAGCCGTCAACCACCAGAATAGTTCTGTCTCGAATGGGGATTGGTGGTGCAACCTTCAAAGGTTCAGGTTCCATATTGATTAGTACTTCTTGGCCTTCTCACATTTCCCTTCTCAACTGTCTGATGGTTCTTTCAATTTCTGGGTCAATCGGTCGGATTTCAAAGCTTCTGGTTCGTCTCATGTAGTGTCTGAGAACCTGAAACACAAGAAAATAGAAATAATAAATAAAAGAAAATTAGACACAGGTAAATGTATCTAACCTTAAAATTTATAGTGAAAGATAAATATCTCCCCGACAACGGCGCCAAAAACTTGATCGGTATGATTACACACGTATAACGCATGCGCATGTATCGTTCAAGTAGTATAAAATGTATCGATCCCACGAGGACTTAATACCTAAGCTATTAATTTATGAAGCCAAATGTTTACAAGTCTCTAATAGATTTGTTGTTTGATTGGATGGTGACTTTAAACTAAAACAAGTAAATAAAATAGCACGAAAGTGAATTAAAGGTAAAATCAATATTATTAAACTATCTAGGGTTGTGAATCCTTCCAATATCTTTTAAAAATGAAGTGGTTATCTCATGTTTGTGCAATATATCGGTTTATTAACCTGGAACACGAAATTATGCAAAAGCCTCTGTTGATGGTCAGATGAAAATACCCAGTTAATCATATGTCTATGTTAACCAAGTTACCTGAATTCATTAAGATTAAGTTCCAATTGTGGCTACCCCTGCCCAAAAGGTATATGTCTATCCTAGAAGGAAATCTATTAAGGGGTATCTAATCCTTAATGGAGATCGTGGGCTAGTAAGTCTAAGCCTGAAACTTAAAATTTCTTTGTCAAGTTTATTTTAAGTTTACCACATCAATCTTATTAATGGCCAGTTAACAAGAAGCATTAAGCTTAAGACTTAATAAATAAACCTTTATATTACCCAAACTATAAAATAACCTCTTATAAACCGCTGATATTGGAATTCATCACAACCCTAGATAACATGTTTAGTTACGACACATATCTAAGGCTAGTAAAAGCTTAAATAAGGTAAATGACATAAAATAAATACTGGAAATTAAAAACGTAAATAAAACAATAAAGAAAATGCTGAGGTTAGAGGATCCACTTTTATTACTTCTATTTTAGATATCTCCCTTATTATAATATATTAACTTTGCATGACATTACCAACTGACCATAAATGTGGTATCCTGATTAAGTCAAATTTATGATTAATTCCAACCGACCATAAAGGCGGTATCCAATTTAGTCATGTTAAAATCAATTTAATTAAGTCCAACCGACCATAAAGGCGATATCCCATTAAGTCAGGTTTTAAATAGTTTATATATTATAATTAATGGAGATTAATCTAAATATTAGTAATAAAAGCTTTACCTTTAACCCTAGCAAGGGGAATTTACCTCCTCATACTGGAAAATAAAATAAAGACTGAAAATTAAAATAAAGAAAGTACTATTGCATAAAATAAATAAAATTAAATACAGAAAGCTGTAAATAAACAAACAAGATACAATCTTCTTAGCATTCTTAAGGAATTCCCCAGAAGAAGGTATGAATTGGAATTCTGAAATCGACCTCAATTTATAGGCAAAGTTTGGCCTCACGCGTCGTGACACGTGGAACATTGTGCATTGCGACTCGCTGTCGATTGATGATGTTGGGATGTATGCCATAGAGCTATATATGATGTAAATGAATTTATGTATTTTGAAATAAAATGAAGCATTATTCATTTATCAAAGTGTTTGTATAATTTTCACATATTATAAATTATCTTGAATACCCTAGATTACTTATGTACCTTCAGACTTAGTGTATGAGTGTCATACACAAGAGGATTTAAGTCTGAAGTTAGTAATCTTAAATAGTCCATAGAGAGCAAACAAAGCGGGTACTATGTTTGTGGTTTATCTATAGCCGCTGTCCATTCTATATTTGTATGGCAACCTTGATACATGATCGTCCAAGTAGAGACATGAGAATGAAGGCACCTTGTATGATGTGATCATATAGGACTGGACTCAGATGGAAATGACATTCTTATAATATCCGTTAAACAAAGAAAGTCATTTCGATCTACTAGATGGTCATTTATGGATTGATCTTAATCCTGAGTGTACTACGAACTCCTGCATGGCAGGCTATGTCCTTTGATTTACAAAGGTGAGGTTGGTGTAGCAGTCCCGACCAATAGCTACGTACTTTGGGGGCATGGTCTGTTGTGTAGCTGGGAACGTTCTACATGGACATGGAGTTCACTCCTTCTTGCAAGAAGTAGATGAGTATCTTTCTTAAGGGTTGATTCGGTACTTGAACGATTTGAGCGCTCAAGTCTTTCTATTACGAATAGAAATATTAAAATTCATAATGGTTATGAATAAATCGTTCATTAGAGAATCAATGGTACTTAAGGTAAAAATAATTAGAGGGGTATAACGGACATTATGACCCGACTCTAATTACGAGATACTCATGAAGGGCTAATCTATATGTAGTGACTATATCGATGGACACTGACTTGGTTCGGCTTAATATACTATCTGCGGCAACGAGAGTTCAGCTTCGTTATTTTAGTGGAATAACCCGGAGTTAAGAAAATTCAGTATAATTAATTAAGAGCTTAATTAATATTTCAAGATTATTAGAGCTCGGAACCGTAGGTCCATTTGGTCCCCGTGCTAGCTCAATATACTATAGCGGATTTTAATATAATTGGATAGTCCAATTATATATTCACATATGTATAAATATTATTAATACGATTAATAATATTATTTGTCACACTTGGAACTATATATTAAAAGTTAATATATGGTTTATATACTAAATGATTATATGATAATTGTTTATTATTTATTATTAAATTATATTTAATATAATTAAAATGAAGGCTAATATTGGAATTCCAAATTTGGATTTTAGAAACCCTTGAATAAAATTTGCAAGTTACACCTTTATGAAATGTAGTAACTCTTTGATTTTGTAACATATATTTTAATTATGGAATTGAATACTTAATGTTACAAAATTATCTATTATTCCTTGTGTTGGCCAATTTTCAAAGGAAAAGGAGGGGGAGAGTTTTTGGAAAATAAACATCTTAAATTGGATGTTACAACCCTTAAAGAGCAATTTTAAATTATCATTAAGATGATAATTATTCAATATTGGATGTTACAAAAATTGATATACATGTAGAGGAGTGGCCGAAAATACAAGGGTAGAGAGTGGAAAAGATTTTGCAATTTTTGGAAATTGGAAATCCTAAGTATAAAAAGAAAAATTAGATTTTTCTTTGGAACTCTCTCACTTGTAACCCTAGCCACCTTTCTTCATCTTCTCCATTCTCTCAAAATTTGAGAAACTCAAAAAAGAACAAAAAGAAGAAAATCAAAATAAATTGAGTGTGACAAAATCTCTAAAAAGGTTAGGGATTAAATTGTGTGAGTCAAGCCCACACTTGTTTCTGTTGGTTGTGAGACATAGCACGGAAGACTCCTTTGGTGTCGAACATAATATAATCCATCATTATTCATCTATACAAGCACACAACAGTGAGGGTGAATTGTCTTCATTGTCGCGCCATACATAAGTGATTCGGGGCTCGGTTTGAATTTTATTTAATCCGAAATTTTGGGAAACACTTGGGGACATTTTGGGGCTGTGTTAGGACTGATTTTTGAGTGAAAAATCAGACCAGAAATATCTCTACTGGTCACGCAAATCAGGGGGTGATTTGGGTGTATTTCGGGCGTATAACGAGTCCAATACAGTCCAATATTTCACTGCAGTTCGGGGGCTGTTTGGGGACTGTTTTCAGGGGAGTTCTAGGGCTGTAATTTTTTCCGAAACAGAAAAAAATTTCATTGTTGCTGCTGGTCAGATTCGGCCATTTAAGGTGAAGGGCATAAAAAATTTTCAAGTTCGATCTGTGTGCCTAAACCGTTTCCGCTGCGCGAGGAAAGCATTTCCTAAAGATGACACGTGGCACGGGCTTTGCGGAGATGATGACACGTGGCGTTAGTTAAGACGGAAGCTGAATTATTGACTCGGCATCGCGACACAGAGTGCTTTGAGCATCGCGACGCTGACTTCATCATGACGTCAGCATTGATGTGTTTCAATGATGAGTGTCGGCAGCATGTGATGGTAACACATGTTCGGTGCACGTTAGCAGATTGTTGTGATGTTGACACATGGCAGTGCATGTTAGAAAATACACATGATAGCAGGCTTGTCTGTTTGTCACACGTGTCCGGCGCACGTTAGCAGACGACGTATTTTAGCAAACGACACATTTTAGCAGGAAATTTATATTTTTGCCTTTTTGTCCGTTTTTTACTGTTTTGGCCCCGATTTGATTCCAGAGAGTCTGTTATTTTATTTATCTATAAAATAACACAAAACACATCAAAATATTCACAAAACTCAAGAAACTATACAAAATATTAAGTAAAAGGGACGGTAAATACTGATATATTTATCGCTTATCAGTGGCTTAGAAATTAACGTGTAAATCCTATGACTCGTGGTAAGTTATTCGGTGTCAAGGAACTCCAAGCCTAGAAAAATTCCAGAATTCCAATCCTAAAGGGGATTCGAGGACTAATCCTATTTAAGGGGGAAAAAATGTATTACCTCGATAATTCTGAAGACCACTATGTAATAGTTGGCATAATACATGATATAAATCAAGCTCAAGCATGTATATGCTTGTGGAATTATATTTCAGACCTTCGATGAATCCTTTGCAGTTCCAATACAAAATTTACTTTCAGTTCTACTTCAAACATCCTTTAGTATTTGGGCCATAACTTTTTCATACGATCTCCAATTTTTATGCATTTTATATCATCAGAAATCTAAAAATGGGACCTACAACTTCCATGTTTAATATCCAAATTTATACCAAAACCAAGTCAAATATCGTGATTACTGTGGATGCTACAGTAAATTTCGAGGATGGCCTAGAGTTTGTGATGTGGCACAATCATAACAACCCATTTCATTATAAAAAATCGGCCCTCCTTTCATAAATAGAGGGCTATTCACTCACCCCTTACACTTCTCTAAAAATGTGAGCAACCTCTTCCAACCTTCTTCTTCCTCAAGCAAAATTTGTGACGGAATGGTGATGAATTTCCAAGTTTTTTCTGATCAAGTAAGCCTATTTTTCTTCATTCTTAATCTTATTTAGGAAAATGATCATCCATTCTTCATTTTCATTCTCACACTTAGGAACCCTACAAATTTGGGGATTTATAGTCTGAGAAGATAAAGCAAAATTTAAGCCTTAATACATGATTGTGATGTTGTTTATGATGGATTATACTTAAGCTTTGGTTGGAATAATGACAAGGTGTAGAATGGGCATGAGGGCTGAATTCTTAGCATGTTGGGGGGAAGTTATTTTTAATATTTTAATGATAATTTGTTGAGATTCATGCACTAGAAGATGATATAACATGAGTTTAATTTATTTGGGAGTTGATAACTCAAAGATTGTAAAAACCAGAGCCTTTGTTCAATTATATGGATGTGTTGGGAAATTATTCATTATGATAGATGATGTTATAGACATGTTGTAGTTAGAGAAGTGCTCATGTGAAGGTTTTAATGTGATGGTAGTGTTGGAATTGCTTTAGGCAGTGACAATAGAGAACTGGTATTGGCCCTGAAATCGAGCTAGCATCATGACACGTATGGACTAGCATCACGACGTCGAACATGTGAATACTCTCTGCCTCAGGTCAGGTCGTGTGGGCATTGTGACGCTCAACACTTAGCATCGTGACGCGGATCATGAGGGTGTTCTCTACCTCGAGTCTGATCATGTGGCGTCGCGACGCATAACAAGAAGATGTGTCTACCTCAGGTCTGACCGACTTGGAGTCACGACGCATACCCCATTTACAGGATCAAATTTAGCCCATTTCAATTTAATCCTAGGATGTTAGAGGCCACCCTTAGGGTTTTGTGTCAGCATATACACACATATTATGTCATGTCACAGGCATAATACGCCATGTAGTGATAATAGTTAGTGAAATGAGAAGCTTAATCTAGTTCCAAAGCATATATCTCAACTTATGTACAAATTAAGGTTATCGATTATAGATTATTGGTAGGAATCGCAATTCTCTTTGACGAAGTGAAGTAGTGCCAGTCAGATTCCAAATCAGTGAATGGATATTTTCTTTGCAAGCCAATATTTACTTTCTATTTGTGATTTGAGACTTACTTTTTCTCACATCAGGGCGTTAGCCAAGTTTATTTCAGTTATTTTATGAATAAGAACGTTTGAAAAAGTTTTGATTTTAAAAGCATGATTTTTGTGATTTTTGGAGGCATAAAGGAAAAAACTACCTCAAATGTGACTTATGGAATTGACGATTATTGTAATTGAAGGATATAACATATGCACATGTAGATCAGGACTAGGGGGACGTCGATACATAATGCCCCTAGATCCTAGTTTCAGGACAGAGGATGACATATGCCCATAGATCCTAGATTTAGGGACATGATAGTGGCATGCATTGGGGGATGACGATATGTAACGCCCTAATGGCATGGAATTGCACATCTGGCTCTAGTTCAGTGGCTTGGGGGACGCCGATACGTAATGCCCCAAGACCACTAGTTAGGCGTATGAGAGGATGACAATACGTAACGCCCCTATGCGTTAGTTTTCTTCAGATTCTCAGAGATATGACTTTCAGAAAAGATAGTTTTATGAAAGAGTTTTCAAGAGAAATAATTTTATGAGAATCTCAGAGTTTTACAGACAGAAAGGATTTCCAGAAGAGTTTTCACAGAAAGATATGTGTTTTTAGGTAAGAAAGATTTTTCAGAAAAGATCAGTTTTCCTTGAGAGGATTTTCATTCCAGAAAAATGAATGTTTCATAAAGTATTTCATTTTCTATTTTAAACTGTCCACTCACTAGGTCGTTCAAATGATTTAACCCCCTCACTTCCAGTATTTCTGTTTTGCAAGTATACTCGGAGGACGAGCTCGAGAGGATGGATGCTGATGGCAGTCACTAGGGTGTTTGAGTCCACCAGATCGAGTATATAGGTTCAACACAATCAGTGTCAAAGTAAAATTACATTTCAGTCATTAGTAATGTATAAGTCATTGTAATGTGGTAAAAGTGTTTATTAAAAGGTTATAAAGAGAAGTGTATTTGAGTACACTGTTATGAATATTAAATTGCATTCTATGTTGTTAAATTGGGCAATGGTCCTCATGCATGAGTTTTTATTTGAGATGGATTAGTAGTGATGTTCACAGTCAGTAAGTTAGAGGCTCAGGGGGATAGGACAACCTATTTCCTGTTGGTAGCATCTCCTGAAGAGGGATGTTACGAAGATGGTATCAGAGCATGGTTTAGGGAGTCAGTGACTGCAGTGGGTTGAGTGCTGGGGTCTTGTATATGCAGTATGCCCGAGCTACTAGTATGCGAGACACTACCTCTCCAGTATCTGATCCTCAAGTACGTCCTCAATACCTATAGGTAGGTTATTAAGAATTCCCAAAGCTATTTAAATATTCTTCCTAATGAAAGTAACTATAATCCTTGTCTTAACAGAGAATCCTTATGTAGTCATCCTGGTTTATTATCAGAAGTTCAAGAGAAGTTATGAAAATAGATAGTAAAGTTCTAAGAATGATCACCCAAAGGATTAAAAAGAGAAAGCTATAAGAAAAGTAAGGAAGGATGTACATATGCTTAAAGCAACCATAGACAATAAGAGGTAGAGGTACAAAATGAGATAATAAAGAAAATATCAAAGCTTATAGTAATAAAGAGAATATAATAAGCTTGAGCAAGAATAAAAATGTCAGGTAGACTCGAGTAAGATTCCTTCTCTCCTAAGAAAATTACTATATCCAACTAGTATGAATCTGGACACCATACTCCTAGGTGTGCCAAACATGCTTCTGTTGTGTTAGTGCTTTTGTAAAAAAATCCATAAAATTATCTTCAATGGATATTTTCTCTATAATCATCTCTTTTCTCTCAATTATCTCTCTAATGAGATGAAATCGCGTGAGCACATGCTTGGATTTCTGGTGGAACCATGGTTTTTTTTATTAAGTAATGGTATCAGTGTTGTTATAATACATTATGATGCATTTCTGTATGTTAGAGAACACTTCCAGCTCCGTGATGAAATTCTTTATCTAGATTGCTTTTTTAGATGCCTCATATGTACTAAGTTTTGGTGGTGGAATCCACTGTAGTTAACTGCTTAGAGTTTTTCCAACTGATTGCTCCTTCATTCAAAGTAAACAGATACCCAGTCTGTGATATGTTATCATCATTGTCGGTTTGAAAGCTAGCATCACAATAGCTAATGAATTTTAGTTTAGAACAATATTCATATGTCAAGAACATGTCCTTAGTTCTTCTCAGATAATTAAGGATTGTTTTGACTACTATTTAGTGTTTCTCACCATGATTTTTCAGATATCTTCTTGTTAAGCTGGGAGCATAAGAGACATTAGGCCTTATACATAAAATGGAGTACATGATCGATCCAATCACTAAAGCATATGAGATCATACTCATATGCTTTGTATCTAAGAAAATGTGTGGACATTGCTCCTTAGATAATTTGATTCCATGAGAGGCATATAGATTTCCCTTCTTGCAATCTTCCATCTTGAACCTTTTTCAAGATTTTATCTATGTATGAAGATTGGGACAACCCAAATAATTTTTTAGATCTATCGTGGTAGATCCCAAAGATGTTAGCGGCCTCTCTCAAATCTTTAAAATATAAATTTAGAGATAACCATTGTTTGGTGGCTTATATCATAAGTGTCATTCCCATTGATAAGTATGTCATCGACATATAATACTAGATATACAACAACACTCCCACTACTTTTTCTATAAACACAAGGCTCATCTAAGTTTTTGACGAAGTCAAATTCCTTGACTATCTCATCAAATCATAAATTCCAACTTCTAGAGGCTTGCTTAAGTCCATAAATGGACCGTTTTAGCTTGCATACTTTGCTATGACCTTCCTTGGATGTAAACACTTGAGGTTGAGTCATGTAGAATTCTTCTGTGAGGTTCCCATTAAGGAAAGCTATTTTGACATCTATTTTCCAAATCTCATTATCAAAGTGTGCAGCTAGCACAAGTAAAATTCAAATGGACTTTATCATTGTAACAAGCGAGAATGTTTTGTTATAGTCAATTCCTTGGATTTTTCTATAACCTTTCACCACCAACCACACCTCATAGGTTTGGATGTTGCCATTTGCATCAGTTTCATATCTGTACACCCACTCACAGCCTATGGGTTTTATCCCATTCGGTGCATTAACTAAGTCACTGACTTGATTCTAATACATAGAGTCCATTTCTGATTTCATGGCCTCAAGCCACTTGGCTGAGTCAATGTCACACATTTCCTCCTCAAAGCTACTAGGACCATCATTGTCAATGACCTGATCATGTTCTTCATCAATATAGAAACCTTTCAAAGTTCATGACCTTATGGTTGTTCAGTTGCTACACTTTTAAGGGGCCAGAGGTTTGATCGATGTTAATTTTTTCTTTTGCCTCTTAGAGGTCAGATCTACTCCCAGTTAATTTCTTGAGAAGAATTCATTCTCTAGATATTTAGCATTTCGTGAGATAACAGTTCTTTCTTCACTTGGGATGTAGAACACATATGCTCTTGAGTTCTCATTTGGAGAAACTAGGATTTGAATATTATTTCTATCATATAAATATAAAGAACGATTCTTAATATTTATATTATAACCTTCAGTATCTAATATAAAAAGTGACATAATATTCACCACACATCCCGGTATAAAAAAGTAGTCATACAATAAAAGTCTCCCACTGGGTAGGGGAATCTCGCATAAGCCCACTGCAACCGCATCTAGAGAGTCGCCACTTTCGAATTGCAACTGCATCTCCCCAGATTTTAGCCACCTACTTTCCTTCATCTCCTGCAAAGAATTACAAATGTGAATAGGACAAGCTAATGAGATATCAATAATGGGAAAAATAAAAGTACCTGAAGTATATACTCTTTCCTTTCTGATCTAGGCCAGGTAATCAGGACAATTCCTCTTCCAATGGCTGATCTTGCTGCAGTGGTGGCATTTATCTTCGACAGCTCTCTTTGGTTTAGCTATCTTACCATGTGGTGGAACATTCGAACCCTTATTTTTCTTTCCTTTCTTCTTCTTCCCTTTCTGTTTACATTGGGAGGAAGCATGACGAGCAGTGGGTTTCAGAGGGCGAGTTGAAACTCCATTCCTCAAATCCTCCTCCACGGTTTGTAGCATCTTATACAACTCTTGATAAGAATAGCTAATCATATTCATATTGAAATACATCATAAATTGGGGATATGATACTGAGAGTGATCCAAGTATGATAATTCATCCCAAAGTATCATTCAGAGGGAAGTTAAAGCGCCTCAATTGTTCGATCAGATCAATCAGATGAAGCACATGAGGGCTCACAGTCTGTCCCTCCTCAATTTTTGAATGGAACAATTCCATCGAAATTTTATGAACCGAGACTTGTTCTTGGTTCATAAATGACTTCCGAAGTCGCATTATTATTATATATATGTCAGGCAAACCAAAGTTGTCTTTTAAGCTCTGGTGCCAAGGAACTGAGAATATATGATTTGACCCTTCTATCATCATCTCTCCACCTCTCGAGAGTCTCATGAACTTCTAACACATATTCTAGTTTCTCAAACCCAAGGACAATCCTTAGATCCAAGTCTCAATCTGCAAAGTTTTTGGCGCCTTTAAGCTTGTTCGTATCGAGTATACGAGCAAAATGATTAGTAGTATGTGCCGCCTTCATAAATCTATCATATAGATAGCGAAAAACGATTAGCAGATAAAACAGTTTCATATAATATCGAAAGCATTAAACAGATCATGAATTTTTAATCTATAAATGCCCCTCCCACTATTTCATGTAAAACTGTAATCCCCTAACATAATACAATAACATGTAATAATCAAATTAAAACATAATATTGAAAGGTGGACCCCATGAATATATTTCAACTCACAGCTTTGACACGATCTCGACTACATATATTCATTAGGTAGACAACTCATTGTCGATCACTCAACATTGACTCCTGGGGTTTTGGTCCTGGTCGTTTCTCATTGTGACAACTTTGGCACGTTCATAAGGAGGCGTACCAAGGTCAAACTTGTCAATGATAAATTCAAGATACTTGCGTAACCCTGACAATTTTGGCACGATCAGGACTGCACTTTCGCTTTAATTTACCTAATATCAAATATTTATCCGATACGAACAAACTTCTACCGGCCATACCTTCACTGCTTTAGCACGATCTCTGATATAGTCACAGAAAATTTATTTATAACCGCATTGACAAGACGGACCAAAAACATACGTCAATTACATATTTTAATAAAATCTTATTTAAATAGGGATTTTCCGCAAAAGATGTTACACACTTTATTTAATCAAATTAAATAAATACAAGAATGTATAAAATAAAGACAAGCCAAAACATTGAATTTAAAGGCTCTCTCATATCATGTGTTCAGAATCAGACTTGCTCTGATACCATTTTGTTGGGGTTTTATGGGGTATTACTGGGTAACACAGCGGAACGCAGAAGATCAAAATATTCCGATTTTAATAATTTTTCTTGGGTAATTCAAATAAACTTATTTATTTTAATTACTCAATACTTAAAAACTGAAAGTTTTACCCAAAATCCAGAATCTTAACCTTATTACCGAATTGCCGCAAAACTTTGTATTTTAATCATTTTAGTCCTAATTTGTCAAATCCAAATTTAAGTGATTTCAAATCACTACCAAAATGATTTATACATGTCTTATACATGAAAATACAAATTGTAACTCAAGAAACCAATTTTCCCACAAATGCCGAATGCACCATAAAAATTCAGGTTTGATCAATTTGGTCCAATTTATTCAAAACAACTCAATATCAAATTCAATCAACACCAAATTTTATATACATCATATATAAATCAATACACAACACATATATGAAAAGTTCCAAATTTGGAAAGGATTATGAACCCTAATTTTATAAATTTATCCAATAGACCCAATTACACCAAATTACCCAAATTCAATACTTTAATTCAATCTTTTTTACACAAAACAAGTCTCACCACCATGAAACAACTCAAGAACAATTCTAGGTCATCAATGAGTGGCTTAGCAACTCTAGAATGGAAAATTGATTATCAAATAATCAAAAGAATACTTAATTACTCCTAATAAGCATTCTGTAATAATCATACACGCTAACATCTTTCTAACAAGTTTCCAACCATCCAATTACATGCTTGAAAGAGTAGAGAAAAAACTAAGCAACACATGTTGAAGCCTAATTACTTGGAAATAATTTTATAGTTGAAGAAAGTTGAGAAAATCTTACAAAAATCCAATTTTGCTCAAGGTTTTCTTCTTGTTTCTTCACTTTTCTCTCAACCCTTTTCTTTGTAATATTGGTAACTTGAAATTTTAAAATAAAAAATTGAAACAAAACATATATATTTTCCAAACTTTGGCCGAAAATGAGAGGAAAATTGTAAGCCAAGTATTCCAATTTTGTTTCAATTAATTAAAGGAAAAAGATTTAATAAATTTGTGGTTATAAATCATTAAACCATTTAATGAAAACCAAAAATATTCCAATTAAATCAAACCATTTGATCCAATAAAAAATGGCCATCTACTTACTTTAATAAAGTAATAAGATATTTATTATTTAATCAATTTAATCATTTAACAACTAAACAATCAAATAATTAAATATAATTATATTAAATATATGTATTATATTTACATTAAATAATCAAAATACATATATTGATTATATATGTCAAATATAATAATTTGACATTTAACAAATGACCGAAAGATCCAAATCGCATGTATTTTCATTTAACCGTTAAACGACTTATAAATAATCAGTATTATTCATAAAAGTTTCCCTAGTGCTTTACGAGTATATTTCATAAGTGAGACTCTCCAGGTTCAGGCATATCCATCACAAAATCTAATTTCGTGTCCATAAACTACCCACCCCGTAAATTATGACGAACACAGATAAACTCTCTGAACAATACAGATCGTGGTCATTGCATACGTATAATCCCTCCATCACAGGTATCCTGATTATTCCAGAGATATAGATATAAAAGTCAAATCTCTATCGATATAATCACGTCGACGTTTCTATTAGTAATATCTTAATAACACTTAGAACTAAGTTCTACAGTGTACCACAGGCCCATGGATTTAACAGATTACTAATTCCATATTGAATACCTATGTTCTGTACACAGAACTGATGGATCCTATCTAGATACACACATGATATCCTGAGCATCAGTCCACACCTAACGAACAAGCGAAGGTCTAATCTAAATAGATCGGTGACGTGACTGCCATCAAAGTGTGGATGATAACTCATATATCCAAAGTGGTATTTCAAGTCAAATAGTAACTATGCTCACTCAACTCGAGAAGATTCTTATTGACGTTGTGTACTATCCATTAAGAATCTTCGGTGAGTCATTCAGTGTTTATCTGATATAAACACCTACAAGTCTATACGAGTCTCCCGAGACTCATGGTTCATTAAAAAACCATTGGAATCCAATATTCCAATATACGACACGTACTGGTCTCAGTGGGTTTACTTATTGACCAAGTAATTATAAACCTTGACTAGGAACAGTTAAATAATGATGTTGTTATGATACAACTCAATATCAGTTGCGACGCTTTTGCAACAATATCATAACCAATCACTCTATGGTCATTTATGTCTTTACCATATAAGAAAAAAGTAATATTAAAGAAATTGTTCATTTTATTCATTAATAAAATATTTACAAGAGTATTTACATAAGAAATTGGCGCTCTGAGCACCAACCCTAACATCAACATCTTCAGCAGGTTCAGAGGGAATGGATTTTTCAAGGACGTAGAAAATATTCTCTTGTCGTAAGAAAAATTTGAGATTTCTGTACCAGTCATTGTAATTATCACCCTTAAGCTTATGCTTATCGAGGACGGAACAGAGAGATATCTTGTTTGACATTTGAATATTTGTGTATGTATTTTAACCCCACATGTTATAGATAAATATTTTCAAAATTCAAAATTATTTTCATTAATGTTACATAATATTATGGGCTTTAAAATTATGAAGTTACTCATACTCAATTGTTTAAAATTTGAAGCAAATCGCATCAACCTTAAACATGATGGATTCATCATTGGCAATGATCCTATTATCACTATTTAATAACTCCGACTATGGTCGGCCATTCTAAAATATGATAAATAGGTACGTTCTCAACTAATTGTGATCTAGATCACAATTCCTTGATAATTGGGCAAGGCAATCAGACTTGCCATAACTTATACTAGTCCTAGTGGACACCCAATCAATGCCACTAAATTATTAGACCATGCCTAAGGGTCGTCCATTGGATCTATACTTTATAATGGGAGGCAAGGTTTCATACTTCAATTATTATTGAGGATTTTAGCAAGTTTAAATGAATGACTATCAAATAGATTCCCCTTTGATGATTCCCCAAAGAGAAGTTGTAGCGAACTCTCTTAGAATACCCATGCCTCTAGGCTCTTATCGCCTTGGTGACAGGAATGATCAATGGATCTCCTCCAAGTTAGTCCAAAATTTAAACAAGCTTTTAGGTAAGCTTAGAGTAAATGATTCTCTACATGTTTTCATAGCTTTTCTTTTCGGCCATAGAAAGATAGAGAGTAAAGGAAGACACCAAACCACTATCTAACTCAAGATATATCCATGGTTAATTAACTTTAGTGTGGAAAGTTTTATTAACCTTCTTTTATCCCACCCTACTTGAGTCTTTTATAATATCTTTTAATTATAAAACAATTGGTTTAAATTTATTAACCCTAAAGGGTAATAAACCTATAAGTTCATCACATAATTATTACTTAACTAAAGGATAAGCAATACACTTTTTTTCCCTTGAAAGTCTCTAAATGCTTTCATCCTAAAGCTAACATGCTCAAAATATTCTAATCAACCATATGCATTTTCAAGCATATGAGTTTTATTCAAATTCATGTAAAATATGAATTAAATTTTTTGGAATTCTATTTAGGCATTAAATAATTTTGATTAATATTTAATTATGATATTTCATTTTATTTAATCATGATTTTCTCTTGATTTTCAAATTTTTGGGTAAAAATTCCATTATTTATGTTTTCTGGACAGCGTAGATATGTGAATTTTGAATACAATTTCAAAAATCAAATATCAACCAAATCATGTCAAATTTTTGCCTAAATTAAACTTTAGGATGTTAGCTTTCCAACGAGCTATCTCACATCTAAATCGAAGTTTATATGAGTGAGAATGAACTAAAATAAAATTGACGCGCTGATACCAATGTTGGAAACGCGGTCAAGAAATGCAACATAATTTAAATTTTTTTTTTATTGATGTGTAAAACCCAAGATCTTCTTGTTTTGATTTATTTTATAATCCTAGATATGTTTCTAGTGTTTCATGGCATAAAAATTCATAAATATGCTAATATCATATGAACATAAATGAAAGTCAAGAGAATGAGAAGTTACAGGAACTGAAGACTCCTATAGTCCTCCCTCCAATCTACAAGCTATTAACAAAATTCAAAAACTTGTTCAAGCTTCACGAACAACCACCCAAGTATGTGGCCTCTAAAGATGCACACACCAAAGCCAAATGACAATAACAAGGTCGATGTCTTGAGTGCACATGTATTTTGCCTTTTGTGCTAGCCTATCTAAAATATTAAACTAGTGGTTCCTCAGGTCAGAAATAGACTCAAGGCTCGACAATTTCGTGGCTTACTCTTATCACTAGAGTTGCACACTTGTTAAATCAATTGTTAAAATATAGAGCACTATATAGATTTTTTTATATAGTGATCTTGTGCTAAAATAATTATTTAACTATCCAATGTGGGATTAAAAGCTCTTTATATAGTGCTCTAGTGCTAAGATAATCATTTAACTATCTAATATGCGATTAAGAGCTCTTTATTCTCAATTATTGGATATTTACATGATGATATGATGTGTTAGGGGCATGTTCATAAACCCTAATTAGGGTTTGAGTTAAATTGGAAAGTGGATTCAAAAATCAAAATTTAGACTCTGAATTAGCCCGATTTTGGTCGACCGATTTTTAAAGTTCAGTTGACAAACTTGACATAAATGGCCCAATCTGATTTTCCATGTACGAAAGTGTCATTATCCATATACAAACATCTTTAAGCCACTCATTAACTTTATAAATGATTTATCCAATAATTGAACATATTGAAATCATAATAAACAATTCCCAGAACAATCAAACATGCTGTAATTGTTTCATTGTGCACCCTAACCATTGTCTTTGGACTTTGTTGTATGTGATCTTTTGGGTTCCCCTCAAATTCAACATGGAATTGAAACACAGTAATTTAATCAAACATAATTACCTTCCAAGGAAAGCTATCATATAGTCGTTCAATTTCAATGACCAAGATTAACTTCTAGCAACATGCTAAGACCTATAAATTAAAAGGAAAGATAAGTACCCATTCCATATTTAATTGCCATATGATACAGTCATTTGTCTTGTTATATCCCTACCAAATAACCTAGAGTATGGACAATATCTACCCATATGGTCAAAGGTATAATGTTGATAATACCGTGATTTATGCTAAACCAAGAATCTCACATGATTCTTCTATTGTGGCCACAGTCTTAAGCTATAATCAAACAAATCAACCCGCATAGCGGAATACGATTCTCATTACTTAAAGTTATCCAAGAGAGAGTGGCAATCCTTTGTTGCATCTTTACAACCTTTATGCATTTCAATAAATGACCCAATCATACCCTACAACCGACTCTATGAATCGGGGAAGGAAAAATATCGAAGTTACCTGATCCATGTACAAGACTGTAAAAACCTCAAGTTTAAGGACTAGTTATATAATCGATACATGAGAGTTTGCATAGACACATGGGATAAAAACTCCATTTGAAAACTCTCGGTGGTCAGTTCGATGGACATAAACCAATCATGCACCTATGTGATACACCAAGCAGTCAGAGCCCTACCAGTAACATATGAGATTAGCTACCCTACTTAAAGGCAGATCATATCTGCATGCTAGTCTCTCCGCTTTTTGAATACGCTGATTGTTTATAAAATATGACTAGGAACATTTAAGAGTAAAAATTCTCATAAGGATTGAAAGCCATCCTCTTATTACTCCAAGGAATTTATTATAAGTGTAAATCATTCCATACATATTTATACTAGATACAAATAATAAACAAATGCTATATTATTGTTTAATGAAAATCTTATAGCCATATTCTATTACAAGTACATGAAACCCACCCATAATTTGGGTATAAGGCATATTCCTAACATTATCCAACCCAAGCTTAAGAAGTTCCTCAAGAATCAGAACCATCCATGAAGGATCCGATTATGTAACTGGTAAACCAAAATAGTGAAAACTTGAGAAATACGGCCAGACTTCAAGACATAATTCAAAGTCAGGCAGCATCTTTAAAGACACGGGTGCCCAAATTAGGCAACTAACCAATAACCAGAGCTACAAAACTCAAGGGACACTAGCAGATGACATCGAAGAAGACCCATGAAATCAAGAGATTTACAAAGACATCATAATGGGAAGAGGCAGAGCCATATATAGAGATTAAGATGTCCATTCAATAACCTGAGCTAACAAAGTCTAGAATTGATCGAGAGAATCCTCCATTCATTGAAAGCATTTATGAGGAAGTTGTGGAAAAAAGAGTTGGACAAGAGCATCTATATTAGCCTATTGAAAATCTCATGATACAAGGGAACACATCACAAAATGAGGAAGCTAGCATCATTGATACGACCTATAAGCTTGACAGAATAACAAAACCATTCCAAGTCAAACATCCTATAAGACCTTCTGATTAGTCCATCTTTCCATTCAAGACATCATAAAGATAAAAGTTTGAAGAAGGTGACTGGAGCACAAAGTAGAGAAGATCTCGATTTGTCATCTCATGTTTGAAAGAGGAGAATAGTATTGCTCATGGTATTTTCCTGTCGAGAACATCTAAAGCCACATGAAAACCTCATTCAATGAAATTCTTTTAGAGAAAGTATTACTAAAAACTATAAAGTAAGCACTACTTGGGAGGCAACCCAAGCATTTATGAATTTTTTATGTTTTATTTAATTCGTTGTGTATTTTTTATGAGTTTTTTTTCGATGATCCATATTTCAACATAAGTTTGGGGGTTGAGGCTTTGGCTTCACTCTCCAATAAATAAATTTATACATCATCATTGATAAACTTGAGGAGTATCTATTTTTCCCTCTATTTTTATTTTTCATCATTGAGGACAATAATTATTTTAAGTTTTGGGGTAAGGAATATAAATTTGTGTTTTTATTTTAATTTTTTGAGTCGTGTCTTGATTAGAATATCATATGCCTATGATTAGATTTGATATGCATTAAATATTTTTGGTTTTTAGAAAATGATAAATGTTGGTTGATGTCAATGCTGAATTCTTAAATTGAGTTTGTCTTGAGATGATTCTTTGCATATTCAAGAACTTACATCAATTCATATTTTAGTTTAGATTCGAAATTTGAGATCGAGATAGTTTAAATTGAGATAATTGGATTGAATGAATGATCATTAGCATATATATATATATATATATATATATTAAAATTTCATGTAGGCTGGCATACCAAAGAGCCACAAATAACCTTTAAGCATGAAGCTACCAATGGGCAAGCGTAAAGCTACCATGAGGAGAAATACTACTTTAAATGGTAGGGTGAAAGCTTAAGAAGAAAAAAAGAGAGAATGAGTAAAGAAAAAAGAACAACAATAAATGCTAAAACCAAGATACATGAACTTAATGATAAGACATAAAGACATTTAGATACATAGGTTGGTTTGACTAATTCTATTTTGATTTTCGAGATGAAAACTGTTAAGATTGATGATCTATGTGATAAAACATGACGAGATTGATTTACACATGCACTGAAAGAATTTAATAGTGATGAATTTGATTTTTGAATGAAGTTATAATTATTTACAATATTTTGAAGTTTCTTTGAGCCATTGCATTTTATATAATAATTTTTGAGACATTATTGTGAGAATAAACCATGTTATGTTTGTTGCTTCTTTTATATTTGTTTATTTAGTAGTTTTAGATGATGTTTGTGTGTGTCATCAGTGTAAGCCCTCACGAGACTATAATTTGTCCACTAGGGCTGCCTAGGGGTTTAAAGGCTCGTTGCATACGCTAAATGCAATCATGATCCCTACAAAAGTGACTTAGCTAATTTCATTATTTCTTTTCATTGTTTTTATTTTAGCAAAGCACTAGCAAAATGTTAAGTTTGAGGGTATTTGATGAACTTATATTTGATCTATTATTTCAGTACAATTTTACTTAATTTTAAGTTAGTTTATAATTGATTTTATTTATTTTGTCTTAATTTATTTTATTTTGTTAATTTAAATAGGTTTTGGAATAAGTAGTGAAAGGGAGTCATAAAAGCATTTAATTGAGAAATTCTCATGCTATAAGAAAGACAATTGAAAAAATAATTTAATTTTGGAAAATAATAAATTAGAAAAACTAAAAAGTAAAGAATCCTGAAACATTGAGGATTTAATTTAATTAAGTTGATATGACTAAGTTATTATAAAATGATACATGTACCGAAACTACAGAGGAACCAAGGAGTGGTGGCCTAGGCCGTTTTGCAATGACACCACAAATTGAGCACATAGCCACAAATAAAGAGTCAGAGAAGCAGATTTAAAATTCTCTTGGAGCCGCACACAGGCCGAGATCAATTCATTCACAGAATTGATTGAAGCAAGTCTACCACTCATGAAAGATACAGATTCATCTCCGTTTTTGGGTTGTTTTTATCCCTGTCTCTTTCAATTTGTTTTATTAGAATGTTCACTAACATAATGATGATTTTTTTTACTCTTATCATGAACTGATTTCTTGTTCTAGAATTGTAATGAAACCCGGTATAAACTTTTATTAATTGAATCTTTTATTAATTGAATCTTTTATAAATGATTTGTGAACTTCTATGTGAATTATTTATTATTCTTTTTGGTTAATGCGTTCTATTACTTGATCACCAATATGATAGTTATGGTAAACTGATAAGCGGAAAATTTATCAATTTTTGCCGCCCCTTTTACTTAATATTTTGGATAGTTTCTTGAGTTTTGTGGATATTTTGTACATAAATAAGGTTTCAGGACTCACTGAAATCAAATCAGGGCCTAAACAGCGAAAAACAGAAAAAAGGGAAAAATTACCATTTCATACATCGCGACACACATGTTCTCTGCGTCGCGACGCGCCACAGTCACTGTTCTGCTGACACTTGTCATCATGATGTCAGCACAATAATTCAGCCTGCCAACACCACGCGTCATTGCTTACGTCAGCATGATGTCAGCGTCGCGACGCGCACAACTTAACGCGTCGTGACACCGAGCCAATAATTCTGCCGACAGCCACATGTCATCATCTGAGAAAAGTCGCGTACACGTGTCGAAGATCAACGACGCGTCGCGACACGTCAGACTTCATGCGTCGCGACGCGCATGACCAAATTTTCCCTATAAATTGAGGCCGAAATTAGAAGGAAAATTCATACATTCTTCTGGGGATTTCCTTAAGAATACTAAGAAGATTGTATATTGTTTGCTTATTTACAGCTTTCTTGTATTTAATCTTTATTTTATGCAATAGTTCTTTCTTTATTTTACTTTTCAGTATGAGGAGGTAACTTCCCTCTGCTGTGGTGAAAGGTAAAACTTTTATTACTAATATTTAGATTAATCTCCCTTAATTATAATTTATAAACTATTTTAAAACATGACTTAATGGGATACCGCCTTTATGGTCGATTGGACTTAATTAAATTGATTTTAACCTGACTAAATTGGATACCACCTTTATGGTCGGTTGGAATTAATCTAATATCTGACTTGATCAGGATATCGCCTATATGGTCGGTTGGTAATGTCATGCAAGTTTATATATTATAATAAATGAGATATCTAAATTAGAAGTAATAAAAGTGGATCCTCGAACCCCCAATATTTTCTTTATTGTTAATTTATCTTTTTAATTTCCAAGCTTTATTTTATGTCATTTACTTTATTTATGTCTTTAATAGTCCTAGATATGTGTGGTAACTAAACCCCGTATCTAGGGTTGTGATGAATTCCAATATCACCATTTTATAAGGGATTATTTTGTATCTTAGATAATATAAAGGTTTATTTATTGAGTCTTAAGCTTAATGCTTCTTCTTAACTGGCCACTAATAAGATTGATTTGGAAAACTTAAAATAAACTTGACAAAGAAATTTTAGGTTTCAGTCTTAAACTCAATAGCTCACGATCTCACCTTGGGACAAGAGACTCTTAGGTAGATTTCCTTCTAGGATAGACATATACCTGTCGGGCGGGGGTAGTCACAATTGGAACTTAATCTTAATAAATTCAGGCAACTTGGTTAACATAGACATATGATTAATTGAGTTATTTTGGGTGTTTGCATCTGACCATCGACATAGGTTTTTGCATAATTTTGCGTTCCAGGTTAATAAACCGATATATTGCACAAACATGAGATAATCACTTCATCTTTAAAAGATATTCGAAAGATTCATAAACCTATATAGTTTTATAATATTGAAGATTCCTTTAATTTACTTTTGCACTGTTTTATTTACTTGTTTTAGACAAAAATCACCATCCAAACAACAATAAATCAATTAGATACTCGTAGACATTTAGCTTCAATAAATTAATAGCTAAGGTATTAAGTCCTCGTGGGATCGATACATTTTATACTACTTGAGCGATATGTGCGCTTACGTTACGTGTGTGTGTTGGACAGTTATGACCCATAGCGTCACTATTTGTACAGATCATGGTGTTGTTGTACAAATTAACTATGTGACAAAGGAAATTGCTCTCTTATCATTTGTGATTAGATCACCAAGATGTATAAATGATAGGAGGTCTTTATGATTAGTACCTGGATTGAGATGATATGAGACAGTATCAATCCATGAAGGTTTAATCATTAAATATCCTTAGTCAGAGTATTATCGAGATTGGACATCGATAATACGTAAAAGACTAGTATTACACTTGTGCGCGTTGTGAGGGCATAACGGCATAGTTCTCATATATTTGGGTATAAGATACTCATGCAAGTGTAGTAGGAGGTTGTGTTTTACCGATGGTATGGAAAACAGCTTCGCTTTGGATAGACCCCCTCGAAATTCCATTGGTAGTATGACTATGTGTCTATGGAAGTCTGAAATTAGGGTAGATGTATTTGGTCTTAACCTGAGACTTGCACCGCTCATACTTGCGACAATCAATATACTTTAGTTTTAGGTCGTCCAGGGCTTTAACAGGTTCTGTGTACGCCTCTGCTGGGTATATTGAGAATTGTAGTGTGTTGGGTGTGATGTCAAGACAGAAGTATCACTCCAGTCATATGGAGATTATGATCACGCAGGGATACAAAATTGGTTCTCTAAGGGTTGCAACCATCGGGATAATATGACTTGGTCATGATTATTCGATTATAAAGAGAATAGTTGCTAGTGATCCGATATATGCTTCGTACGGGGCAGACACTGTACCAGCCCCAGGCCTTGCATGTGATCATCTGATACTGATCGAAATACGCAATACTACGTATACTACGCCTGATATAGATCACTATATTCCTGTAAGGATATTTCTGGAGAATTTGGTAGGCATGGCGCTTTGCTAGAAGCCAACATTGTCTTGTAAATTGGTACAAACGTAGTACTAGGTACTTACGTGTTCGGATAGTCCGACGACCGAATTTACTGCCAACATATCCGGGGATCTCATGGGTCGCTTCCTGAAGATTCACCGATGACATATGACTCGCACTTAATTAATCTGGGATTAATTAGATGAGAGAGAAAATTAATCTGGGATTAATTACAGAGATATTTTATCTATGATAAAATATTATTTAAAGAGAGAAAACGGTTAATTTGGAATTAATCGATAAATTAATATATTCGATATATTAAACGAAATTGGATTTCGACGCGGAATTGGAATTAGATTTTAATTCGGGCGAACGAGTTAATTTAGAATTAATTCGTTAGCGACGTGAATAGTGATTTCGCTAGGCATAATCATTTAATTACGTCGCAACGGAAAATTCATTAATTTGGAATTAGCGAACCCGAGCTCGAGAGTGTTTGCGAGCGCATTCGCATTTCGAATTTGAGTGCGGCATGCAAGTCACATCAAACGTCAAATCATTAGTCACTTTGAGTGATGTGACAACTTGTCACATTGATTGATTGAGTGATGTGAATAGTTGATGTGGGTTGTTGGAAGCAATTAATTGCCAAATTTTGGCTGCAAAACCTTGTTGACTTTTTGAAAGTGGTATATGGTATATGTTTAATTTTTTTTGGAAAACAATTAATCTAATACACATTTCCATCTCTCTCTCTGTTTTCCCCCCTCTCTCTCTCACGGTCTTGGACCGATTTCTTCCTTCTGTTTTCTATTTTACCGAGAACTAAAGAGAAGTAAGGGAAATTTGTGGCAAATTTCTTGAGTGCTAGCACACATAGAAGCCATACGAAGGTGATAGGGAAACCGCACACGTGAGCAAGGAATTAACACAAAGCTTGGAGCTTGATGGAGGTGATTGCCGATTCTTGGAGGACTTCAAAACAGCCCACTACCGAGCCACTTAGGAGGGAGCTTGAAGTTTTTGTTGTCCACCGCATCGCTCAACCGCTCGATGTAAGTATTCCGCAACTTCTTTGATGTATTCGCATGCTGTTTCTTGCTTGTTATTCGATCCTCGGGACCGTAGAAACTCCAACAATGGTATCAGAGCGATTAAAAGCATGAAACTTTGATTTATGGTTAAAATTGGGTAAATTGTATTTGAGCATGATTTAATGAAATTGGATGATTTAGTATGCTTAAATGTAGTTTAATTGAAGTTTGATTGGATCAATTTCATGAAAAATTGTTTGGAACAAATTTTCCCAAATTTTAGGCTTGGCCGAAAATGATAAGTGCCCTAAATGTCTTGGATTTTTTGATTTTGATTCATTGGATGAGTTGGAATCAATTGGGAAATGTTGATTTAATGTTGAATTAGATTTAATTGAATTGAATTCAAATTGGACATAAAATTAACCCCATTGCCGAGAATTTGATGCATGTAAATGGGTTTGATTTTTGATAAATTGTGTTGGACATGATTTAATGTTGATAAGCATGATTAATTGTACAAATTTTTATTTTGGAAATATTGATGTGGGTAATTAATTGTGTAATACACTTTAGTTAATTTAATTGTGAAATTTGGAATTTTTGGAATTAAATTAATTGGGCTTAAATTGGATTTGGGCTTGAAATGTTGTAAATGGGCTAATTGGGCTTGGTAGTACCAAGATGGGTTTAGGCTAAATTGGTTGGATACAATTGGGCTCAAAACCGTTTCCATAAAGTCCAATTATGACTTAATGGACCTTTAATTTTTAATTGGGCCTAATGGGCCTAAATTGATTTCTAGGCTTATGGGGTTATTCCTTGATTGGGCTTTGGTTATTGGGTTTGACCCAAGTTAACCAAAAGTCCACGCCTTAAGGAAATTAATTAAAAGCCCATTGGACTTTAATTAAATTAACGTTGGACGTTAATCGAGCTTTGAGACCCATAACGATTAAATTTGGAATTTAAGTCGTAAAAGGTTCGTTAATAAAGTGTGATATTTAATTTGGAATTAAATAGCGAATTAGTTTTAAATACAAATTGAATTGGATTTAATTTTGTAGTTTAATTTAATTCAAGAATTCGTAATTTGAGTACTTATTCGCAAAACGAGTTGGACTCGCGCAAAATCAAATTGTTGTTTGAACATTGGATGGTCACTAATATCAGATTAATTAATTGGATTAGATTGATTGATAACATGCTTGTGTGAATACATGGTTGCGATGCATGAATAATGTATATCAGATGGATATTAGATGGGTGGGGCAATTTTAGAAATTGTTGTAATAAATTTTGAATTTCTTAATTGGACCTGCGTGTCCAGCCTATTACCTCATTTCTCATTGTATTTCTCTTCTCACCTATTCCCCTCAATGTAAATGAGGTTTCTTTAGAAGTGTAGTGTAATGGGTAGAAGTAATAGATGTGCTAGCGGGAGAGAGGAAAGGGAGAGATTTGATCTAGGATCAATGTGTTAAGTATCCATCCGCATATCATTATTATTTTATTTATACGAGCTTTATTATGTGTTTAAAATGCATGTATAAGGGTGTATGATGATGAGACCTTAACAAAGATAATAAATTGGTTGCCAATTTGCACGTGAAAAAAACCCTCACAAAATATTAAGCGTTTTTCCTTCCATTGAGTGATTCTTACTCAAGATCCAAGACTCGCAATGGTTTGTTGGCCAAAGTCAAGGCCTTTGTCCGTCGAGAATATGTTTGAATCATGAGAGCTTTGTTCCATATCGGTGTCTTGTCCAAGTTGTGGTTTGTTGGCCAAAGTCAAGACCACTTCTTGTCCATCGACATTGATTACGAAGCTTTCCATGGTCAATGGGTTCCGCTTAACTGGGATCACTAAGTTTGTTGTGCCAAAGCCAAGGCTTAGTTGATTAAGAGGAAAAAGGTTAGGTAATATATTGGATATATTGGCATATATAAGATATATGTTTCGGACTTGGATGTCCCCCTACTGGATCTAGGAATTGGATGGGATCCAATTGATCTTAGAGATCTACCTAGTTAATTATCATACAATTTGTTGGCCAAAGTCAAGATTGTGTGACATTTAACGGGATCTTAGCCCACTAGGAAACACGTTTTCCCGAGTACTCGACAGAGGGTTAGAGGCTCGCCAAAAAATAGTGGGAGGCAACTATTAAATTTGCAATATTCGTTTAGTAACTTGCCATACGCGCTCAATCACAATATTTCGTCAAATAATTATTTATTAGTTGGACTAATAATTAATGTTGTTTTAATAAAACAGTTGGACTGTATTCAAACTATTTCATTTATAGTTGATTATATAATTGGATTATAGTAATTAATATATTTGAATTAATAAATTGAATTATAGTTGATTTTATAATTGGATTATAGTAATCAATATAATTGAATTTAATCTATTAATTATAGTTGATTATATAGTTAGACTATAGTAATCATTATAATAAATAGTACCTAAATCGTTGATTAAATAGTTGGACTATTAGAATCAAGATAAATTGAAAGATTAGTGTTTAAAACATAATCCTGGGTGAAAAATATTTTAAACGAATTTAATTTTCAAATTGGGATAATTTCAGGATAGTCCTGGAAACTAATAAGTTACTTTATTTGATAAAATAACATATTAGGCCTAAGCCTGGAGTTAAGCAAATAAGTGGAGCATGATATTTGGAATATTCATGTAATGATAACTTTAGTACTTAATCCATTAAGCTTGCCAAATAGACTCCTTAATTTCTTAATCAGAACTAAGGGTTAGATCCTTAAAGTATGATATTGAAATTGAAGGATCTTCATAAATCTATATTTAGATTTTAGAAGTACTAAATTGCAATAATAACTCTTGGAGAGTTAATGACTATTCTCAATGAGACAAAGTCAAAGTTTGCAATAAGGCAAGTGGCGCAAGGCGCACTTTATTTCGATATTTTAGTCAGCCGAGGCTAGGCCAAAGGCTTCTGGAGTGTGGAAAATGGCAAAGGAAAAATCATTATAATCTTCTGGGAAGATAAATGACATATCCCAAAATGTCTGCCTAAATTGTGGCAAACGGGATCTCGGAAGCGTGACTGCCGTTTGGACAAAGCAGACATGAAGGAATTGAAGACGAGCAAGGCTCTGACTTCAAATATATTTGTCATAAGTATGTTCACTACTAGTATTAAAATTGGATTTTAAATAATTAGTGTGATACATAAATATATACTGGTGTGCAGAATCTACTATGAGCAGGATACTGACTTCAGATGAGAATTATCTGCGAATTGAAAACGGGACGAAAGTCGCTGTTTTAACCGTAGATACATAAGTTTAGGAACTACCATTCCTGTGTGTACTTAAATTAGGAAACTGTTAAAATGTAACTAGTTTGACTAGATACATTATCTCTATATCTGGGTTTAACCCGTTGCGGGTATACCTTTATATTCTAGAACACTAAAGTGTTTTATTATATAAAGATGATATTGAGATAAACACATTAGATGTGAATAACAGAATTTATATTTTGAATATAAATAAATCTCAAACGTATAACATGACAAACAAATAGCTCAAACTGATTTGATCAGAAGAGACTTAAATGTGGCATTGTTGTCTAGGACACAATTAAACAAGACTCGTATATCCACACTTTTGAATAGTGGATACTAGGACAAATTTGATTCTATTCAAATAAAGTCTACGAATCTAGTTTATTAGGCAAAATGCCTGTAACACTATTTACTTGGTAAAAGTGTAAAGGCCACCGATCTGTTAGCCCTAGTTCATAGTGAAGCAAGTGGGCCCATGTCTAGCTAGGCTAGATGTGGATATGAATATTTTGTGACCTATACGGATGTGGCATCTCGTTATGGTTATATGTTTCTTTCGAAACATAAAACAGAAACTTTTAGAGTTTCGACACGAAATAGACAAACAGATCAGCTAAAGTATTAAACCATCACGGTTAGACCATGATAAACAGTCGATCTGAGCTACCATTTCCTTTAACAGATACGCATAAATAGTGCAAAACTTATTTAGAATAAGGTTCCATAAAAATCTGTTTGACAGATATCATATTAGATATGAACAGGAAAGAAACTGGGTTTCTCATTCCTGAAGATTTGGGAATGCTAGACATATGTTTGGATGATACCAAACTAAAACCCAAATCGGATAAGTGCCAAGTTATGGGTTATCCTAGGAATACCAAAGTATAATACTTATACAACTCACAAGAGAACAATGTAATTGTTTCTCGCCATGCGGTTTTCCTAAGAGGAATACCGATATGCATTGGTAAGTGGGAGGAAAGTAAAATTTGATGAAAATCGGAGTAATACTGTTCCGGGCACCTATTCCTTAATGGAACACAAATAGTTCATCAAGGGTGAAACTATACCAATAATCTTCGATTACACAAGAACCACGTAAGTCGGAGAGAGTCAGAAAACAACCTGGGGTATGGGTTTCTGATCTCACCTTATAAAGATGTCAATCTTATTGAGGAATACCAACTGACTACGTATGAGGAAGTGATACAAGGTATTGACTTCCTATTATGGAAAAGTGCCATATAATCCGAAATGGATTCCATGTATATCAACTTAGTTTGGAGACTAGTTGATGTACCGCAAGGCATTGTGCCTATTGGTAGTATATAAGTCTTCAAAGAATATAAACATGGAAGGCAACATACCAACGTGTAAAGCTAGGCTTTTAGTGAAAAGGTATCGTTATCAACATTGTGTCGATTACGACGAAGCCTTTTACCTGTTGCCACGGTAAATCCATTTGGATAATGCTTGCTAAATGCCAAAACCGCTTTCCTTAACGGAAACCTTTTGGAGGATGTTTACAACATCCTGACGGTTTTGTCATACCAAAACTAGCAAACAAGGTTTGCAGGTTATTCGATCCATGGATGGATTGAAGCAAGCATAGCGTTCTTAGAATTATCGCTTTGATGTAATCATAATGGTTGATGATTTAATTCAAAACGAAAATGATTCTTGTGTATATAAGGAGGTTAGTGGGAGCGCACTGACAGTGAATGTCCTGTATAATAATGATAACATGTCATTTCTTGGAAATGATATTCCCATAATAACAATCGGTGAAAGCTTGGCTTTCGAGAAAATTCTCCGTAGAATTCTTGGGAGAACAACCTTTATTCTAGGAATAAAGATCTACTGAGATAAATTTAAAGCTGTTAACATTCTCCGAGAAACTCGTACATTGAAAATGTACGCGACCTGGTGTCTCATACGCTTTGAGCATATGGAGTCACAATCTAGCCAATCCAAGTGATAGTCATTAGATTGACGTTAAGAACATCCGTTAGTATCTTAGAGAACTAGGGATGCTGTCTTAGACTATGGAGATGGAGAACTTGAAGTGACTGAGTTCACAGTTGCAAGTTTCCTAACCGACAATAAAGACTACAAGTCGTAACAACGGTACTACAAAGTTTGAATAACGGTACAGTGAGCTGGAAATCTTCCAAGCAAGATATTGTTACCGTATAAACAACAAAAGCGGGTTATTGTTGCAGCTGAGGCAGCAATATAAGCCATTTGGGTCGATAACAAATCTAATTAGATTAGATATAGTTCCGTTAGCAGCTGAGCTAGGCTACAGCACAGGCTAAATAATTAATGGTCTCATCAAAGATCCAGATACATACTTCGACTCTTCATCTGATTCGTTCGGATCATACATCGTGGCGATGTGATGATCGAATAAATCGCATCAGATGATAATCATGCAAATCCGCTGATGAAAGTCTTTTCTCAATAATTTGAGCCAACCATACATAGTTCGGGTGTAGGACACTCGAGTGAATGGCTATAGGCAAAGTGGGAGATTGTTGGACAGTTATGACCCATAGCGTCACTATTTGTACAGATCATGGTGTTGTTGTACAAATTAACTATGTGACAAAGGAAATTGCTCTCTAATCATTTATGATTAGATCACCAAGATGTATAAATGATAGGAGGTCCTTATGATTAGTACCTGGATTGAGATGATATGAGACAGTATCAATCCATGAAGGTTTAATCATTAAATATCCCTAGTCAGAGTATTATCTAGGATAAAATATTATTTAACGAGAGAAAACGGTTAATTTGGAATTAATCGATAAATTAATATATTCGATATATTAAACGAAATTGGATTTCGACGCGGAATTGAAATTAGATTTTAATTCGGGCGAACGAGTTAATTTAGAATTAATTCGTTAGCGACGTGAATAGTGACTTCGCTAGGCATAATCATTTAATTACGTCGCAACAAAAAATTCTTTAATTTGGAATTAGCGAACCCGAGCCCGAGAGTGTTTGCGAGCGCATTCACATTTCGAATTCGAGTGCGGCACGTAAGTCACATCAAGCGTCAAATCACTAGTCGCATCAAGCGTCAAATCAGTAGTCACTTTGAGTGATGTGACAACTTGTCACATTGATTGATTGAGTGATGTGAATAGTTGATGTGGGTTGTTGGAAGCAATTAATTGCCAAATTTTAACTCCAAAACCTTGTTGACTTTTTGAAAGTGGTATATGGTATATGTTTAATTGTTTTTGGAAAACAATTAATCTAATACACATTTCCATCTCTCTCTCTTTTTCCCTCATCTCTCTCTCACGGTCTTGGACCGATTTCTTCCTTCTGGTTTCTGTTTTACCGAGAACTAAAGAGAAGCAAGGGAAATTTGTGGCAAATTTCTTGAGCGCTAGCACACATAGGAGCCATACGAATGTGATAGTGAAACCGCACACGTGAGCAAGGAATCAACACAAATCTTGGAGCTTGATGGAGGTGACTGCCGATTCTTGGAGGACTTCAAAACAGCCCACTGCCGAGCCACTCTAGGAGGGAGCTTGAAGTTTTTGTTGTCCACCGCATCACTCAATCGCTCGATGTAAGTATTCCGCAACTTATTTGATGTATTCGCATGTTGTTTCTTGCTTGTTATTCGATCCTCGGGACCGTAGAAACTCCAACAGTGTGTTTACCACCGGTCAAGTTTTTGGCGCCGTTGCCGGGGACTTATTTATCTTTTTCTATTAATTTTGGGGTTAGATATTTTTACTTGTGTCTAAGTTATTTTTACTTATTATTTTTATTTTCTTGTGTTTCAGGTTCTCAGACACTACATGAGAAGAACTAGAAGCTTTGAAATCCTTCCGATTGACCCAGAAATTGAAAGAATAATCAGACAATTGAGAAGGAAAAGCGAGAAGGTCAAGAAGCACTGATCAACATGGAACCTGAACCATTAGAGGTTGCACCACCAATTCCAATTCGAGATAGAACTATTCCGGTGGTTGACGGCTTTATTTTATATATTGTACTTCCTCCCTTACCAGATAATACGTGTGACATCAAAACATGCATTCAGATGATACAACAATCAGTTCAGTTTGAGGGGAATGCAACTGAAGATCCTAATGCCCATATCAACAACTTCCTGGAAGTTTACGGCACATTCAATTACAACCAAATGGCTGAAGAAGCAATGAGACTGTGGTTTTCCATATTCATTGAAAGACAAAGCTAAGGCTGAAGGAAAGTACTTTACAAGGAATTTAGTGGCTAGAGTGTTCCAAGTTGTGATGGAACCTGCTGGTAGTGAATATAGCCAAGCTGCCTCAAGTACTCTTCCAACAACCCATTCACCCTCTCTGTCTGACCATTCGTCTGAGGATGATTTTCCATAGAAAATTTCAGGTCTGACCCCATCGAGATAAATAAATCAATCAGAACCGACCTGTGAATCGTGCATCTCGATCACTCACTATGTCTTGCAGTAGTCCAAAGTGTTTCGCCATATCTTTGAAGAACAAGCGTGCAATTTCCTCCGTAGAGCACGTGATCGGTGGTAAACACACACGTTACGCAAGCGCACGTATCGTTCAAGTAGTATAAAATGTATTGATCCCGCGAGGACTTAGTACATAGGCTATCAATTTGTGAAGCTAAATGTTTACAAATATCTAATAGATTGGTGATTTGATTGGATGGTGATTTTAATCTAAAGACAAATAAATAAAACATCGCGAATATAAATTAAAGGAAAATTCAATATTATAAAACTATCTAGGGTTGTGAATCCTTCTAATATCTTTTAAAGATGAAGTGGTTATCTCATGTTTGTGCAATATATTGGTTTATTAACATGGAACACGAAAATATGCAAAAACATCTGTCGATGGTTAGATGCAAACACCCAAATAACCCAATTAATCATATGTCTATGTTAACCAAGTTACATGAATTCAGTAAGATTAAGTTCCAATTATGGCTACCCCCGTCCGACAGGTATATGTCTATCCTGTAAGGAAATCTACCTAAGGATCACCATGCCCCGAGGTGAGATCATGAGCTATTGAATCTAAGGCTGAAACCTAAAATTCCTTCGTCAAGTTTATTTTAAATTTACCAGATCAATCTTATTAATGGCCAGTTAACAAGAAACATTAAGCTTAAGACTCAATAACTAAACATTTATATTACCCAAGACATAAAATAACCCCTTATAAACCGGTGATATTGGAATTCATCACAACCCTAGATAAGAGATTTAGTTACCACACATATCTAGGACTAGTAAAGACATAAATAAAGAAAATGACATAAAGTAAAGCTTGGAAATTAAAAAGGTAAATAAAGTAATAAAGAAAATGCTGGGGGGGTTAGAGGATCTACTTTTATTACTTCTAATTCAGATATCTCCCTTATTATAATATATTAACTTTATATGACATTACCAACCGACCATATAGGCGGTATCCTGATAAATTCAAATTTATGATTAATCACAACCGACCACAAAGGCGGTATCCAATTTAGTCAGGTTAAAATCAATTTAATTAAGTCCAACCGACCATAAAGGCAGTATCTTATTAAGTCAAGTTTTAAAATAGTTTATATATTATAATTAAGGGAGATTAATCTAAATATTACTAATAAAATCTTTACCATTTACCCCAGTAGAGGGGAGTTACCTCCTCATACTGAAAAATAAAATAAAGACTGAAAAGTAAAATAAAGAAAGAACTATTGCATAAAATAAAAATTAAATACAAAAAACTGTAAATAAACAAACAAGATACAATCTTCTTAGTATTCTTGAGGAAATCCCCAGAAGAAGGTATGAATTTTCCTTCTGATTTTAGCTTCAATTTATAGGCAAAATTATGCCCCGCGCATCGTGACAAAAAACACATGCGCATTGCGACGCGCCGTTGATTTGATGAGTTGAAGACACGTGGCTGTCGATAAAATTATTGGCTTGGCGTCGCGATGCGTTGAGGGTTTTGCATCGCAACGTGGGCTACAGTGATGACATCAGCAATGACGAGTGTCGGCAGACTGCATAATTATAGCGCATCACGGTGCAATATATGTTACACATCGCGACACGTGAACATAAAGTTTCCCAATTCGCCCTTTTTATCAGATTTTTTCCGTTTAACACCTGATTTGATTCCAGAGAGTCCTGTTATTTTATTTATCTACAAAATAACTCAAAACACATCAAAATATTCACAATACCCGAGAAACTATACAAAATATTAAGTCAAAAGGGCGGTAAATATTGATATATTTATCGCTTATCACACCCCAAAACCTAACATTTTGCTAGTCCTCGAGCAAAACAATAAAATACAATACAATAAACAACTTTAGACTAAGCCACTTTTGTAGGGATCACGATTGTATTTAGCGTATGCAACAAGCCTTTAAACCCATAGGTGTCCCTAGTGGACGAGTTGTAGTCTTGTGAGGGCTTACAGCGACGATACCCACAAATATCAAATGCACACAAAAGAAAAATGATAAAAAGATAAACAAGTTAGTCACTAAACAAGTGAAACTTCTTATCCAAGTTAATAGTTGTTTTCTTTCTTTCTATATTACCAAATAAGTATTATTTTTACCATTCTCCATATACACAACCAACAAGGTATTAATCAGCTCATTGTGCCCACAATATTCATAAGTGTAGTTGAAAAGAGAGTAATATTTTTGTCCTAAAGTTATATCATAATTCACACATTTTTAGCAATGAAACTTTTTCTGATTTTTTTACAACATCTTCAATCCATGTAGCGAGCTTTGGGCCAGTGACTCCCAAGCCAGTTGGCTTTAGGGTACTAGGTATTAAGACACCCTTACAGACTTAATTACTCGGATTTCAGATATATCTCTCTCTTTTATTTATTTACATAACATCTTCAATCCATGTAGAAAGCTTTGGGCCAGTGACTCCCAAGCCAGTTGGCTTTAGGGCACTAGGTGTTAAAACACCCCTACCGACTTAATTACTCGGATCTCAGATGTTTCTTTTTTTTATTGTTTTTTTAGATGCTTCCTCCAATTAAACTAAAGCACTTAATATTACAAAATTTTCAATTACAACTCATGGTCGTATGTTACCATGCATGTTGATAATACTTGTCAACTGAGCATATGAAGATCCAATTTAATTAGTATTATGGAGAATTCTCAAATTAAATATTTCAAAAGGAAATAAACAAAAATTAACTTGTTATGAAATAGGTTGAGATATGTCTCAGAAGTGGAAATTCCTTGATCAGTTATCTCACACCAATTTCACCTGATTAGTCAAGTTAAAACACAAAAACAAATTTTTTTTTTTAATTTTTGACTAAAAAACAAGTAAAAATAACACAATGAAAAAATAAAAATAAAAATAAGAATAAGATATTAATCAACTATTCCCCTCCCCCAAACCTAATTGAGACATTGTCCCCAATGTCTAAAAAGTAGAAGAAGAGTTTAGAAGACAATACCTGGTTAGCTTAAATTCTACATCTAAAAAGAAAATTAAAGGTTAAGATCCAGATTTATCCGACGCTTCTTACCATGATCATTATCGGACCAGTTTATCTTGGAAAAGATAGGGTCAATTTTTGGTTCAAAGGCTAAAAGTTGGTCACTTAAATCGTGGGCAGCTCTGGCAGTGAAGATGATATTTTTTACAGATTTTGACAAGAACCCATTTCTCCGGGCATCATCAAGAAATGCACAAAGAAAGTTATAAAATCCATCAGGATTAAACAGTCCAATTGGTTACTGATGTATGTTTAAGTTCGCCCACAATAGCACTGTAACAATTTCCTCCATTGTGCCCAAGCCACCTGGCAAAGCAATAAAAGCATCAGCACAATTAATCATTTCAACAATTCGTTCAGACATACCTGGCACGATGCATTCATCTCCGTTTGATGGTCCTATAAGATTCGCCTCTGCCAAAGGTTTTCGGATGATTCCCAGAACTTGACTTCCTTCTTCCTGTACAGCCCTTTAAACGATCCCCATTAGTCCAAGATTGCCACCGCCATATACTAGGTGCATATTCCTTTCAGCTATGACTCGACCCCATTCCTGTTATGCCTCAACGAATTCCGGTTTAGAATAAAGACTAGTATCGCAAAACACACAGATGTTTACAACTCGTCTTCTTGAAGTTGCTTCCATTTTTTTTTTATTATTATTTTATTATTTTATTATTTCTTTCTCAAATCTGGATGTCTTCAAGAGTGCAATGACGAGCTGAATTTATAAAACCTGAAAAAGGGTGAGTAATAATAGCACTAGTACCTGCCAAATGACAATTATTAACTAAACAGTAAAATATATCGTGAAGGTCAAAAAGTCTGGATCCTGTCAGAGAAAATAAAAGAAAATCACAATTATTAGTTAAAGACAAAGAGATAATAAAATTTACAAGAAGTAGTGGCTTGATTGACATCTATGCGTCAGGGACAAGCTTCCCATCCAATTTTCTTATAAATTGGCAAACAGTGTCTTTTAAAGTCAGATTTCCGAGACTTAATTGTTGCCTTTCTTTTAAAATTGTATATATAATATACGAATTTCATGATACACATATCCACTGGGATGCGTCTCAAGAGTCAATGATATATCATTTAAAGACTCCTTACTCAGGCCATCCCTAATGAATTTAATTTTATCTTCGCAGTTATCAGACACCATTCCTAAATAACGACAACGAGTATTACATGTCATGCGTGCACATTTATAGCAAACACCTAATCTTTTAGCTCTTCTTTTCTTAGCACATGTGCTTTTTCCTAAACCAGGCAGATATGAAATAAAAGAGTCAGAGGACTCACCTGCCAATCGAACTCGTGCTTCAATAATCCAATGAATGTCATTAGGAATACCTTTGATCTTCAGAAGTCGTATTCGTTCCATGCGAGCTTTGTATAACTTCAACATAGATTTTTTAGGGAGAGAAGGAAATTGCTTGTGAAGATTTGTGAGAATATCTTCCATCCTGAAATGTGACTTTACCTATAAAAATTAAACACAATAAAACACAACAAATCTGAATATATGCACAAATTACATGGGTTGCCTCCCTGCTAGCGCTAAGTTTAACGTCGTCAGCTAGACATGAGTGCCCGAACGTTAGGCTGGATCTGAAAGTGTGACACTTTCATTTTTTCGCTCAAATGATTCTCCCTAGTAGTGCTTGACACGCTAGTTGTTAACTTTGAATGTATCATTGGTGTTGGGATCAAGTAACTTAACGGCTCCGTAGGGTAAAACTTGGGTAATCACAAATGAACCTGACCACATTGATTTCAGATTTCCAGGGAAAGGTTTCAACCATGAATTTTATAACAACACCTTCTGTCTGACTGCTTGTAGATCAAGATTCAACTTCTTCAGCTTTCCAATTGTCTGCGCACTATTTTTCGATCATGCCATTTCTTGGTCTTTTCTTTGTATAGTCTGGCATTTCTTGGTTCCAGTTGGTGGAGCCTTTTCTCTCCTGCTGCTTGTAGATCAAGATTCAACTTCTTCAGTGCCCAGTATGCTTTATCTTCAACCTCCAATGGCAAATGGCATGCTTTCCCAAACACCATTCGATATGGGGACATACCAATAGGTATTTTATAAGCTGTCCGGTAGGCCCATAATGCGTAATCTAATTATGTAGACCAGTCCCTCCTTGTTGATCCAACGGTTCTCTCCAAAATTCTTTTGATCTCCCTGTTTGAAACTTCAACCTGTCCATTTGACTGCGGATGGTAAGCAATGGTAACTTTATGAGTGACTCCGTATTTGGATAGGAGTGCATCTGTAGACATGGTACAGAGGTGGACGACGCTGTCCGAGCTCGCGACCCGGTCGGGAGTACGGAGTAGCCCGCGGGGGACTAAACCGGAGAATAATTGAGTCACCACCCAATGTGAACTGGGAAATGATTTAAGGCCGCACTCACCCCTCGCAAGGGAAGACCTCAAACCGTTGGGTTCGCAATGGTCCCTTACTTATGCCAATTGTAATGAACGGGTTTACGCAATGATATAACCAAGTCTTATGCAACACATGCAAAATAATTCAAATGACATACAAGTTTGCACACCCATAAACATAAATGTAAGTGAAAAGAAATGCATAATTCTAAAAATATGTTAATCAGAGAAGTGCGGCAATGACAATAGAAACGTTAACAATAATGGCAGATAATTAAGTACATGATGCAGAAAGGAATAACAAAAGAGGCAAGCATGCATAAAACATGATAAATGAATCTGTCCAGTGTGTGCGCGTTCGTGTAGCATTCGAAAACGCGTTCGAACAGTGTGAGGCAGAATGCACGCGTTTGTGTAGCGTTCTTAAACGTGTTCGAATGGGATGGGATGTGATGCATAACAAGACAAAATGCATGCGTTCGAGTAGCGTTCGGAAACATGTTCGAACGGGGTAAATCCGAATGCATGTGTTCGAGTAGCGTTTGTAAATACGTTTGAACGAAGTGAGAAAGAATGCATACGTTCGTGTGGCGTTCGGGAACACGTTCGAACGAGATTACAAAAATGGCATCTATAGTGACATAAACACATGCATGAGTGTTTCTCAAGCGGTACGTGGAGTTGTATCCTATGTACAGACCGCACTACCTGCCATTCGAATTCGGCTACGGAATTTATGTATGGGTTTCCATCCGATATACCGCAAGGGATAACACGCAATCATTAACACAACGCAATCATTAACCCAATGTTGACATACATGAAATATGATATTGCATATAACAATAAATAATCGAAGAGACAAATATATGAAATAACAAGAAAGATAATTAACAAAAAACAAATACGGAACAATAAAACAACAATAAACGTAAATTAAATGCGAAATAATAAAAGACTAATAATACGAAATAAATACGGAATAATAAATATATGACCAAAGAATTTAGCAGTTTTCAATGTAGGACTTCGCATACCTGGTTTGACGTATTACACGTCCAACCAAGCATACCGTTTCCAGGACGACAAAATAAAATATAATAAAAAGGGTGCCCTCAGGTCTTACCTTTTAAGTCGCTTACCGGGAGCGCGTTGGGAGGTCGCCGGAAGGGTTAACATTTCTGCTATTTTTTTGGTTCGCTGATTCGCTATTTCCACTCACTGTTTTCTCTGTTTTCACTCACTATTTCGCTATTTTGTTCACTATTTTGCGGTATTTGGGGACTGTTTTATGTTGGTCAGTGAGTGTTGTGATTTTGTTGTGTTTGGCTTAGTGGAAGGCTTGGTCGGTGGGGGTTAGTGTTGTGCGTCTGTTTTCATGTGGAACCGAGAAGGGGGTGGCTGTGTCGGTTTGTTATGCTTCTTGTTCACGTGCTGCTGTGTGAATGTCTCTTTTTGGTTGAGGCCATGAGAAGTATATGGATTCAAAGGTATTTTGTGAGAGAGAGATGGCTTAGGTGCTGCTCGGTCAGTGGGACTGTTAGTGTGGTTTAGGTTTGTGTCTAGGTTTATGTATGTGAGTGGCGTGAAAATGTATGCCATGAGAGAGAGAGCTGTGTGTTTTTGGTTTGTTATTGTTTGATCGGTGGAGAAGAGGCAAGATGAAGAGAAAAAGCGAGAAAGGAAGCCATGTGAGTGTGTTTTTGTGTTACTTCCAAGTACGTGTGTGTATTGACGTGGGTTGAGAGAAGCTAGGGTTTGTGGTCGTCGAGTGTTCTGTGTGGGGGGCATGAGGCGTGAAGGGAAGCTAGGGTTTTGTTCTTCACCTTTGGTTCAGAGAGAGAGAGATGCAAGAGTTCATGAGAGTGAGAGAATGAGCTGTGTGTCGAGAAGATTGAGGGGGCTGCGTGAAGTCAAGAGCTAGGTTTCTTTGGTGGTTCTTTCCGAGAGTGTGTAAGATCTGGTCACCTCCTTGTTGATGGCATGATGTATGGTTTTATTTCTTTAGGTTTTTCTATCGAGGAGAGAGGGGAGCGTGTGGTGGCTGCATGGAGTGTGAGGTGTTAGAGAGAGCGGGATCGATAGGCCATTAGGGTTTATTTGTTTTGTTCCGGCGAGAGATGGGAGAAATGCGTGAAGAGAGTTAGCTGTTGTTAGGGTTTTTTTTGTTGTTGAGAGATGAGAGAGCCGAGAGCTGTTGGAGAAGGAATGAGAGAGGATATTAGGGTTTTCTGTTATTTTGTGCATTTTTTTGTTTGTTATTTGTGAAGGGGAATGGGAGAGAGGCGAGAGAGATGATGGAGGCGAGAATGAGAGAGGTTCCAGAGGAGAAGATGGATGAGAGCTGCCATGTGGATTTGGGGAAAATGGAAGGGGAAAGGAAGGAGCCCGTTAGAGTTTGGTTTAAGTTATGTTTTATAGTGGTGCATTAGGGTTAGGGTTATGCAAGTGGGTTTTGGATGGGTGCGTATGGGCTTTGGATGGGTGCGGGGGTTTTGGGCCAAGATGTTTTCTTGTTTGTGCAGCTGCCCTCGTGTTCTTTTTAAGAACCAGCTTTCTTGCAATTTGTTTTTTCACAACTACTTCATTTTTTGGTTCCTTTACTGCAGGAGTTAACCTCGGAGATCTTCTTGGAGTCAATTTAGGTTTCGTTGGAGTTATTCTTGAAGTTGCTTCAATGTTTTGTTCTTTTTGATCATCATTTGGCACACCAACTTTAATAGGATCCTCCAATATTTTGCTCTTCACAGACTTTGGTGAAGTTTTACCCACAACTAACTGAACCTGTAGGATTAATTCATTATTAGTATTTAATAATACATATATATGAAGATATTAAAAAAGACGCCAAATGTATTAAACTTTCTTTTTCCAAGTATGCTCGGGGAACGTTCAAGCTCTAAGCAAGCGCCACTTGAAGATTTTGCCTTGGGAAAGTTAGAACTACCTACTTCAGTGTTGCTGTAGGCGTTCAGCCTTGCATTCATATACTCAAGTTGCGCTGTCATAAATTGAAAGCTCTCCTGATACTTCTTCCTTTCCATTGCAAACTCTGAAGATTCAGGAATTTGAAAGTACATGGATGGAGTGATAAATTGACCTATTCCTTGCACTCTAGATCCATTAGGTTGCTTCTGAATAGCCTCAGTCAAAATATCTTTCGGGCCTTGAGAATGAAAAGAACCTTCTTCAACTTGGCTCTTAAGATCACTCTAAAAAAACAGAAAAATACAAGTAAGAAATTAAACATGCTTCTATATCAGCTATTAAGAGTTATGGTTCATTTACTATTTTCATCTCTATCGCAGCCACTGCAGGTTGTAGATTGCCATCCTTATCTTTTCTTGCTATTATCCAAGCATCACTCCGATCAATTTCATTTTCGGATGTTCCAGTTTTCAATTTCTGTGCCAGGTTGTAAATCAGTTATGATTCCAGAAAATAATAAATAATAATGTAAAAATAAAAATACATACATGTCTATATAACATGCCACTGTATCCCGTGCTTCCCAAGTGATGATTGTAGGTATTTTTCGCCCTCTTCTCTTTGGCTTGTTGACTTTTTACCTACACAAAGATAAAATATTTTAATAAATACTTAATCATATACACACAATCAACTTTAAACGCACCTGAAATTCTGCTGACAAAACTTTATTTACAAACAACTTCCAATCGCCATCTTTTATGCTTGGATACTCAATTGGAGGTGACCTAAGTGATTTCATGTCATTCTTGTTAGGTATGATAAATTCATTTGCCAACTCACTCCTGAAGTTCCTTAAAGAAACTCCCATCAACTTTAGCACTTGTCCTTTCATCTTTAAACTCAAAGCAAATTTTTTCTATACACAAATAAGAAAATATTAGCACTATAAATATTTAACAATATAGTTGTCATTGTAAGAAAATATCAACCTGAAAATGTTGCCATAGGAACTCCTTCACCTCTAAGGGCACACGCCTCCAATCATCATATGTAATCGAAATTGTTTCCCGAACGATAACTCCTATGTAATTTCTCAGCTCATTTCTTCCTTGTCCAATAGGAACTCCGTATATATTGTACTCAACCACTATTTTATCCCCATCCTTTTGCAAATCTTTCTTCTTGGTTTGTTTTCTTCTTGAAGGCCTACCTTCAAGATCTGGAAGATTCATCTCTTCATGTTCAGCCATAACTCTATAATCCCTACAATACTGAAAACAACAAATAAGTACATCATCATTCAAATTACATTTAATAACAAACTGCTTTCTCTGATCCATATTATAAAGTACATATATAAATCACTTACATAATTAGAGACACAAAATAATGGTTTAAGGTAAAGATAAATAAAAGAGATAGACGAATCTAATAAAAAAGTGTCATTTAATATAAGAAACAAACCACTTACATAATTCAAAAACTGTCATATTCATAGCCTAATGAAATTATAAAATTACAAATCTTTATCTACTAGAATTCTCCCACATCATCATCATCATTCAAATTACAAAGTGGAAGTTTGTTGGATAATGGTGCATATACATCAATGTCATCACAACCATCTCCACTGGAATAATAGCTAACTTTTTCTTTCACTGAACAGACAATTGATTTTCTATTATCAATCTGGTCTTTAACATAAAATACTTGCTTTGCATGACCAGCAAGAATAAAGCAATCAGATTTATAGCCTATCCGATTCAAGTCAACTACAGTAAACCCTAAATCATCAATATTAACCCCTCTATCGTCCACCCATGAACACTTGAAAACTGTTTTCTTAAACATCAAATAATCAAGTTGCCAAATTTCATCAATGACCCCATAAAATTTCATGTTCCCAGAATGAGGATGTTTATCTTTTGAGCTTGAAATTTGCAAAGTATTAGCAACAACCATAACACCACTATTTTGTGTTTCACGGTTGTTGTCCCGATCCTTCGTCGTAAAACTTGAACCATTAATCTGGTAGCTGGGATATGTTACCACACTTGGTCGCAGTTTACTTGTCAACGACCATATTGTATCATCAATTGGCACATTAGAGTAAAATAACGAAGAACATTGGCTTGAATACATTAGGTTAAAACAATGAGCAAACAGTTTATTATATCTTTAGTGCTTAGATTCATAAGTTGTTGGTTTTTTTTTTTTCAGTTTATAAGTTTGAATGACATGTGGCCATGCACAATCCCAGTAACGTACTAGATAGAAACAAAAGGGAAACAATCACCCAAAAACCGGCATGCTAAGTCAAAGATAAGCCGAAGCATAACAATACATAACATTAAACTTCAACACATAAACTATCAAAATAGGCATCACACATAGGAAATCACTAAAGAACTATACAAGCCCTTCAATTACCTCCATAAGATGCACTAACTTAATATAGAAAATCATAAAATTTTGTGTACCTTTCCACTTTGAGGACTGCCCGAGCACTTGGTGGTATTATAACTTTTTTAAGCGTGCTTTAAACAATGATCCTGTGAAACTTCTTTTGTTAGAAATCTACTTTTTACATTTTGATAATATTACCAACAGCTCTATATGTCAGTTCGAAATCTACATAAATTCTAGTAAAACCAGACATGAAACTCTGACCATCAAAATTTGGCCATGATGAGAAGCTCGCAAACCGTTATGCTGGATTTGGAAGAACAGAATACTTTGTAAATCAGTAAGGTTGTAAAATATTAAACATTAAACATTAAACAATCACCTTATCACAGCAAGTGAGCAGCTGAATTAGATTATAAACCCCGCCAAAATTCTTGTCCAGAAAGCTCTGCAGATGGGTTATGCAATTAAGTAATATCAAACTCCCTATAACTTGTGAAAGAAAGTGTAGTCCCAGCAGCCTCCATGACTTTTTCGAAAAGTTTAGTCCCACCAAATGAACAATAAAGATAAATGCAAAGCCAATAAAAGATGAGCTCTAGTCAACAAAGTTGAGTAATATAAGGAAGAGAAAGCATACACAAATAAAAATAGAATTCCAAATGACAAATAATGGAGGTGAGACGTAACAGTCAACATGTTATGCTAGCAGATCTACATTTCCAGTGACTAGCAATCAATGTCAAGAAAACCTACAAAAGCTAATGACCATAATCTGTGGATAAACATTTGTCAATCACTTCTATAGGAAAATTTATACCCCACATATAACTGGAACAAAATTCCTGAAAAATCACTGAAATTCAAGGAAAATTTATACCCCACGATTTGAAATAATCTCCTTGCATATATCAGTCTTAATTCCCAAAAATTCAAACTTCAGATATAAAAGTTATACGAAATGGATCAACAATCAACATTATAGATCTCAACATGCAACCGGCAACCCTACCTCCTGATCCAAAAATAAAAGCAAAGAAAAACCCAGAGGAGAGACCGAGAGAGCAAAAAATGACATACCTAACATTGATGAGAGGAACCCTAAATTACTAAGAGAAGTGGACTTGTGGAGGTCCCAAACGACGAAGGCATCCTAAATAGATTGAAGGATGTCATTGGGACCCTACAAGGAAAATAGCGAGGATTAGACAAAAAAAAAAAAAAAACTTACAGCCTCGGGATCGAGAGTATACGACAATAACACATCAGTTAAAGGAACCACTAGAGCATTGGTGGTGGATGGAGAAGATGCAGGTCGACCGCCTCATGGAGAAGTTGCAGTGATGTCTACCTCAGAAGGAAAAAATATTATAGGACTTTGAGGCGGCATCGAGGAGGAAAATAAACTGCATCGGGTAGGTCGAAAGGACTGCTGGGCAGAGAAGGCTTAGGATCATGCCTTGGAATATGAGGTTTGTAGGTCTTGAAAAGTCAGTTAAAGAATCAGCGGAGTCAGATGAGTCAAAAATTTCAACCACCTCAAGAATCTCCTTAGCTATCTCAAAAGTAATATAGGACCTAGCCCTCTCCAAAACCCTAAGCTCGACCTGGCTAAAAAATATCGACCATTATCCATCTACGTGCTAGAGGGCGAACAAGTGGGAATGAGAGGAACCCTAAATTACTAAGATTGATTTGGTAACTATGGTTCAGGTTTTGACCCGACAAATACATATATATTTTTATAAACCGCGGTTTAAGGAACAAAAGTCACGATTTGGCCCAGTGGTAAAGCCTTACAATAAAAAAAAATTTATATCAATGGTTACAATTTCGAGTCCCAGCAGACTTAAGGAAATAATTTTTTTTTTTAATTTTTTTACTGATACTAAGGTATCATTAATTACTGACACTAAATTTACTGATACTCTAGTGTCAGTAATATATGCGAAAAACGTCACTTCCGCGAGGTGTTGGTTCGACTCCAGACGACTACGCGTTTTTTTTTTTTTTTATTTCTTTCTGATACTATTGTAATAGTAATTACTGACACTAAAATCGCTGATACCATAGTGTCAGTAATTATTGATATTTAAGTGAAAAACACGGAAATAGGCCCATTTACACGTCGTTTCTGACACTTTTAGCCTAGTGTCACTAACCTTAGTGTCAGTAAAGGCCTTTTTTCTTGTAGTGCGAGGTTATGCTCCATTCCCGGAGCGCCATTCCCGGCTTGCTCATCCTCATTCCCAATGAGTTACTTGTCCTCATTACCGAGGTTATGCTCCATTCCCGGAGTGCCATTCCCGGCTTCCTCATCCACATTCCTGAGGAGTTGCTTGTCCTCATTCCAGTGGAGTCGCCAGACTGTAGACATGGTACAGAGGTGGCCGACGCTGTCCGGGCTAGCGACCCGATCGGGAGTACGGAGTAGCCCGCTGGGGACTAAACCGGAGAATAATGGAGTCGCCACCCAGTGTGAACTGGGAAATGATATAAGGCCGCACTCACGCCTCGCAAGGGAAGACCTCAAACCGTTGGGTTTGCAATGGTCCCTTACTTATGCCAATTGTAATGAACGGGTTTACGCAATGATGTAACCAAGTCTTATGCAACACATGCAAAATAATTCAAATGACATACAATTTTTCACACCCATAAACATAAATTTAAGTGAAAAGAAATGCATAATTCTAAAAACATGTTAATCAGAGAAGTGCGGCAATGACAATAGAAACGTTAACAATAATGGCAGATAATTAAGCACATGATGCAGAAAGGAATAACCAAAGAGGCAAGCATGCATAAAACATGATAAAGGAATTTGTCCAGTGTGCGCGCGTTCATGTAGCGTTCGGAAACGCGTTCGAATAGAGTGTGGCAGAATGCATGCGTTCGTGTAGCGTTCGTAAATGCGTTCGAACGAAATGAGATGTGATGCATGACAAGAAATAATACATACGTTCGAGTAGCATTCGGAAACAGGTTCAAACGGGGTAAGGCCGAATGCATGCGTTCGAGTAGCATTCGTAAATGCATTGGAATGGAGTGAGGCATAATGCGTACGTTCGTGTGGCATTTGGGAATGCGTTCGAACGAGATTACAAAAACGGCATCTATAGCGACATAAACACATGCATGAGTGTTTCTCAAGTGGTACGTGGAGTTGTATCCCATGTACAGACCGCACTACCGTCCATTCGGATTCGGCTACGAAATTTATGTCTGGGTTTCCATCCGATATACTGCAAGGGATAACATGAAATCATTAACACAACGCAATCATTAACCCAATGTTGACATATATGAAATATGATAATGCATATAACAATAAATAATCGAAGAGACAAATATGTGAAATAACAAGAAAGATAAATAACACTAAACAAATGTGGAACAATAAAACAACAATAAACATAAATTAAATGCGAAATAATAAAAGACTAATAATACGAAATAAATGCGGAATAATAAATATGTGACCAAAGAATTTGACCGTTTTCAATGTAGGACTTCGCATACCTGGTTGGACGTATTTCACGTCCAACCAAACATGCTGTTTCCAGGGTGCCCTCAGGTCTTACCTTTAAGTCGCTTACCGGGAGCGCGTTGGGACGTCGCCGGAAGGGTTAACATTTCCATTGTTTTTCTGGTTCACTGATTCGCTGTTTCCACTCGCTGTTTTCTCTATTTTCACTCGCTATTTTGCTGTTTTGTTTACTGTTTTTTTGGGTATTAAGGGACTGTTTTGTGTTGGTTAGTGAGTGCTGTAATTTTTTTGTGTTCGGCTTAGTGGAAGGCTTGGTCGATGGGGGATAGTGTTGTGCGTCTGATTTCACGTGGAACCGAGAATGAGGGGTGGTTGTGTCTGTTTGTTATGCTTCTTGTTCACGTGTTGCTGTGTGAATGTCTCTTTTTGGTTGAGGCCATGAGAAGTATATGGATTCAAAGGTATTTTGTGAGAGAGAGATGACTTAGATGCTGCTCGGTCAGTGGGGCTGTTAGTGTGGTTTAGGTGTGTATCTAGGTTTATGTATGTGAGTGGCGTGAAAGTGTCAGCCGTGAGAGAGAGAGATGTGTGTTTTTGGTTTGTTATTGTTTGCTCGGTGGAGAAGAGGCAAGATGAAGAGAAAAAACGAGAGAGAAAGCCGTGTGAGTGTGTTTCTGTGTTACTTCCAAGTGCGTGTGTGTATTGACGTGGGTTGAGAGAAGCTAGGGTTTGTGGCCGTCGAGTGTTCTGTGTGGGGGGCATGAGGCGTGAAAGGAAGCTAGGGTTTTGTTCTCCATCTTTGGTTCAGAGAGAGAGAGATGCAAGAGTTCATGAGAGGGAGAGAATGAACTGTGTGTCGAGAAGAAGGAGGGGGCTGCGTGAAGTCAAGAGCTAGGGTTCCTTGGTGGTTCTGCCGAGAGTGTGTAAGATCTGGTCACCTCCTTGTTGATGGCATGATGTAGGGTTTTATTTCTTTAGGTTTTTCTGTCGATGAGAGAGGGGAGCGTGTGGTGGCTGCATGGAGTGTGAGGTGTTAGAGAGAGCGAGATCGAGAGGCCATTATGGTTTGTTTGTTTTGTTCCAGCGAGAGATGAGAGAGAGGCGTGAAGAGAGTTAGTTGCTGTTAGGGTTTTTTTGTTGTTGAGAAATGAGAGAGCCGAGAGGTGTTGGAAAAGGAAGGAGAGAGGAAATTAGGGTTTTCGTTGTTTTGTGTGTTTTTTTTGTTTGTTATTTGTGAAGAGAGAGATGATGCAGGCGAGACGGAGAGAGGTTGGAGAGGAGAAGAGGGATGAGAGCTGCCGTGTGGTTATGGGGAAAATGGAAGGGGAAAGGAAGGAGCCCGTTAGGGTTTGGTTTAAGTTATGTTTTATAGTGGTGCATTAGGGTTAGGGTTATGCAAGTGGGTTTTGGATGGGTACGTATGGGTTTGGATGGGTGCGGGGGCTTTGGGCCAAGATTAATATTTTAATACAGGAATTGACTAAGTGAACCCGAGGCTAACATTTTAAAAGATCAATCAAGCGAGCCCGAGACTAAACAAAGAAATTAAATTTGGCAAGGTATTTATTTATTGAATTTTCCATTCCGACGTCCGTTTCCCGTGATTTCCGTAACTTATCGGGTAGTGCCTCCGTACGAGGCTCATCATTGGGCTTTATGCAAAAATGCAGTGTCTACAGCATCGAAGTATCTGTTGTATAAATATGTGCCACCATCACTGATAATTACCCGAGGTGTTCCGAAGTGAGTGAAAATATTCTTTTTAAGGAATTTTATCACAACTTTTGAATCATTTTATGGCAATGTTGTTGCTTCAACCCATTTGGAAACATAGTCTACTACAACCAGAATGTACATGTTTCTGAATGATGGAACAAAGGGTCCCATAAAATCAATCCCCCATACATCAAATATCTCCACTTCCATAATATTTTGAAGAGGTCCTTTCTCTGGCACCTATCACATTGAAGAGCAAATAAGTAAGCATCTTTAAACTGAGTGGGCTAGAACAAACCTGATTGTAGGACTTTCGCTGTAGTTTTATTTCCGCTGAAGTGTCCGCCGTATGGTGATAAATGACAATGCTGCAGGACACTATTGACCTCCTCCTGTGGAACACAATATCTCAGTAATTGATTACACAGCGTTTGAAAAGGTACAGTTCATCCAAGACATAGTGCTTGACTTATTTGAAGAACTTCTTTCGTTGCTGATGAGTCCATTCCAACGGCCATTTTCCTGATACTATCTGGTTTACATAGTCAGCATACCAAGGGATATCCTACTGTTTCATGGCAAACAACTGTTCATCGGGAAATGTTTCTTTAATTGTCAGTTCATTGCCAGATGTTTCTCCATTCTCGAGCCTCGATAAGTGATATGCCACTTGGTTTTCTGTCTCTTTCCTGTCTCGCATCTCCACGTCAAATTCTTGCAGCAGAAGCACCCAACGGATCAATCTGGGTTTGGCATCTTTCTTCACGATCAGATATTTGATTGCTGAATAATCTTTCTAGACCACTACTTTGGGACCCAGTAGATAAGAGCGAAATTTATCAAAAGCAAATACAACTGCAAGAAACTCATTTTCAGTTGTTGTGTAGTTGAGTTATGCTTCATTCAGAGTTCTGTTGGAATAGTAAATGGTGTGGAAAATTTTTGCTTTGTGTTGTCCCAAAACTGTACGTACAACAAAATCACTAGCATCGCACATCACCTCAAATAGAAGGGTCCAGTCTGGTGCTAATATGATATGGGCAGAGACCAACTTCTGTTTCACGATCTCAAATGCTTCGTGGCATTATTTGGTGAAGTTGAAAGGCACATCTTTCTCCAGCAGATTGCATAGAGGTTTAGCAATTTTGGAGAAGTCTTTGATAAATCTCCTGTAAAATCCTGTTTGTCCGAGAAAACTGTGAATCCCTTTGACGGATGATGGTGGAGGTAGTTTTTCAATTGTTTCGATCTTTGCTTTGTCTACTTCGATTCCCTTTTGTGAGATCTGATGTCCCAGGACAATGTCTTTCTGCACCATGAAGTGGCATTTCTCCCAGTTGAGTACCAGGTTGGTATCTTCGCATCTTTGTAACACCTTTTCCAGATTTTGCATGTTGTGGTCGAATAAATCTCCAATCACAGAAAAATCATTCGTGAAAAACTCCATGCTTTGTTCTAGCATATCTGAAAAGAGGACCATCATGCAACGTTGAAATGTGGCTAGAGCATTACATAGTCTAAATAGCATCCTGCGGAAAGCTAAAGTACCATACGGGCATGTAAAAGTGGTTTTCTTCTGATCTTCTGGGGCGATGGCAATCTGATTGTACCCCGAGTATCCATCCAGAAAATAATAGAATTCATGTCCCACCGGTCTGTCTAGCATTTAGTCAATGAATGGTAACAGGAAATGATCCTTCCTTGTTGCTTTGTTCAGCTTCCTGTAGTCCATGCATACTCTCCATCCAGTCACCATTCTTGTTGGAATCAACTCGTTCTTTTCTTTTGTGATTACAATTATTCCTTCTTTCTTTGGCACACATTGCATAAGACTCACCTAAGTGCTGTCAGAGATGGGGTAAATGATGTCGACATCCAACTATTTGATAATTATTTTCTTCATGACCTTCTTCATGATTGGATTTAGTCTCCGTTGATGATCCACTGTGGCTTTGTACTCATCGTTCATCAGAATTTTATGCATGCAAAATGATGGACTAATGCCTCGAATGTCTGCTATAGTCCAGCTAATGGCTTTCTTGTGTTCTCGTAACACTCTTAGCAACTTATATTCCTACTCCAATGTTAGAGATGAAGAAACAATCACAGGTAAATCAGAAGAGTTTTCTAAAAATGCATACTTGAGATTGTTCGGAAGTGGCTTTAATTCCAGCTATGGTGGTTCTTCAATCGAGGGCTCGATTCGCTTCTTTTTCGGTAGTTCCAAACTTTCCACCTGTGGTGTCGATTTGAAGCGAAATGGTCTGTCAAGATAGTTGATACATTCCAGAATTTCATCATCTAGCTCGCTGTCAGTCATTTGGTGATGCAAACTTCAAGTTTATCCGTGGAAAGTTGCATTGCATCAGTATCCTGGGTGATACTATCTAAAACATCAATTCTGAAACATTCCTCCTCTTTTTCATCATTCGGGAATTTCATGGCTTTGAAAACATTGAATGTAACTTCTTGGTCCTGCACTTTCATGGTTAGTTCTCATTTTTGTACATCAAAAACAGTTCGACTGTAGGCAATGCATTTTTGCATATAAGTCCCTATGATGAGTCTCATTTAGAGGCACTACCTTTTAAGTCACGGAAGTCACGAGAAACGGACGTCGGAAGGGGAAATTCAGAATAAGTACGTCATCGGATTCATTTCACAAGTTCACTGTTTTCGTTCGTGCTGTGTTCGTTACTTCGTTCGAACGTCAAACAGATTGCGGACGTTCGTGCCGCGTTCGAGGAGGCGTTCTAACGGTGTCGGTAATTCTGGTTTTGCTGCTAGCCTCACACCCAAGCCCAATTAACCCACCAAAGCCCATAAAACACATCCCAATTAATAAAACACATTTAAAACACATGGGAAATTAAATTAAACATTGAATTAAATAAAATATTTAAACCATTTACAAATTAAATAAAACATAAAATATAATCATACCTAATTAAGACAAATCAAATATATTAACTTCCTAACTAAACAAAATCACATACTAAATTAAAAAGATGTCATGCCTAATTAAAATCAATCATAACCAATTAAAAATATTGTATTCCTAATCTAAACCAAATTTTTCCCCCCTCAATCTAATCCTTTCCTTGTTGAATACCAAATCAAATCCTCCCTTTAATGCCAAATCCCTTCCTTGTGAGACAAGGTGAAGCCCTAGCCATTCTCTATATAAACAACACCTCTCCAAGGCATTCCCCTCCGCTAGTGCACGCCCATTACAAGAAAAGAAGCAAAGAATTTCCAACCCCTTTCCCCTAGCTCATTCACAGAAGAAACACCCAAGCTCATACACACAACTCACACGAAAATCACAACACCCACAAGAAACACCCAAAGCTTATTGACACAACTCTCCCTCACTCTCAATAATCGAAGATCACAAACCAAAGAACCCTCATTGCCTTGACCAAAACACATCCCGAACAGCCCCTTTACCACATCAAAACAGCCCTCGAACCACACCATAACACCACCGAAAATCACACCCAAAACAGTAGCCAAAACATCCCAAGAATAGTAACTAAAATACAGCAGCAGAACAGTAGCAAAACAGCAGTGAATCGGTGTCAAAAGCAGCAGCAAAAGACGGAGAACGACGACTCCAAACGGTGAGACAACGAATGAGAGCAGTGAACCAGTGAACCGGAAGAGTTGCGGAGCATCCACCTTCCGACGATCGTGTGCCGTACATCCGAGAGGTGATTTAAAAGGTTAGACCTGAGGGTACTTTTCACACTCATCTTTATTTGATTTTTGTTATTTATCTTGATCGTATTTTAATTATTTGTTGAATCTTGTTTGTGTATGATGTGTGTTGTGGGTATTGGATGAATGGAAAAGTGTCGTCTTTTGTGGTATATAGGATGGAAACCCGGACATAAATTTCATAGCCGATTCCGAATGGAAGGTAGTATGATCTGTACTCGGGATACAACTCCACGTACCACTTGAGTAAACGGCACACTCTTTTTTTTATGTTGCTTCGGTTTATTTATTTTTCGTTATTTGAATTCTGCATGTTACTTTTGTATGTGTGATACAACCGAGCGCATGGGCTTAGTAAGTCGGATTAAAGGTCCCCTATTTGGAGGGGTTAAAATCCTTTACCACGATGCTTTGCCGCGCCGGTTGATGTGTGTTCGGTTGAATGCAAGATATGTTCAATCGGATATACTAAGTTTGATATGATTGTCTTTATTTTTATATGCATTGAGATAAGCGCATGGGCTTAGTAAGTATGATGAAAGGTCCTCTAATTGAAGAGGTTAAAATCCTTTGCCACGATGCTTCGCCGCGCCTCGTATTTCGCTATTTGCTTTTTTATATATGTATTGCATCACATTTTGTGCATCAGGTCAGTTCCCGTTCGAACGCGTTATCAAAAGCTATACGAACGCGACCCTTCTGTTTTCCGTTCGAACGCGTTTTACAAACGCTACTCGAACGTGCATGCATTTTGTTTCATCAGGTCTGGATCCGTTCGAACGCGTTATCGAACGCTATACGAACGCGAACCTTCTGTTTCCCGTTCGAACGCGTTTTACAAACGCTACGTGAACGCATACGCACTTTCTTAGTCTTATCATGCATCAGGTCTGGTTCCGTTCGAACGCGTTCTCAAACGCTATACGAACGCGAACCTTCTGTTTACCGTTCGAACGCGTTTACGAACGCTACACGAACGCGCACACACTGAACTGAGCCTGTCTCATCATATTCATGCATAATTGCCTCTTGGTTGATCTTTCTTGTATTATGTAGCCAATCATATTATTTGTATTCCTGCATTTATCCATTCTATATGTTCTTGGGATGATATTCAAGTATGATTAGGCTGTTAGCATGTTATTTGGTTAATATGTTCATGAGATAGTATTCAAGCATGATTAGGTTGTTCTTAGTTTTCCATATCATATGATTGAGAAATGTTCATGAGATTTCCATGAGATGTTGCATGTTGTGATGAACTTGTTGATGTATGCATGTGAATTTAGAAGCATGATACTCTTGGAAATAAGTGTTACTTAAACTTGATTAAATTATTACATAAATCCTTTCATTACAAGTGACATAAGTAAGGGACCATTCCGAACCCAACGGTTTGAGGTCTTCCCTTGTGAGGGGTGAGGGCGGCCTTAAATCTCATTTTCCCGGTTCACACCGGGTGGCGACTCCATTCTCCGGTTTAGTCCCCTGTGGCTACTCCGTACTCCCGACCGGGCCGCAAGCCCAGGACAGCAAGCGTTGCCCAGATCATGTGTCCCCAAAGTCTGGCGACTCCACTGGGGATAGAGAATCGACCCCGAAATATTGTCTTTTGTAATGTTTGGATTTATGTTCTAATTGACTGTGTCTATAATGGATGAAATAAGGGTTTAATCAAAGGCATTCTGAGGCTAGGTAATGGTTTGGTGTCTTCCTTCACTCACTAACTTTCTAGAATGAAAAGCTATGAAGGCACCTAGATAGCCATCTACACGTAGCCTATCGTGATGGACTAATTTGGAGTACTCGTTGTTTATTCCTGACACCAAGCGATAAGAGCCTAAGAGGCTTGGGTATTTAAGTGAGCCTCACTCCACCTTCCCTCTGGGGAATCTATAACGGGAAATCCATTTGACAGTCAATCACACACCATAGCTCATTGGCACGTACCTTAGTGTATAAAAAAGAATGCGTTCACTTGGTTGCTCGAACCCTTGATTGGGGAGACCTAGTTGTGGGCCATCCTTCGCCGATGAGAGCCTTTGTCTACACTCTTGCGAACCCACCCATAGACCGGGTTTGCATGGTTAAAGTAACAATTATTTCCTTGAGTATGTGCTAGTGGACCATCCTCATTTGGTTGCAGTTGGACCATTGTCAGAAATGTGGACTTGTTGGGCCATTTAAACTGGGGGCGAGTTCGTACCTTATGACCATTGGGCCCAAAGCTTCTGAAATGTTGATGGGCCATTCCGTAGAAATTATTACTTTATGTTTGCATTATCTTTTATGCTTGTGTGTGAGAACATCGTCATTTGGATCCATTTGGACCATTTGTCATGAGATGTGGGCTTGTTGGGCCATTTAAACTGGGACAAGAACGTATTTTATGACGGTTGGGCCAAAGGCTTCTAAGTGTTGATGGGCCACTTTGTGCTTGTGTTCGGAACGTTACCATTTGGATTTAGTCGGGCTCTTTGTCATGAGATGTGAACTCATTGGGCCATTTAAACTGGGATGAGTTCACTCCTATAACAATTAGCCCGAAAGCTTTTAAAATGATAACAGTCTGATTTGTTTGAAAATTTTAATTTTAATTTAGTATGTCATATATGTTACCTGCATCTCATGCACCTTATGCATACATATATCATGTTAACACCCTATATGTCTCAAAAAGACATCAAAGATTCCCGTTGGGTTAGGGAAGAGAGAAGACTCACTAAAAGACCGGTAACAGATATGAGTACATCCGATAATGAGGTATCCCGGATAGATCAGTTAGAAAATGGTTTCGCCAAGATTACCGAACAGTTGCAAGCCTTGACTACTGCCATGACAAATATGGCTGTGCCCCGTGCTGGGGGAAATTATGAGAATGTAAGACGTGAGGAGCCTCCGAATGGATTGGGGGATGATATCCCCACTTTTGATGATGACATGGCAGAGTATGCAACAGGCATAGTGATTGGGTCTCAGGCAGAATTTCAGAAGCTTCGGGATCAGGTTGAAACAGTTACCCGCAAAATGAGGGGTAAGAACGAGGATTTGCTAGATTATGAGACCTTCGGAGAACAGCTGCCAGCTCAGTTTCAAATGCCCGACATGGCCAAGTTTAACGGGAACGGAGACCCGAGGGTCCATCTGCAGCAATATGTCTCAGTCATGAGTTCAATGGGCCTATCACAGCGCCAAGTCCAAAAGATGTTTGGGATGTCACTCGAGGGGGCACCTGTGGTTTGGTATCATAGCCTTAAGAAGAAGGTTAAGGAAGATTGGAAGGAACTAGCTGATGCTTTTCTGAAGCAGTATGTTACAGACTTAGAAATTGACTTGTCACTCCGTGATTTGGAGAACACTAAGCAGAAGCCAGAAGAAAGCTTCAATGAGTATGTAGACCGATGGAGAAGCCAGCTTCTGAAAATGCAGACTCGGCCCTCTGAGAATGACCAGATTAAAGTGATCATCAAGGGTACTAAGCCCTCGATCTACAGAAAGTTGAGGAGGATGACCTCCATGATTGCTGATTTCCGACAGTTGAGGGAAACTGTCATGGACATTGAAGAAGATGAGGTGGAAAACCGGAAGTTTTATGGCCAGAATAGAAGGAATTTTGGGGGACATCCTGAAGCCAAGTCTTCCAGTGTTGAGGTCACTGCCATCAGGAACAGACGTTTCTCCAACTTGGGTAGACCTCTATCAAAGGTGTTTGAGAAATTGAAGATGCAAGGACTCCTGAAACCCTTGGAACCTAAACCACTCCCCAGCCCTGTGCCGCACTACCTTGACTTGAACTTATTCTGTTATTTTCACCAGCAAAAGGGTCACGAAACTGACAACTGCCCCCGCCTTAGGCATGAGATCCAAGACCTGATTGACACCCACAAAATACCTGACCCAGAAAGAGAGCAACCCAGCACACACAGGAATCCTCTACCAAATTACCACTCCGTCCCACCACCATGATCAACTTTGGCTTGCCTGAAACCTTTGTCCTCCAAACCCTCAACCACCAAGCTTCTCACATGGGGATAAGAGATAATAACAACGAAGAACCAGAGGCTGAGGAAGAAGGCACTGCTGTTTCTCCAAGTTTATCTTGCATTTTTAATAAAGACATTGATTTTGTTTGCTTGTTCGAACCTTTTCTCAACAATAATAAAGAAGTTCACTTCGCTTACTTGCCTGAATCTCAACTTCTCAACTTGCAACAGGAGTGCATGTGACAAAAGCATTCAATCTTGGTACTATGATACTCAGAACGTAGGGGATCCTCAGAAGAAGCAAGCAGAAAAGATAAGTTGGCCATTCAGAAATTGGGAAATGAAGACAGTGAGACTGTTAGACTTGGAAAGGGAATGAGTTCACAGAACCAATTAGTGTAGACAGATTGAAGCAGTACTTTGCCTAAGGAAGAGAAGACCGGGCTGTCACTAAGGGAATTGACCGAAGACCTAACCCAACGGGATAGGAAACTCATGCATACATGCATACACGTAACACATTTTGCATCCTTTTTTTGTGTTTGTTTTGTTTTATATTAACAGGTTTCGAAGAAAGAAAGAGAGAAAAGCAGCAAAGGCAAGCTAGTCAGAAATAGGGGTGAGCAAAACCGGTTTCGGTTCCGGTTCCGCATGGAACCGGAACCTACCCGGAAAAAATCGGTTCCTAAATAAGTGGAACCGGAACCTACCCAATTAAATAGGGTACCCTATTATTCGGTTCCGGTCCGGTTCCGGTTCGGTAAAGTTCTCATTTCATTTTTACGAGTATTGACAGAACTATAAACTCTATGCTATGCCTGTGATATCCTTGTTTGCCTTGGAAATGCAGACAAGAATAGAACGACAAGCTATTTACAAGGTTTTCTCTGCCAGAAGGGCATGTACAAATGAAATTTTAAATATGAATTAACTAACTCGTCACACTTAGCCCAATCAGCTAGGGGAAAAATAAGAAGAGGAAACTACCAATTTAAGTCAAAATGACCTGTTAAAACATATATTAACAGTGTTAGATGGCAATCAAATAAAGGGCATTGCATAAACAATCAGAAACTGATATTCGTTACTGCTTGAGATGAGAAAGTTAAAACGAATGAGACACAAAATAATTCAGTTCTAAATGACATCTATTTGCATAGAACGTCTTATCAAACTCTAGAATATAATAAAAATGAAGTGATATATGGAGACAGTGATCAAAAGAGGAAAGAAAAAACTTAGAGCTACTTCTCAATGTATGGTAATACTGGGACTTTTGAAATGCTCTGGACATTAAACACCCAGCAATAAGATGGATATTATCACCAATCCTGCATCTTCAATGCCTGCTTCAATTACATTAATGCAGAAGAATGCATTCTACTCATAACTGAATTAGGTTCTAAATTAGGTTCCGGTTCTATGGTCCGGTTAAAAATTGGTTCCATCTATTTGGAACCGGAACCGGACCGTTTACAACCGGTTCCGGTTCCAAACCCAGATTTCCGGTCCGGTTCCGGGTAGACCCGGAACCGATGCTCACCCCTAGTCAAAAACAGTAACAGTACAGTTTCAGGAACGAATCCAGGGAATGAATCTCTCAGAATTCGGAATGAATCTCTCAGATTTTGGAACGAATCCAGGGAATGAATCTCTCAGAATTTGGAACGAATCCAGGGAATGAATCTCTCAGAATTTGGAATGGATCCAGGGAATGAATCTCTCAGAGTTTGGAACGAATCCAGGGAATGAATCTCTCAGAATTTTGGAACGAATCCAGAGAATGAATCTCTCAAGAATTTGGAATGAATCAAGGGAATGAATCTCTCAGATTTTGGAACGAATCCAAGTAATGAATCTCTCAGAATTTTGGAATGAATCCAGGAATAAATCCCGAGGGTCGAGGCCCACATCAGTATCAGTTTGGGATGAATCCCGAGGGTCGAGGCCCACATCAGTATCAGTCTGGGGGCGAGGCCCATATCAGTAGCAGTTAGGGCCGAGGCCCACTTCAGCATCAGTTTTGGGGATGAGTCCCAGGGTCGAGGCCCACATCACTATCAGTTTTGGGGATGTGTCCCATGGTCGAGGCCCACATCACTATCAGTTTTGGGGATGAGTCCTAGGGTTGAGGCCCATTGCATCACAAGCCGAGAATGGCACTCCAAGAATGGAAACACGGTTCGGGAATGGACCACCTCACGGTAACGATTCGTGAATGGATCACATCACAGCGGTTCGGGAATGAACCAGGGGTCGCAGCACCTCACCACCCAAATCAACTCAACACGTGGAAAGTCAAGTGGCAGTTGGCTCGCCAGGTAAGTGAAAATGCATTGCATAACTTTGATAGGATTGTCACTGTTGCACATTACACAAGTCCCATCAAATTGGGGGCAACTGTAGGCACTGTATTTTTGCATATAAGTCCCTATGATGAGTCTCATTTGGAGGCACTACCTTTTAAGTCACGGAAGTCACGAGAAAAGGACGTCGGAAGGGGAAATTCAGAATAAGTACGTCATCGGATTCATTTCACAAGTTCACTGTTTTTGTTCGTGCTGCGTTCGTTACTTCGTTCGAACGTCAAACAGATTGCGGGCATTCGTGCCGCGTTCGAGGAGGCGTTCGAACGGTGTCGGTAATTCTGGTTTTGCTGCTAGCCTCACACCCAAGCTCAATTAACCCACCAAAGCCCATAAAACACATCCCAATTAATAAAACACATTTAAAACACATGGGAAATTAAATTAAATCTTAATTAAATTAAACATTGAATTAAATAAAATATTTAAACCATTTACAAATTAAATAAAACATAAAATATAATCATACCTAATTAAGACAAATCAAATATATTAACTTCCTAACTAAACAAAATCACATACTAAATTAAAAAGATGTCATGCCTAATTAAAATCAATCATAACCAATTAAAAATATTGTATTCCTAATCTAAACCAAATTTGTCCCCCCTCAATCTAATCCTTTCATTGTTGAATACCAAATCAAATCCTCCCTTTAATGTCAAATCCTTTCATTGTGAGACAAGGTGAAGCCCTAGCCATTCTCTATATAAACAACACCTCTCCAAGGCATTCCCCTCCGCTAGTGCACGCCCATTACAAGAAAAGAAGCAAAGAATTTCCAACCCATTTCCCCTAGCTCATTCACAAAAGAAACACCCAAGCTCATACACACAACTCACACGAAAATCAAAACACCCACAAGAAACACCCAAAGCTTATTGACACAACTCTCCCTCACTCTCAATAATCGAATATCACAAACCAAAGAACCCTCATTGCCTTGACCAAAAAACATCCCGAACAGCCCCTTTACCTCATCAAAACAGCCCCCGAACCACACCATAACACCACCGAAAATCACACCCAAAACAGTAGCCAAAACATCCCAAGAACAATAACTAAAATACAGCAGCAGAACAGTAGCAAAACGGCAGTGAATCGGAGTCAAAAGCAGTAGCAAAAGACGGAGAACGACGACTCCAAACGGTGAGACAACGAACGAGAGCAGTGAACCAGTGAACCGGAAGAGTTGCGAGCATCCACCCTTCCGACGATCGTGTGCCGTACATCCGAGAGGTGATTTAAAAGGTTAGACCTGAGGGTACTTTTCACACTCATCTTTATTTGATTTTTGTTATTTATCTTGATCGTATTTTAATGATTTGTTGAATCTTGTTTGTGTATGATGTGTGTTGTGGGTATTGGATGAATGCAAAAGTGTCGTCTCTTGTGGTATATAGGATGGAAACCCGGACATAAATTTCATAGCCGATTCCGAATGGACGGTAGTATGATCTGTACTCGGGATACAACTCCACGTACCACTTGAGTAAACGGCACACTCTTTTTTTTTATGTTGCTTCGGTTTATTTATTTTTCGTTATTTGAATTCTGCATGTCACTTTTGTATGTGTGATACAACCGAGCGCATGGGCTTAGTAAGTCGGATTAAAGGTCCCCTATTTGGAGGGGTTAAAATCCTTTACCACGATGCTTTGCCGCGCCGGTTGATGTGTGTTCGGTTGAATGCAAGATATGTTCAATCGGATATACTAAGTTTGATATGATTGTCTTTATTTTTATATGCATTGAGATAAGCGCATGGGCTTAGTAAGTGTGATGAAAGGTCCTCTAATTGAAGAGGTTAAAATCCTTTGCCACGATGCTTCGCTGCGCCTCGTATTTCACTATTTGCTTTTTTATGTATGTATTGCATCATATTTTGTGCATCAGGTCAGTTCCCGTTCGAACGCATTATCAAACGCTATACGAACGTGACCCTTCTGTTTTCCATTCGAACGCGTTTTATAAACGCTACTTGAACGCGCATGCATTTTGTTTCATCAGGTTTGGATCCGTTCGAACGCGTTATCAAACGATATACGAACGTGAACCTTCTGTTTCCTGTTCGAACGCGTTTTACAAACGCTACGCGAACGCATACGCACTTTCTTAGTCTTATCATGCATCAGGTCTGGTTCCATTCGAACGCGTTCTCAAACGCTATACGAACGCGAACCTTCTGTTTACCGTTCGAACGCGTTTACGAACGCTACACGAACGCGCACACACTGAACTGAGTCTGTCTCATCATATTCATGCATAATTGCCTCTTGGTTGATCTTTCTTGTATTATGTAGCCAATCATATTATTTGTATTCCTGCATTTATCCATTCTATGTGTTCTTGGGATGATATTCAATCCTGATTAGGCTGTTAGCATGTTATTTGGTTAATATGTTCATGAGATAATATTCAAGCATGATTAGGTTGTTCTTAGTTTTCCATATCATATGATTGAGAAATGTTCATGAGATTGCCATGAGATGTTGCATGTTGTGATGAACTTGTTGATGTATGCATGTGAATTTAGAAGCATGATACTCTTGGAAATAAGTGTTACTTAAACTTGATTAAATTATTACATAAATCCTTTCATTACAAGTGACATAAGTAAGGGACCATTCCGAACCCAACGGTTTGAGGTCTTCCCTTGCGAGGGGTGAGTGCGGCCTTAAATCTCATTTTCTCGGTTCACATCGGGTGGCGACTCCATCATTCTCCGATTTAGTCCCCCGTGGCTACTCCATACTCCCGACCGGGCCGCGAGCCCGGGACAAAATGCATCGCCCAGATCTTGTGTCCTCACATCGACCTGTAGCTAATAATGGTATCCCGAGGATGATATGTACATCTTTGTCTTCTTCCATGTCAAGGATAATGAAATCTGTAGGGAAAATGAATTTGTTGACTTTAACCAATACATCTTCCACTACACCTCTCAGAAATATGAGCGATCTGTCAGCAAGCTGCAGAGTAACTGAGGTGGGCATTGCTTCTCCAATCTGTAGTTTCCTATAAATAGACAAAGACATCAAGTTAATGCTGGCACCTAAATCACACAAAAGCCTTACCGAAGTAATGTTCTCCTATGATGTAAGGGATTGTAAAACTGCCAGGATCTTTCAACTTTGGGGGAAGCTTCCTCTGAATGATGGAACTGCATTGTTTTGTCAATGCTACTGTCTCGTAGTCTCCCAATCTTCATTTTCGTGAAAGAATATCTTTAATGAATTTGACATAGCTGGGCATTTGTTCCAACGCTTCTGCAAATGAAATGTTGATATGCATTTTTTTGAAGATCTTCAGGAATCGAGAAAACTGCTTGTCTAGTTTAATTTTCTGGAGACGCTGTGGAAATGGTGGAGGTGGAGTGATTCTTTCTCGATCATTTGCTTTTGCATTTTTTTCCTCCATCTGTTGATCTGTTTCGCTGCTTTCTTTTGGAACTTCCTCAGTGGATGCCTTGACTCCAACATTTTTATTGATTTCAGTACCGCTTTTCAAAGTAATGGCTTGACATTGCTCCTTCCCTCGGTTTCTTGGTGTTGGAAAATTATGACCCATAACATCACTATTTGTACAGAACATGGTGTTGTTGTACAAATTAACTTTGCGATAAAGGAAATTGATCTTTTATCATTTGTAATTGGATTACCGGGATATATAAATAATAAAAGTCCATATAATTAGTTCCGGATTAATAAAATATGAGACAATATTAATCCACTAAGGTTTAGTCATTAAAATATCCCTAGTCGTAGTATCGAGATTGGACATCGATAATGCGGAATAGACTAGTATTGCACTTGTGCGTGTTATGGGAGCATAACAGCATAGTTCTCATATATTTAGGTATTGGATACTCATGCAAGTGTAATAGGAGGTTGTGTTTATCGATGGTACGGAAACAGCTTCGCTCTGGATAGACCCATCAGAATTGCATTGTTAGTATGACTATGTGTCTATGAGAGTTTGAAAAAGGGTAGGTGTATTTGGTCTTAACCTGAGACTTGCATCACTAATACTTGCGACAATCAGTATACTTTGGTTTTGGTCGTCCGGGGCTTTAACATGTTCTGTGTACGCCTCTTCTGGGTATACTGAGAATCGTAGTATATTGGGTGTGATGTCAAGATGGAAGTATCACTCCAGTCATATGGAGATGATGATCACGTAGGATACAGAACTAGTACTCTTTAGTACTGCAGTCATCGGGATAATATCACTAGGTCATGATTATCCGATTATAGAGACTAGTTACCAGAGATCTGATATATGCTTCGTACGGGGCAGACACAATTCCAGTCCCAGGCCTAGCATGTGACATCTGATACTGAATCGCTATACGCAATACTATGTATACTACGTCTGACATAGATTACATATTCTTTAAAAGAATATTTCTGGAGAATTGGGTAGGCACGACGCTTTGCTAGAAGCCAACCATGTCTTGTAAATCGGTAAGAATGTGGTACTAGGTACGCACGTATTCGGATAACTCCGATGACCGGATTTACTGCCAACATATCCAGGGATCTCATGGGTCGCTTCCCAAAGATTCACCGATGACGTATGACTCGAACATAATTAATCTGGGATTAATTGGATGAGAGAGAAAATTTATCTAGGATTAATTACGGAGAATTTTATCTGGGATAAAATTCAATCTAAAGAGAGAGAACGATTAATTTGGAATTAATCGATAAAATAATATATTCGATATATTAAATGAAATTAGATTTCATAACGGAATTAAAATTGGATTTTAATTCGGGCGAACGAATTAATTTAGAATTAATTCACGAGCGACATGAATAGTAATTTTACTAGGCATAATTATTTAATTAATTTTGATTTATTTACGTCGCAACGGAAAATTCGTTAATTCAGAATTAACGAACCCGAGCCCTGAATGTGTTTGCGGGCCCACTCAGATTTTGAATTAAAATGGGGCCCACACTTGTCATATCACCTAGTCAACTTTATCAACTTTTGGTTGGTAGAATAGGTGGGATTTTGATGGTTGCTTGTGCAACACACAAGTGTGATAGATTGAATGACATTTACCATTTTATTATTATTTGGTATATGGCATTATTGATTTTAGAAATCAATTTACACAACTTGAAAAAAAAACACTATTCTATTTCTTCTCTCCAAGGCCGAAAATGGCCTTCTCTTTTTCTCCATTTTGGCGTGAACCTAGGAATCTTGCTTCAAAATCGAAGGTGCTAGCACATCCAAGGAGTCATTCTAAGGTGTTAGGGACACTTATCCATGAGTTTGGAATTCAAGGACAAGCTTGGAAGCTCAACATACATCAAAGGAAAAGCTTGGAGCAACTTCTCAAAGGCAAAAGTTTTGAACTCTCCGCCAACATCAAAGCTGATCAAAGTGAGTATTTCCGCTACTTTACTTTGCGTATTCACACATTTCATATGCTTAATTGATCTTGGTTTGACCTAGAAAACCCAACAATGGTATCAGAGCCTAAATTAAGCATGAAATTGACTTAAGGTTTATATACTTGAATTTGGGTATTTTTTTATTTGAGCATGATTTGATCAAATTGTTTGTTTGAGTATGCTTACATATTGATAACTTAGAGTTATGTATGATCAATTTGATGAAAAATTATTTGGATTAATTTTTCTCAAATTTTAGGGCTTGGCCGAATATGTAACCCTTTGTAGCTCATGGTGATTTTGATTTTTTAGACCATTGGATGTGTTTAAAATGCTTGGATATATTGATTTGTGATTTAATTGGATTGAAATCAAAATCGGATATAAAAATCCCAAGATTGCCGTGAGTTAAGAGCATGTAAATGACTTGATTTTGATTCAATAATGTTGGACATGTATTGAAGATATTAAAGCATGATTAATTAGTGTAATTGGTGTTTTGGAAATATTAATTTAACTAATTAATTATGGCTAATACACTTTAATTAAATAATTGTGATATTTAGAATATTGTGATTAAATTAATTGTGCTTAATTTGGAATTGGGCTAAAATGTTGTATTGGGCTTAATGGGCTTGGTTGGGCCAAGTATGGTTTAGGATAATTGGTTGGATCCAATTGGGCCTAAAACCATTTCCATAAAGTCCAAATATAATAAATGGGCCTCTAAATAATTAATTGGGCCTAATGGGCCAAAATTAATTTTATGGCAAAGGGTGATTCCTTAATTGGGCTTTGGTTGCCAAAGTCCATGCCTTATGAATTAATTAAAAGCTCATTTGACTTTAATTAAATTGACATTGGATGTTAATTGGGCTTTGAGACCCATTAAGATTAGATTTAGAATCTAAGTCGTAAAGGCACACTAAAAAGTGTAATTATTTAATTTGGAATTAAATAAAGAATTAGTATTGAATACAAATTAAATTGGATTTAATATTGTAGTTTGATATAATTCAAGAATTCGTACTTTGAGTACTTATTCTTAAACGAGTTGGACTCGCGCAAATCAAATCGTTGTTTGAACATTGGATGGTCATTAATTAAAGATTAATTATTTGGATTAGATTGATTGATAACATGATTTATGTGAATACATGGATGTGATGTATGAATAATATATATCGGATGGATATTAGATGGGTGAGGGAAATTTTGGAAATTGTTGTAATAAATTTAGAATTTATTTAATTGGACCAGCATGTCCAGCCTATTACCTCTTTTCTCATTGTATTTCTCTTCTCACCTATTCCCCTCAATGTAAATGAGGTTTCTTTAGAAGTGTTATGTAATTGGGTAGAAGTAAGAATAATGCTAGTCGGGGAGAGGAAAGGGAGCAATTTGTTCTAGAATAATTTGTGAGATATCCATCCGCATATCGTTATTAATTTATTTACCGTGCCTTATTATGCTTTTAGAATGCATGCTTAAGGGTGTATGATGAGACCTAATCAAAGATAATTAATTGGTTGCCAATTATGTGAAAAACCCTCAACAAATATTAAGCGTTTTCGTTCCATTGAGTGATTCTCTCTCAAGATCCAAGATTGGCACTGGTTTGTTGGCCAAAGTCAAGACCTTTGTCCATCACAGATGTGTTTGAATCATGAAGGCTTTGTTCCATATCGCATGTCTTGTCGAAGTTGTGATTTGTTTCCCAAAGTCAAGATCACTTCTTGTCCATCAACATCGATTACGAAGCTTTCCAAAGTCAATGGGTCCCGCTTAACTGGAATCATTAAGCTTGTTGTGCCAAAGCCAAGGCTTAGTTGATTCAGAGGAAAAATATTAGGGAATATTTGGATATATTGGCATATATTGGATATATGTTTCGGACTTGGATGTCCACCTACTGGATCTAGGAATTGGATGAGATCCAATTGATCTTAGAGATCTACCTAGTTAAGTTTCATACAATTTATTGGCCAAAGTCAAGATTGTGTGTTATTTAACGGGATCCTAACCCACTAGGAAACTAGGTTTCCCGAGTACTCCATTGAGGGTTAGAGGCTCGCCGAAAAATAGTGGGAGGCAAGTATTAAATTTGTAATTTCGTTTAGATACTTGCCAATACGCGCTCATTTCATTTTTCGTCATTATTTTTAATAAATATATTAGTTGGACTAATATTTAATTGTTGTTTTTTAAAAAAAAAATTAAACAGTTGGACTGTATTCAAACTACTTCATTTATAGTTGATTATATAATTGGATTATAGTAATCAATATATTTGAATTTAACCAATCAAATAGTAGTTGATTATATAGTTAGACTATAGTAATCATTATATTTAATTGTACCTGAAATCATTGATTGAATAGTTGGACTATATCAATCAAGATGAATGAAAGATTAGCATTTAGAACATAATCCTGGGGAAAATATCTTTAACGGCTTTAATTTTCAGATTGGAATAGAACCTCAGGATAGTCCTGAGAACTGAGAAGTTATTCTATTTGATAGAGAAACCTCTTGGGCCTGAGCCCAGAGTTGAGTAAATAGTGGAGCATGAGCTTTGGAAGACTCATGGTGATGATAACTTTAGTGCTCAATACTTTATGCTTGATGCAATGACACTTTAATTTTGTCGTCAAAACTAAGGATTAGATCTTTATACCATGATGTTGAAATTAAAGGATCTTCGTAGATCTATTCTTAGATCTTAGAAGTACAAATTGCAAAAGAAGCTCTTTCGCTCGCGTATGTCAGAGGGTACATCTGTCGAGCACTAGGTGTCGCAGATGATTGCTGACAACAATCAGCTAGGTTAGATGGGCATTACCTACGTGGCCGAGACTTCCAAATATTTGATCTTATAGTCTCTGCCCGAATGCTGGGGAAGGTTCATTATGAACCAAGAGTAAACTCTTGGAGAGTTGATGGCTATGCTCAAGGAGGCAGAGCTAGAGCTTCTAAAATGGGCAAAGGCAAAATCATCATAGTCTTCTGGGAAGATAAAGGACACATCCTAGATGTCTACCTAAAATGTGGCAAACGGGGTCACTGAAGCGTAACTGCCGTATAGACAAGGCAGACATGAAGGAAGTGAAGACGGATAAGGCTCCGACTTCAGGTATGTTTGTTATAAACATGTCCACTGCTGGTTTTAAAATTGGATTTTAGATACTGGATGTGGTACATAAATATATGTACTGATGTGTGGGATATGCTGATAAACAGGAGACTGGCTTTAGATGAGACCGATCTATGAGTCGGAAAAGGGATGAGAGTCGCTGTTTTGGCTGTAGAAACCTAAGTTTTGGAACTGCCATTGGGGCATGTACTTAAATTAGGAAACTGTTATAATATACATAGTTTGACTAGAAACATTATCTTTATATCTAATATAACCCGTTGCGGGTATACCTTTATATTCTAGAACACTAAGTGTTTTGTTTATAAAGATGATATCGAGATAAACACATTAGATGTGAATAACAGTTTTTATATTTAGAATATAAATTAATCTCATACATATAACATGACAAACAAATAGCTCAAACTGAATTAATCAGATGAGACTTATTTGTGGCATTGTTGTCTGAGACACATTAACAAGACTCGTATATCCATAATTTTGAAGAGTGGGTACTAGGACAGATTTGATTCTAATTCAAATGATGTATATGAATCTAGTCTATTAGGCAAAGTGCCTAAAACACCTTTTACTTGGTAAAAGTGCAAATGCCACCGTTCTGTTACCCCTCGTTCATTGTGACGTAAGTGAGCCCATGTCTAGCTAGGCTAGAGGTGGATATGAATACTTTGTAACCTTTACGCATGTTGCATCTCGTTATGGTTATGTGTTTCTTATGAAACATAAATCGAAAACTTTTGATAAATTTAAAGAGTTTCGACAAGAAGTATAAAAACAAACCGGCAAGAGTATTAAAACATCACGATTGGACTGTGATGGAAATACTTAAGCAATAAGTTTCTCAACTATTTGAAAGAGTATAATATTCTTTCATAGCGGACTCCTCTCGAAACACCTCAATTTGACGGTGTGTCCGAACAGAAAAACCGAACTTTGTTGGACGTAGTTAGGTTAATGATGAGTCACTCTGAGCTACCAATTTCCTTCACGGGATACACATTAAACAGTGCAATACTTATTTTGAATAAGGTTCCATAATAATCTGTTAGACAGACTTCATATTATATATGAACAGGAAAGAAACTAGGTTTCTCATTCCTGAAGATTTGGGAATGCTGGGCATATGTTTGGATGATACCAAACTAGAACCCAAATCGGATAAGTGCCTATTTGTAGGTTATCCTAGGGAAACCAAAGTATAGTACTTATACAACTCACAAGAGAACAATGTAATTTTTGCTCTCCATGCGGTTTTCCGAAGAGGAATACCTATATGCAGTGGTAAGTGGGAGGAAAGTAAAACTCGATGAAAATCAGAGTAATACTATTCCAGGCACCAAGTCCTCACGGAACACCAACAGTTCATTAAGGATGAAACTGTACCACAATCTTCGAATACATAAGAACCGCGTAAGTCGGAGAGAGTCAGAAAACAACCTGGGAGGTATGGGTTTCTGATCTCACCTCATGTAGATATCAATCTTATTGAGGAAGCTGAACCGACTACGTTTGAGGAAGTGATACAAGGTATCAACTCCCTTTTATGGCAAAGTGTCATAAAGTCCGAAATGGATTCCATAAATACCAACCAAGTTTGGATACTGGTTGATGTACCGGAAGGCATTGTGCCTATTGGTACTATAGAAGTCTTCAAGGAAGACATACATGGATGGCAACATACCAACGTACAAAGCTAGACTTGTAGCGAAAATGTATCGTTATCAACATTGTGTCGATTACAACGAAACCTTTTACTCGTTGCCATGATTAAATCCATTTGGATAATGCTTGCTAATGCTGCATGTTTCATTTAAGAAATATGGCAGCTGAACGTCAAAACCGCTTTCCTTAAATGGAAACCTTTTGGAGGATGTTTACAATATCCTGACGGTTTTGTGGTACCAAAACAAGAAAACAAGGTTGTAAGTTAATTCAATCCATTTATGGATTGAAGCAAGCATTGCGTTCTTAGAACTATCGTTTTGATGTAATTATAATGGTATATGATTTAATTCAAAACAAAGATGATTCTTGTGTATATAATGAGGTTAGTGGGAGCGCACTAACAATGATTGTCCTATATAAAGATGACATGTCATTTCTTGGAAATGACATTCCCATAATACAATCGGTGAAAGCTTGACTTTCATGAAAATTCTCCATATAATACTTGGGAGAGGCAACCTTTATTATAGGAATAAGGATCTACTGGGATAGATCTAAAAGTTGTTGGCACTCTCCGAGAACTCGTACATTGAAAAGATGTACGTGACCTGGTGTCTCATAGGCTTTGAGCATATGGAGTCACAATCAGGCCAATCCAAGTGATAGTCACTGGATTAATATTAAGAACATCCTTAAGTATCTTAGATGATCTAATGATGATTTCTTAAGCTATGGAGGATGAGAACTTGAAGTGACTGGGTTCACCGTTGCAAGTTTCCCAACCGACAAAGACGACTGTAAGTCGCAATGAGGGTACTATATAGTTTGAATAACGGAACAGTGAGCTAGAAATCTTCCAAGCAAGATTTTGTTGCCGAATAAACAACAAAAGCGGAATATTGATGCAGCTGAGGCAGCAAAAGAAGCAATTTTTAGATCTATAAAATTCCTAATTAGATTAGGAGTAGTTCTGTTAGCAGCTGAGCTAGGCTACAACAAAGGCTAAAGAATTAATGGTCTCATCAATGATCCAAGTATATACATCAACTATTTCATCTGATTCGTCGGATCATACATCATGGCGATGTGATGATCGAATAAATCGCATCAGATGATAACAATACAAATCCGCTGACGAAAGCTGTTTCTCAGCAGAAGTTTGAGCGACCCGTACATAGTTCAGGTGTATGACACTTGAGTGATTGGCTTTAGGCCAAGTGGGAGATTGTTGGAAAATTATGACCTATAGCATCATTATTTGTACAAAACATGGTGTTGTTGTACAAATTAACTATGTGACAAAGGAAATTGCTCTTTTATCATTTGTAATTGGATTACCGGGATATATAAATGATAAAAGTCCATATGATTAGTTCCGGATTAATAAGATATGAGACAATATTAATCCATTGAGGTTTAATCATTAAAATATCCTCAGTCGTAGTATTATCGAGATTGGACATCGATAATGCGGAATAGACTAGTATTGCACTTGTGCGTGTTATGGGAGCATAACAACATAGTTCTCATATATTTAGGTATTGGATACTCATGCAAGTGTAATAGGAGGTTGTGTTTACCGATGGTACGGAAACAGCTTCGCTCTGGATAGACCCCTCGGAATTCCATTGGTAGTATGACTATGTGTCTATGGGAGTCTGAATAAGGGTAGGTGTATTTGGTCTTAACCTGAGACTTGCATCGCTAATACTTGCGACAATCAGTATACTTTGGTTTTGGTCGTCCGCAGTTTTAACATGTTCTGTGTACGCTCTTCTGGGTATACTGAGAATCGTAGTGTATTGGGTGTGATGTCAAGATGGAAGTATCACTCCAGTCATATGGAGATGATGATCACGCATGATACAGAACTAGTACTCTTTAGTACTGCAGTCATCGGGATAATATGACTAGGTCATGATTATCCGATTATAGAGACTAGTTACCAGAGATCCGATATATGCTTCGTACGGGGCATACACAATTCCAGTCCCAGGCCTAGCATATGACATCCGATACTGGATCGCTATACGCAATACTACGTATACTACGCCTGACATAGATTACATATTCCTTAAAAGAATATTTCTGGAGAATTGGGTAGGCACGACGCTTTGCTAGAAGCCAACCATGTCTTGTAAATCGGTAAGAATGTGGTACTAGGTACACACGTATTCGGATAACTCCGATGACCGGATTTACTGCCAACATATCCAGGGATCTCATGGGTCGCTTCCCAAAGATTCACCGATGACGTATGACTCGAACATAATTAATATGTGATTAATTGGATGAGAGAGAAAATTAATCTAGGATTAATTACGGAGAATTTTATTTGGGATAAAATTCAATTTAAAGAGAGAGAACGATTAATTGGAAATAATCGATAAAATAATATATTCGATATATTAAATGAAATTAGATTTCATAACAGAATTAAAATTGGATTTTAATTCGAGCGAACGAATTAATTTAGAATTAATTCACGAGCGACGTGAATAGTAATTTGCTAGGCATAATTATTTAATTACGTGGCAACGGAAAATTCATTAATTCAGAATTAACAAACCCGAGCCCTGAATGTGTTTGCGGGCCCACTCAGATTTTGAATTAAAGTGGGGCCCACACTTGTCATATCACCTAGTCAACTTTATCAACTTTTGGTTGGTAGAAGTAGGTGGGATTTTTATGGTTGCTTGTGCAACACACAAGTGTGATAGATTGAATGACATTTACCATTTTATTATTATTTGGTATATGGCATTATTGATTTTAGAAATCAATTTACACAACTTGAAAAAAAAAACACTCTTCCTTTTCTTCTCTCCAAGGCCGAAAATGGCCTTCTATTTTTCTCCATTTTGGCGTGAACCTAGGGTTCTTGCTTCTTGATTTTGCTTCAAAATCAAAGGTGCTAGCACATCCAAGGAGTCATTCTAAGGTGTTAGGGACACTTATCCATGAGTTTGGAATTCAAGGACAAGCTTGGAAGCTCAACATATATCAAAGGAAAAGCTTGGAGCAACTTCTCAAAGGCAAAAGTTTTGAACTCTCCGCCAACATCCGAGCCGATCAAAGTGAGTATTTCCGCTACTTTACTTTGCGTATTCACACATTTCATATGCTTAATTAATCTTGGTTTGACCTAGAAAACCCAACACTTGGATTTGGTTCTGTGTTGTTAGGAATGTTACATTACAGTCTGTAACTCTGAGCATTGGCCTGTTGTCCCATTTGATTCTCCAGAGTTTTCAATGTATCCCCATTGATGAGGACATGGACATACATCAATCCGTTGTCAAATTTGTCTTCCCGAATTGAATTCATCAACTGGATGGGGTTCATTCGACTAGGCCCTGTAAAGTCTTTTTCCCATTCCTTGTCCGTCTCAGCAACCATAAAAGCATTCAATTTCTCTTGCTTGGGGCAGTCATTTGCCCTATGTGGACCATCACAGATGAAGCAAGCCTTATTGTTGTTGTTTTAAACCCTTTTGGACTTCCCATCATCTTGTGGTTTCCATTTGCCCTCATTGTTCTTATTATTTTCCCTCTTCTGCGAATCTTAAAGTTTTTCCTTTCCCTTACCTTTCAGATCAGATTTGGACTTGGTTGAAGAACTAGGTTTATAGTTTACAAGACAGTCTGCCGCTGCCATTGCTACGGGTAAGTCACGCACACCTTGCCTCCGTAACTCATTTTGTTCCCAATTCTGCAATCTAGACATAAAGTTAAACAATTTGTCCTCCTCGAGCATGTTCCTTATTTCAAGCATCAAGGAACTAAATTGATTCACATAATCTTGAATGGAACCAATTTGCTTCAAATTTTTCAAGGTCTCCATTGCAATCCATATTGTGTTAGTGGGGAAGAATTGATCTTTCAACTCATTCTTCAGCGCCTCCTATGTATCTATCTTGGGACGCCCCACTGATTCATCATCGTCTAACTGAGTCCGCCACCACAACTTCGCATCACCCGCCAAGTACATGCTTATGATGGTAACTTTCTTCGCCTTAAGAACATGAACATCCCTAAAATACTGATATATGTCCCATAAGAAGTTCTCCAATTCCTTCGCATTTCGAGCACCACCGAATGGTTTTGGTTCAAGAACTTTTAGTTTGGTCTTGGCCTCAACCCCACTAGGTTGTCCACACCCCAAAGCCCTTTTTAGAAGAGTGATTTCCTTCATCATCTCCTAATTGCTCACCTTCCACGCATCCACCAAATCCATGTAATCCTTGGTGACTACAGTGATATGTTCCTCCGCATCAAAGTGTTGCGCTTCAAGTTTGTTATGAAGGCCTGTTATTTCCTCTGCAAATTGTTTCATCAAAAAAAATAAATGAGGAACATTCTCTCGGCTATAATCCCCAACGAGTGCCTCAAACTTAGTCACCCGTTCCTTCAATTCAATGTTAGATCCAACCGCCATCGAACCAAGACGAGGCTCTGATACCAGTTGTTACGAGGCTAAATTTCAACCCCAAGTTTCCTTAGTCAAGTACGGCACTAAGTTCGCCTAACTTAGTCAGCCTTCCCTTCACGCACACACGCAAGACACAAGCAGCAACCTAACAATGTTCACACACCCTCATAATAAACACACAAGAAACTCAAACATCAAGTAAATACAAGACACACAAAGCTTCACAGGCAAACACGGCCAACCTTTTTCTTTACTCACCAAAGTAATTACAAGGACTAGTGCTTAGAACATACAAAGGCTAACAATGAACATCACTCTTGCACACCAACGCGTTATGTCACTACTTTTCTCTCTATTTGCATGTTCTTCACAAATATAATATATACTAACGACAGTTACACCCCAACTATCCTAGGGTGTGCTGGCCCAATGGGTATCATCCAACAAGTTATATAGCAGTTACTGTTAGGGTTGGTGCTCGGAGTGCCAATCTGGATCGTATTTATGTTCGATTCATGAATACAAATATTTACTTTTTCCATAATATTACTTATTTAATGGTAGCACCTCTTGTCTTTTATATACATATTCGATCTAATTACGATTAGATATCTAATTATGATTAGATTAAAACTAAATCTGATTTAGTGATACATGTATATTAGACAAAGACCCTAGGTTTTACAATATAGTGCGCAGTTACAACATAGTTTGTAATTGACATTGGGAAGTGTCACTATAAGTTGTATATCCTTAAATAAAGTTCCTGGTCAAGATTTGCTAACATGGGTCGGTTAGTAAAATTCGCTGAGACCAGTACATGTCGTATATCGTGACTTGGTCCGATGGTTTATCCCAATGAACCATGAGTCTCGGGAGACTCGTATAGACATGTAGGCGTTTATTTGATAAACACTGAACGACTCACTGAAGATTTCCTAATAGATGGTACACCAACATCAATAGGAATCTTCTCGAGTTGAGTTAGCATTGTGGTCATTCGACTTGAGATACCACAATGGATATATGAGTTATCTTCCACACTTTGATGGAAGTCATGTCACCGATCTATTTAGATCAGACCTCCGCCTGTTCGTTGGGTGTGGACTGATGCTCATGATATCCAGTGAGTATCAAGATAGAATCTGTCAGTCCTGTGTACAGGGCATATGTATCCAACACGTGTTTGCGATCTAGTAAATCCATGGCCGTAGTATAACTTCAGAAGCAAGTTCCGAGTGTTATTTAAAGATCGTAAATTTAAAAGTCGACTATATTATACCATAAGGATTTGACGTTCTTATCTATATCCCAGATATAATATGGATAGCTTGTGACAGAAAGATTATACGTATGCAATGACATCGACTTGTATAGTTTAGTGAGATTATTTGTGGTCATCATAATTCATGAGTGGGTGAATTATGGACACGAAATTGGATTTCATGACAGATAAACCTAAACTTAGAGAGTCCCACAATATGAAGTGTACTCGTTGAGTACTTGGGCAACGCTTTATGAATAATACAGATTATTCATAATACTTCACCAGATTAAATGAGTTAATTCGAATTGTTTAAATGGTTAAACGAAAACACATGCCTTGGGAATTTTAGTCAATTAATAATTATTGTAAATTTGTATTTGATACAAATTTGATTTGATACATATCAATTAATTGTCAAATGAGACTTTGACATATGTAATTAATATATGTATTTGTTATTTAATGTAAATAAAATTCATCTATAATAATAATTATAATAATCATCCAAATTAGAAAGCCCTAAATTTAAGAAACCAAAAGAAATCCTAGAACATTTCTAGTAGCTCAAGTACAAGAAATAAACTTTCAAAGCTTAAGGATATTAAAAATTACCTCATGAATCTTCAAAATTCTTTGAGCTTTGTTCTTGATTCATACATACCTTTTTTTTGTCTCTCAAAACACAATTTTTAAAGCCATCTTTAATGGAAAATTTCGTGCACCATCAACCCATGGAGAAAAAGAAAATATATTATCTTTTTATTCATGAAAGTGGTGTTAGTTGGGGTAAAAAGGTCAAACAAAAAAATTAATTTTAAATCAATTAAAAAGACTTGATAAAAAGTGTGACACATGAAAATTTATTTAACCATATATTACCTTAATATATATTAAATAAAAATGGCAACACTTTACATATGTAAACTAAATAATAAAAGTCAAAACAAGACAATAATTATTAATTTACATGTGTCATCAAATTATTCGTCAATTAATATGTATCTAATTTAATCATGTATCAAATATACATTAGAACGACCAAAATTATCCCGACATCTGAATTTTCATTTACCGATTAAACGATTCGAATTAACTAATTTAATCTGATAAAATATTATGAATAATCAGTATTATTCATAACGCATTGCCCAAGTGCTCAACGAGTACACTTCATATTGTGGGACTCTCTAAGTTCAGGTACATCTGTTACGAAATCAAATTTCATGTCCTTAATTCACGCACTCATAAATTATGATGACTACGGATTATCTCGCTGAACTATGCAAGTCAAGATCATTACATACTTATAATCCTTATGTCACAAGCAATCCATATTATACTAGGGAAATATATTGGAACGTCAAATCCCTAAGGTATAATATAGTCGACTTACAAATTTACGATCTACAAATAACACTCAGAACTCGCTTCCGTAGTGTGCCACGATCATGGATTTACTAGATCGCAAATACGTGTAGGATATCTATTCCTTGTACACAGCACTGACAGATTCTATCTTGATACACACCGGATATCATGAGTATCAGTCCACACCCAATAAGCAGGCGAATGTCTGACCTAAATAGGTCGGTGACGTGACTTCCATCAAAGTGTAGAGGATAACTCATATATCCACCGTGGTATCTCAAGTCTGAAGACCACAATGCTACTCCACTCGAGAAGATTCCTATTGACATTGGTGTACCATCTATTAGGAAATCTTTGGTGAGTCATTCAGTATTTATCGAATAAACACCTACATATCTATACGAGTCTCCAAAGACTTATGGTTCACTAGGATAAACCATCGGACCAAGACTTGATATACGACTTGTACTGATCTCAGTGGATTTTACTAACTGACCCGTGTTAGTAAATCTTGACCAAGAAATTTATTTGAGAATATACAACTTATAGTGACACTTCCCAATGTCAATTACAAACTACGTTGTAACTATACACTATGTTGTAAATCCTGGGGGTCTTTGTCTAATATATACATTCACTAAATCAAATTTAGTTTCAATCTAATCGTTATTAGATCGAATAGGTATATAAAAGCAAGAGATGTAGCCATATATAAGTAATATTATGGAAAAAAAAAAGGTATTATTTGTACTCATGAATCAGACATAAATACGATCTGGATTGGCGCTCCGAGTACCAACCCTAACAAATGGAACATCTCACAACCGAAGGGATCAGATGACTGATTGGTTCATCAACTATCACAATAAAGATCGAGGCATCTCGCAGACCGATTGAAACATCGGGGGGCCTAAGGGGATCGAAGCATCGCACAACTAGGATCGAAGCATCTCACAGCTGAGATCGAATCATCTCACAACCGATCAAAGCATCAGGGGACTCGGGGAACGAAGCCTTTGGAATGAGGAATGAAGCCTCAAGAACCGAGATTGAAGCATCTCACAACCGATCGAAGCATCGGGGGACCTTGGGAATGAAGCCTTGGGAATGGGGGATGAAGCCTCAAGAATCAGGATCGAAGCATCTCACAACTGATCAAAGCATCGGAGGACCCGTGAACGAAGCCTTGGGAATGAGGAATGAAGCATCGGAATCACAGCATCTCACAACCGATCGAAGCGTCAAGATACCTGAGAGTCCATCACCTATCATGAAGTCACAAATCAAGATCAAAACATCTCGCAACCGACCGAAGCATCGGAGGGTCCGAGGGCCCATATATCAACAAACAAACTACAACAAAGTCAGGTAAGTCCGGCAATGCTTGATGAACCAAGTAAGTAAAAATGCATGCATGACTTTGATAGACTTGTCATTTCACACACTACACAAGCCTACCAAAATGAGGGCGACTATAGACACTGTATTTTTACACATAGCCAGATGACGAGTCTCTTACTGTGATAGAAAATTGGGAAAGTTGCAAGATAAGTGCCAAGAAAGAAAAGAACTCTAAGGAATATAACTAAAAGGCAACCAGACATCACCTATGTCCGACCTACCTTCTCTCAAGCTAAGATATTCAACCGGACTCACTCTGAAAACCCTAAATCCGGCCGGACAAGTCATATGTGTCATTGAATGTTCAGACTGTTTACCATTTTCTCAGCAAATATTAGGCTTAGTACTATCACCCATTCTCTCTTTTGGGTCTGAATTATAGTTGTATAATGCTAAGTTGTTATTTTTTGTGGTGTCTGTTTGCATAATACCAGATGTTTGGTGTCAAACCATTGAGACTAGCTGGAAACACCCAAGAGTTTTGACCAGTTTTCCGATTTTGCATGGCCAAATTCAGTGACAGAGAAATTCTCGGATCACAATGAAGCAATGCAGTATCTGCAAGCTTATGTTACTCACTTCAACCTCTTCCCCAGGATCAAATTTAGTACCATCGTCACTTGTATCGACCGCCTTGCAACGTTTGATGAAGAAATGATTTCTTGGGACTTGTGGGGCAGCACCGGTGAGGAACTTGCTGCTGAATTCATAAAAGGAAAACGGGTCACAGTCATTGGATTCCAAAAATCAGCTGTGGATATGGCAGCAAAAGTTGTGAATAGAAATGGTAAAAGTCTGTACTTTCTATCGAAATCAAATATCTTCATTTCGAGCACAAATCCTCATCACTATATATAATATGTACTTGATGACCAAAGAGCAAATTTTGGATATTGATCAAGCAACCGCCTATTTAGGATCATATCTTTCAAGCAGGGATATTTGATTGTTCTGATTTATTATCATATCAGGAGTGAGAGACCCGTGTACTCTAGTATTCAAGACTGTGTATTGGATGGTTCCTGATTACTTGCTTTTGTTAACCTTTCGATGTTTAAATAGTTCATAAGCCTGGTGAATTATTCTTCCTCTGGCTTTTACCCTTTATGCTTTCAAATATGGTAACTTTCTGTCACTGTATCTCTGCTTCTATTTCAATAAATATACACATACACATTTGACATGTGAGCTACATTAACATCAACTGTCAACTTTTGTTATAGCACGTTTAAAATTTCAACTTTAGTTTTTTTTTTGAATAAATGGATTGGTTATAGACGGCAAGACAACTCTGGTAACAGAAATTGACTTTGGCTGGGCCAAGCATATATGGGTCAGCAGTTTTGGTTCACCGTTATGAACAAGATCTGGTGGTGATGGCATAGAAGCTTGGGTGAGCAGACAATGCTATTATTTGAATGCAACTCAGAGTTTATCGAACTTGCTTCAATGGATCCAAGTCCTTTATGATGATTGGTCATTCAGTTCTAGATTTATAAATCTTGTTTTGATTATGCTCCTCTATAAATTGTTCTTACCTATTTTGTATGTGCTTTACAGAAGTGGCTTTTTTTATTGTTTTTTTTTTTTTTTTTTTTTTTTTTTTTTTTTTTTTTTTTTTGTGTTGTTCGTTTTAGTTATGGTTTTGTTTACTCTTTATCCTCTTTTTGTCTCCCTCACATTTTTTTTATGGTACTATACTGTAAGCCAAAATCAATATGAAATTTTCTAACTCATATGATACTGCGCCACAAGCAGCAGAAAGTTTGAGAGTAATGCAAGCTAATTAAGTTCCAAATAACAAGTACATTATATCATTTTTCATGCATAAAATTCGTTAATTCTTTGCAAAAAAGATCGTGAAAATGTATTCTGAGACAGCAAATACTTGACGTATGTATCAGAAAAACAAATATTATATAAAATTCACAGGAAAATATTTAATTTAGAATGATGTTAGTTACTCCTTCAATATTCCCTCAATATCGAATTTGTTGTGTGTCCAACTTGGTAAAATAATTTGAAAGATTAATAATTTTATTTTTAGATTTACTATTTTAAACATAAAATATAAAAAAAAAATTCCTTGTTAATAGAGAACTCAGGAATTGGCATTAGCAATTAGCATTGTTGATAAAATTTAAGTTGAAAATATAACAAAGGATTTAAGAAGATGAATATTCCATGGCCTTGACTATTGAAGAAGCATTACAAAGTGGGCTTAGCCATTCTCCAGCCCAAATATAAAGCCCACATTCTGTTTGTGAAGCGGATATAATTACTGAATTACCCTATGATATGGTCCCATGGAGCATCAAGACAAAACAAAGTGGAAAAAAGAAAGGAACTATAAAAATATAAAATCCATCTATCGTGGTGGGCCCCGCATTCTTGCTTCTGGATCTAAATCTTATTGATTGGTGAAATTTTTTAATCCACCCTCTGATGCAATTACTGAAAAAATATATATAATAATAAGGAGAAAGTATCAGAAAAATGGCCGTTTGAACGTGGAAAATTCAGAGACAATCTTACAAGACCACATCTATTCACTCTCTCTCTCTCTCTCTCTCTCTCTGTCCGTCCTCGTCATCGGAGAAGCAAAGTCGTCGCATCGCATCGCGTTATTTATTTTATTATTTATTTTTTTTACATTTTTTAAATTTTCCTAAGAAAATGAAATGAAATGAAAAGAAAGAAAGAAACGAATCAAATAGAACAATCTTCTTTTCACTTCAACTTTGCTCAAGATGGCCATGCTGCGACACCGTTTCTTTTCTCTCTGCTATTTTTCCCTTTCCATTTTCGTTGCTTGTTTGCAAATTCTCGTTAATTGCGATGATAATCTCAGCGTTTCATCATCTACGCCGATCAATCGTCATCTCTATCATTCCAGGTAATTTTTTCTTATTCTTTTTAATTTTTATTTTTATAAAAAAATATATCTAATTGAAATATGTTGATTTGGTGATATTTGTTTGAATCTTGTTGAACAATTTTACCTGGAACTGTATTTTGGAAGGTTGTAACTCAGTGTTTATTCAAGGAAAATTTAGAACCATGAATTGTTCTAACTGTAGCAATGATTAACAATACTATGTGATTTTGCAGTGGCGATTTGATGAACATGATAAAGAATTTGGTACATCGGCACCCGGATAAACTCAGTGTAAGATTTTAAAAATTCTAAAAACTGTTCTTTGGTTTTAATGTGATTTAAACTAATGAATTTATAATTGAATAATAGATGGAGACAGTTGAAGCTGGAAACAAGGGCTATAATGCGGAGATCACAGTAGTTACTTATTGCCATAGAGGACAAGACTGTGATGGCCGGTCAAAGATTCGGGTCCTTCTTGTAAGTTTTAGGTGCAATTTGTATGTTTATTATATCAAGTATGAAGCTAATTAATTAGATTGCAATACTATTAGTCATTTTTTAGGGGGAGATGTAGGTGAAAATTAGATTGCAAGCCATGAATTTGATAAGTAGTTGATAGATTGTTGCAAATCAGTAATTGCTGGTTTTTTTGACAGACGATTCCTTCTCTTCCAGAGTTTTGGGCAGCATGGGAGGGAGCTTATTACAACGGAACTTGCATTGAGGATCTTGTCAATCTTAAGTGAAGAGCAGTATCTGCCCAACATGGATCCAGTTTATCTAAACAGAACTCTTGATGAGCTTGTTATTAAGGTAATTTTAACTTACTGCTGGAACTACAATCTGTTTCTGCCGTTTTTCTAATTTGGTGACTTTATTAGCATTGAAATTAGGTTTTTTTATATTCTAATTTCAAACAATTTGTCAGGTGGTGCCAATGGAAAACTTGAATGGCCGGAAACTTGTTGAAGATGGAGATCTTTGTGAACGGCGAAATGGTCAGTTGATGTAGTGGTTTGAAAAGTACGTGTGCCTGCTTGGAGTTTAGATACTGAAATGCATATGTGAATTTTTGGCAGGTAGAGGGGTTGATCTGAACCGCAACTGGAGTGTCGATTGGGGCAAAAAGGAGAAGGTCCATTATGCCTATTCATTATAGAAACTTGAGTGTAACTTTTTTTTCTTGCTGCATCTTTCATAAATATGCTGACTTGTGTTCAATAATATTAATTTAAGTGCATCACATAAATAATTTATCTATTTGAAATGATTGATAACATGTACAATTGTTTGGCCTTTGTGATCAATCTTTAAACTTACTCATGTTACTCTCTGTTACTTGACTATTCAAATGTACAAATATCAAAGTATAACAAGTATGTGATAAGCACTCTCTTCATAATATTTTTGTTCCTGCAATTACAGGATTATGATCCATACGAAGAAAATCCTGGAACTGCTCCTTTCAGTGAGCCTGAAAGCCAAATAATGCGGAAACTTGCCTTATCATTTGACCCTCACATATGGGTTAATGTACACTCTGGAATGGAGGTAAGTTGTCGTCGGTTCCCAATTCCACGCTAAATATTTTGGCTATTAGTTATGTACCCCATGTGATGACATAGTTCTTGGTGTGATTTTAACTTCTTAGGCACTATTTATGCCATATGACCACAAAAATACAACGCCTGATGGATTGCCTTCACAGCGGATGAGGAGATTGCTTGAAGAACTCAGTAAAGTTCACTGCCAGAAGCGTTGCACGATCGGATCCGGAGGAGGCTCTGTTGGGTTTGTATTTCTTATGCTGAGAACATTGATTATATTTAAATTTCCCTATAATTCAGGCTTTATTTGGCCTCATAGGCTGGTGCTACAGAGCCTGCTGGCCCTAAGGGACCACACACAGGTTATTCCTTGAGTGCTTCTCAGGAGTTTTCTCCTGCTTGTAGTGCTCACATTTGGACATGTTATAGTATCAAATTTCTATATGGAGTTAAAAATGTGCTTGTTTTTAGGTATCTGGCACATGGGACAGCAACAGATTACATGTTTGACGTCGTGAGGGTGCCCATGTCTTTTACCTTTGAGGTTTGTTAAATGCATTTTCTTTAACACATTTTCTTACGGAAAGATGATCTTATCTAAGTCATTGCGTTGATTTTCAGATCTATGGAGACAGTGCAGCCTCATTAAAAGACTGCTTCAAAATGTTCAACCCTATTGATCACTCTACCTTCAATGTACGTTCAATTAATTCCAAATCGATTGCTTATCCCCTTTTGCATCATTCTGTTTCCTAGTTCATTCTTCACTTCCTTTTCATTTTATCTTTTCTCTAATTTACCCGATGAAAACCAACTTTTAGAGAGAGCTTGCAATTGATTTAATGATGAATTTGGTCAGTTTAAATCTTATGATGGTGTACCTTTCATCTGGTTCAGAGAGTTCTTAACGACTGGTCGGCTACATTCTTCACGATTTTCAAATTTGGACCACGTTACTTGGATGAATTCCAGGTAAAGGACTCTACGGCCAATGGGGACAAGTGGGTATCCATTGACGAATATCTTGATGGGTACTTGATGCAAAGAACACAGAAAGATGGGAAGAAAATGGAGGTGCTTGATCTTGGAATGCAAGAGATTAGAACATATTTCAGATTATTCTTGTTATCATCAGTTTTATTACTCTTTATGTTTTGTTCTAGAATTTCAAAGAATAAGTATAGTAGACCAACCACTCCCCTGTGACATTTCCTTGGTGAATGCTAAAATTCTTTAGAAGGAAAAAAAATGCACGATTTTGATTTGTAGTACACGCTATATAGATATTTGTTCTTGAAATGCAACACGGAATTCTTCCAATTGAAACTCCTTTTGTTCTTTTCAATTGTGTGCCAGCCTCATCGCAGCTTTCCATTTACATATAGTAGTCAATGTTCTTGATAATTCCCAAAACTTTCACAAATGAAAAACCCAATGTAGTTAAATGCATAAATTGCCTCTATATCATTATTTTGATGTTAGAATGAAGAATAAGAAAGAAAGTAGGGGAGCATTGATTGATGAAAAGGTAAGAAAAACACAACTAATGTGGTTTGGTTATGTACAACATAGATCCCCAAGTGCCTGGTGAGAAATTGAAACAAATGGGGTTGTCATAAGTCGAGTGAATTTGATAAAGGCTTAAGCTAACATGAACAAAATAATAAAGAGAGATTTATATGCTACTAAACTTGATGAGATAATAATTCAAGATATAGCACAATAACTTTAAGGAATCCATATAGCCTATCCTTTCGTTTTTGTTTGGTTGGATTATTCTGCGGGGAAATAAAAAAAAAAATGAATGTGGTAAATAAAATACAAGAACCAGCAACAATTTTGCTTTGAGACTTATCCTAATTATTTTGCAAAGAGGCTGTGGAAGAAACTTGAAAAAAAAAATATGTGTGGGGTTAAGTCCTTGTATTTTAGGTTAAATGTTTTGAAAAATCCTCAAAAAACCTCCTATTACAATTAAAGTTTTTTTTTTTTTTTTAGATTTTATAGTAAATATAATTTGAAAGTTGACTGATAGAATGTGTGTGATGTCTTATTTTTACTACTTTTAACTGTAAGAGAACTAACAGTAGGGTGTTTTGGAGTACTTTTAAAATATATGGATTAAATGGATATTTAACCTAAAATATAGGGACTAAATGAGAATTTACCTTTGTTTGTTCAATTTCACATACACATTCTTGTCCCAAGGGGTGTGTCTTGGTGGTGTAGGGTCCAGGATCTCACCTTGAGGTTCTGGGTTCGAATCCAGGGGGTGCACTTCTTGTAAGAGCCTGGGATAGCCGGTGGTTTTACCTGCGCCGCGGTCCAGAATGGGTGGTTTGGTGGCAGGGTTTCTATCGTTTCAAAAAAAAAAAAACAAAACAAAAAAAAAAACATTGTTCTTGGAGATGATGACCTGGCAATAGCATGGACCAACAGTCCCTGCAAAACCATTTAAAAATTAGTGCATGAGGATTCCTGGTAAAGCAAAATTCAACAAGTCATTCATTGCAGAGGATTCATGTTTCCTTCAAGATTGGTTCATATTAGACCAATTTAAGAATTAATGGATTCTAATGGGAGGTAAACTCCTAGTAGCATATGTATGAAATGAACACGTGCAATAATTTATTTATTTATTGGTAGAAACTCTCTTAATTTCCATTTTACCCCTTTAGTCTTGCAAATTCGAAGCAACCTAATAAAGCATCGCCTACAGTTGTAATTGTTGCAGCAAAGGACATTCACATTCTTAGATTTTCTTTTTTTTTTTGTCATATGATTATGCAACTATCATGAGCAATTACTAGTGTTATGGTCAGTAGGTCAATAACCTTATTTAAATCTTGTTGATACAGCTGGATGGACTGCTTTTGATTCTAAGTAATTGCGATCTATATTCAATGTTGAGTTTAGTTTTTGTTGACAGAAGAAAGTCACCCTAGAGCAAAATCGCCCTAAAGCAAAGGAAGGAAGGGGGAAAAGATAAAGACAAGAAGGGCGACGAGGGGAAGAGTTTTTTATTTCGTAGTTTTATAATCTTTAAGACTGTAATTTGTGTGCTTGCTTCCCTTGGAGGCTTATTCACTTAATCAAACACCCCTTACTGTGACTTTGTCTCAGGAGGTTTGAACCTTACACGCTTCTCTTTCATTGCGCGTAGAAAATTGCGCAAACAGTTTTATATTGAGTTTTTTTTTTTTTTTAATATATAAAATTTGGCTATCTATTTATATTTGTAATGTGTACATATAATTAAATTATCAAAAAAATAAAAAATCTTTTAATAGGTATCTTCCACTGTAGGTACCTCAAATTGGCATTGTGGTTGAGGCGAAATTAACTTCTTAAAAACTTGACTTCTTTCTCTTTTGATTTGCTTTTCAACTCGTGAGGATTTTAATGACGTTCCAGTATCCAAAATCAGACATCAATTGCAAAGGGATTCACTATTGGATCTCAATATGTAATCCTCTCACAAATCTTGAAATCAAATTAACACCTATTTTAGGTTTAATTACATGACAATGATAACTTCGAAATTGAGATTTATAAGCTTGTATAGAATTTAAACCTTGTTGACAATTCTCAACCTTATGATGTATAATTGCAGCATAATCACTTCGAATAAAATACTCACAGATCTTCCTCTGCAAAATTTATGTTTTCTTACATAAAAAGAATATTTTTCCGCTGGGCATCATTCTTTAATTCACAACAGTGACATCCAGAGCTAGTTTCGCCTCTTCCATAATTTATGATGAATATTTGAGGCACAAAATAATATATTGTGATCAATCAATGATCAGTTCATATGGGAACACAAGAAAAATCAAATTTCATGGAATATTTGGGCATTTTATTATTTAAACGGTTAAGTGACATTTTTTTCCTAAAAGGTATATCGGGTGAAAATCCAGACATAGCCACTTTCGAATGCAGGGGTTTTCGCGTAAAAATTTCATGGGAAAATTCCTCGGGCAGTGGAAATTACATTTAGGTCCCAGGATCGGACTTGAAAAATATTTCTTCCTCTTTCTTTCTGTTTGGCTGAACTGCACATCTCCAAAAACGCCCATGTTATTTGCGGCAATATATGTATTTGGACAGCCCCTGCAGTCTCGTGATTCAGCGTACTTTGGAAGGTTTCTATACATTTTGGAAATAGCCCCCAACAGTCCCCAAACATTCCCAATAGGTCTGGAATTATTTTGGCAACCCTGGACAACCTCTGCACCACCAAAACAACCCCGAAACTACTGCTGTTTTCGCGAATTATACTGTAACTTTTCTTATGCACTTTTACATAACTTGTAGGTATTTTAGGTCCGATTTTGTGCAACCAAATTAGTCCAAAAATAGTCCATATTGTGTCCTCTGCAACCCCGAATTTTTCCAGCCAAAAATCCAAACTCTTGATATGCGCGTGTGCAGTGGGCTGAAAATTCTAGCCACTACCGTGAGCTATAGATGGAAAATGAGATGGATTCTTCTTTTGATCTTCCGCACTATATCTCATCACCAAGAAGATAGATTGTGGGCTCTTCAATCTCATTATTTGTTTTCTCTAAATTTTTTAGAGAAATCAAAGAATTCACTACACTGTGTTTTTCTTTTTTATTTTTCTCTGCAGAAGAAGAACAAAAGGAGGCCGGGGTTTTAATTTTTAACTATTGTTTTTAATTATTTTATGACTTTTTATAACGTATGGAACCAAATGAACGTGCAACTCCGACCTTCAAGAATCTTTCTCGAGAGCTTTTTCTTTATAAAGCCTATGATACTTTTAGGTTAACCCTAATAGGTGAAAAACCAAAAATATCATTTTTTTTTTTTTTTGTAAAATTCAGCCAAGGGCCTTATTGTAAACATCAAAATGTTTTGATTTTTTTATATATACTAGTGTGTGCTAGTGTCTATGGCACGGTGTTACATAATTTACAGAGAGATTGAGATTTTGTTATTTAATTTGTTTATAATGAAATGATTTTATTCATTAATAACTAATTTTATTCATTAATTTATTTTGTAGTTTTCATTTTTCATTTTATAGAGATTCTATAATGAAATGATTCTTTATCAGACATTAAATTATAATGAAATGATATGAGCCGCCAATTAAGTCACATAAATATAGTCTTTGGATACATTATATCTCTTAATCATAACCATCTGTTACACTCTCTTTCCCCCACACTATTGTGCTTTATAATATAGATTTCTAGGCTATCAAATATCATATCATATCTTTGAAAAATAAATTAAAGATATAATTGATATCTTTAAATCAATTAAAATTATATGAATTAAATAAATTTAAATTTAAGTTTTAAATAATTTAAATATTCAAATAATTATCCACTAATCATTAATGTGAAAGTTATATATTAAATACTTTAATATAGTTTCAAAATATGACATTATGTTAATTAATAATTACTATTAATCAAATAATTCACAATTATTTGATCATGCAAGTGAATTTATAATTGGACTAATCCAATTATTGTATGGATTCCTCTAATATAACGAGCTAGCAAATGAACCTATACCTCCAAGCTTCAATAATCATAGGATATTGATTAAAATTCTTTTATCAAATATTACGTATTATTAATTTTAGGCTATTCAACTAAAAACATAAAGTCGCACTCTCGTCACAGTATATATATTATATTACAAGTAAAACCAACTTAACAAGGGCATCCGCTACTTCATTAGCTTCCCTAAAGACGTGGGTGATCCTAGAGATCCAACCCTTGCTAATAAGCTCCCTGTAAGAATTAATGATACTGTTACTGTAGAGTGGATTATGGTCATTGGGAATCCACCTTTACTTCCAGTTTTTTGCACTTGTAAGATTGTCACAATGAAAGACCAAGATAGAGACCCCATAATTCAACTAGAAACCAACTACCCAAGTGCCTTTCCAATCGCAAATAACTCCTCCAACTTCCACTATCCACGCACTGCTACAACCTCCATCAGTATTTAGCTTCCAAAATCTATCATCAGGCATCCTTCAAAACTGCCTCACAACTCCATTTCCATGTCAGCCAAAGCGTGAAAGAGAACACTACATTCCTAGGAAATTTGCCTCTCCACATGATATTAGATCAACACCCTCATTGTAACTAAAGCTTCCTTGAGATATATCTTTCCATATTATGACCGATTTGCTGCAGATTCTAAAGAGGTGGTTCAGATCCTCATACTCATCATAACACACTTGACAATCAATATTCAAGGCCATCCCTCTATCAGCTCTATGTTGGTTTGTATGCACTTTTCCATGACACACCAACCAGAGGAACACTGTAATTTTTGTAGGGACTTTGATTTCCCAAATACATTGGCCATTGGCGATTCCAAACTTCTTGGACTGGGTGGAGACATTGATAAACAGATTTAATTGTGAATACACTTGAAGGACTAAGACCTCATATAGCTTTATCCTCACCACTGCTGCTTCTTCCCCTATGGATGCTGCAGACTCTATGGACAACTTCTAAGGGAAGCCAACTTGATAGTAATCAATAATCTTATAACCATCTTTAAAGAACTGGTCAACCGTAAGTCTCTGTATCTCTGCTGGTATAGGCTTTGTAGCATGTCTATGCACATTGTCAACACCAGGTACCCACTTGGTTTACTAGAAAGGAATAACATTACCTTATCCAAGTCTCCAATGAAGCCCCTTCTTAATAAGCTTAGTACCAAAAAAATAATACCTTTCCAAGTATGAGAGGCGGTAGGGAATTTCCTATTGCAAACATCAGTAATCTTTCTGCCCTTTAGGTATTTGCTGCTAATGATATTAGCCCACCGGCCACTTTCTCCAGGTGTAATCTCCAGGAAATTTTAGCAAGCAAGGCTTGATTCATAGATTTGCTTCTTTTAATGTCTAAGCCACTATAAGTTCTTGAAGCAGTAACTGTATCTCATTTAACCAAATGGACTGCTCTCTTATTGTCATAGGACCCCAACAAGAAATCTATATTGAGTTTGTCCAGCATATTGCAAAAATTGCTAGGCAGCTTGGTAGACATCATTGAATAGATAAGGATAGAAGCAGTGGTAGCCTTGATCAAAGTGAGTTTTCCAGCATATCACAATCCCTCTTAGAGATATTTCTGAAGAAACTTATCAGAGTTAATATGCTTCCCTGAGGCTTGATAGAAAAATTCCATAACGTCATTCATACAGGTGAGTTGAGCAACAGTAGCTTCCTCAAACAACATCAAATCATCTGCAAAGCATATATGAGAAATGCCTACATCTCTGGACATTTTTACCAAGTTCCAATCTCCTATATTAACTTTGTGGTGAATCATTTGAGATAATTTTTCCATACATAACACAAATAAGTATGGTGACAGGATCTCCTTGTCTAAGCCCACAACCAGGACTAAAACTCTCACTTTGTTCTCCATTGATAAGCACTTTGTAGGTAACTGAGGAAACACAGTTCATGATAAGATTGATGAGCTTCTCAGGAATATTGATTTCCTCAAGGACATTCCTAATAACGGTCATAGGCTTTAGATAAGTCAATATTCCAAGCCACCAATCTTTTTCTACCCCTCATATTTCTAAACTTATGCATCACCTCTTAAGTTATAATGATATTATCAATAATTTGCCTTCCTGGGACAAAGGAAACTTGATTAGGGCTAATTAACTCAGCCATATAATCTCTAAGTCTACTGACAATGCATTTAGACAGACTTTTATACACGGTATTGCAAAGGCTGATAGGTCTAAGCTGTGTCATATAAAGAAGGTTAAGAATCTTAGGAATAAGGGTGATTAAGGTGTTGTTGAGGTTTTGAGGGATAATACCAGAAGTAGCACAGTTATTGATCGTCCTAAAAACATCCGCTTTGCATTCTGCCCAGAATTTGTGAAAGAATTTAGAGGGGAGACCATCAGGGCAAGGTGCTTTTAATGCGCCAATTTGGAAGATTGCATCCTTTATTTCATCATCAGAAATCTGGTCATCAGAAAGTTTGGTAAACATTTGAGGTAGACAGTCATAGTTATTCTCAGTGTTTTTCATGGAAAACTACCCCTTGAAGTAACTGACTACCACTTGATTCACCTCTTCTTTCGAACCGATCAACTCCCCTTAATCATTAAAAATCCCCTCAATCTTATTACGTCTTCTTCTAATTAGGGTTTTAGTGTGAAAGAATTTAGTATTCCGATCCCCATCTTTAAGCCAGAGGATTCTGGACTTTTGTTTCCAAAATGCTCTCTCTTGATCAACCGTGGATTCCAACTCCTTGGACAGCTTCTGCGGCAGATCAATAAAGAAATGGCTCTTCTTAATGCAAACAGCTTTTTGAATACCACCTTTCCAAGTAAACTTCTGATCCGTGTAACCAAGATCAACCAAAGAGTTTCCACCAATCCAATCTCCAAACCCCTTATTTACAAAGCTTTCTCTTCCTCCATTTTTCTCAGAATTTCTTTGAAATCTTCAAATTCCCCCAAGACAGCTATACAATATCTTTAATAGCTCCAAGATAACTTGATGCTAGGGATTAGACTAGCATACACAAAAGAACAGATCTATCTATTAAACTTGTCATCCATCAGCTCAGTAATTGCTTGTTTGGAATGGGCAATTACCTCCACCCGCAAATAATGATAATTCCACAAAAGCCAAATACCTTCAACATACCCTTGGGCATCCAACGACAAAGGATCTTTCAACTGTAAATTATTAATGACTTTTTGAGCCTCGTTACCACTAATACGAGGTTCACGAATACAAAACACCTCAAACTTATAGATACTCCTTAACATATAGACAGTTCTAGGGAAACACTTACCCCCCGCCCCTCTCACATTCCATACTAAAATCATGAAGAAATAGAAATGAGGCATTATTCCTGAATTTCGGCAATGGCCTCCGAAAATCTGGAGACATCTAAATCAAAGTTCTGCTGTGCTGATTTCACATTATCCTGAATGGTAACAGATGAATTGCCTAACTGAGTAGAATCATTTGAAACATTAGTAGGTGCATCCAAAATAATATTATGATAAGTCCTATCACTATTATCAACAGGATTCAACACAATATGCCTAAACAACATGCGAAGATCTTTGTCAGGGTTACCACTTCATTTTTGCTTCCGTTGCGGTCCTCTCAGAATGATAGGTCTATTAAGGTTTTTAGTCCCTCCTCCAAACTTATTCTTTAAAGGTGCCTTAAAGGTAGTCTTCGATGTGCTATCAGAGCCTAGATTATTGCTTTGTTTATTCAACTAACTCCAAGAATTCACATCCATGCCAACCTCCTTGGAAGTTTCTGTTGGAAATTTAGCATGCAATATGCGGCGGAAAATTAAAATTTTTCAATTTTAAACATAAATTTCCAATCCAAGATCGTTATCATCATATCCCACGACACTGTTCTTGTTGGCAACTTGGTCGCATAAATGGATTTTGATGACGTCAACGCGAAAGAAGACCTCGACGTGCAAACACGAAGCAATACAAAAAGTGTCGAAGCATATGGGGTGAAGAGCGAGAATGTGAAGACTTGCGGCAAAACGAAGATATATTTGCGAAGTCTTAGCTTAGGATTTAAAATTGTAATGTGAATTGTAATATTCAAGTGCCTAAGCTCATAGGGATCATGCACATTCACTTAGATGCATTAGGATCATGACAAAATGCCTTAAAACCTTTATTACTCTGCATTTTGGTCTGAGACCGGCATACCGGTATCCATACCGGTGAGATGCTCTGTTATGCATGCTCACTGGAACCGGCATGGACCTTTCCGATCACTATACCGGTGAACCCAACGGCTAGTTCCCTTACTGGAACTGGCAAGCCCTAAACCGGTCTTCATACCGGTGACTTTTCCGGTCTAGCTCTTCATTGTGCAAACATACTGGAACCGGCACGGACCATACCGGTCCTCATACCGATTTCCATACCGGTCTAGCGTATACTTGCCCAACGGTCATATAGCTGTTAGTATCCGTTGGAAAGCCAGACCGGCATACCGGTCTCCATACCGATTTCCAAACCGGTCTTGCTGTAAGTTGGGGAATGCTTTGCATTTTATTATAAATAGGACCCCAACTCATTTGTGCTTGGTTAGAGACTTAGAAAACCTTCATATATATTCTACCAAGGCAAATACAAGATTGTCTTAAACCTTCATATACTTAAACACTCATACAAGCTCACACACATTACACCTTCATACATTTAGTAGTGAACTTAGAACACTTAGGTTTGCAACTCACACAATCTTCTTATTAGTTGTGAGTGCCCAAGTGCGTTTCAAACCTACTTAAACAAAAACACTTGTGGTTATAAAATCCCATTAGTTTGGGTAGTTGAAAAGGTTGTGAGTGCGCCTACGAAGAAAACTCAAAAGTGTAAAAGGTTTGGAGTGTGCATTTGCGGAAAACTTTTGGTTGCGGGTGAACCACGGAAACTCGATTTTAGTGGAAATCTTCAAGCGAGGCTTGAGGGAGTGGACGTAGGCACGTTTGGCCGAACCACTATAAATCGCGGTGTCGTATTTCTCTATCCCTTAACTTTTACTTATTTGCAAGTTTATTTACATTTATATCATTGGATAGAAAACTTGCATATAGGCTATTATTTACAATAGAGAAAATTAACCTAAGAGCCTATTTGGTAATAAGAGCTTAAAATCAGCAAAGATTTTATAATTCCACATTTATAGCGATAACCCAATTCACCCCCCCTCTTAGGTATAGAGATTGCTTGTCGCTATTGGTTGTAGGAAATTTCAGTTCTCACACACAACAGTGCCGTGGTTTCTATATATATATATATATATATATATATATATTAGAATTAACTTAATTAATCTGATTTAATTCTCAATTAAATAAAATTTCAATTAATCTCAAATTAATCATGCCCCATAAATTTAAACATAATCCTGACAATATACATAAAATCATATCAAAAGTATGCAAATTAATTTAGACTATGATACTACTGTTGGAAATTTAGCCTGTAATATGCGGTGGAAATTAAAAATTTTCAATTTTAAACATAAATTTCCAATCCAAGATCGTTATTAATTTTTAAAGCTTCATGATAATATTTAATTATGAAACATAAATAAAACGTACCTTAAACCTTTAAGTAATCCTCGTTCCGTTCCCGTAAATTCTTCAGAGCCACCCACACGTTTGGCCTCTAACGATATTCCACACAAAGTAGAGAGTTAAGGATTTTGGATTTCTGAAATCCAATATTATGTAAGTGTCTTTTCTTTGGTGCTAGCTTAAGAAAATAGACTTGTTTTTGGGGTTTATGGAATATTGGGAATAAAAAAAATTTTGCTTAAAGAAAAATCAAAATTTTCCTTTTAAATTTATTTATTCTCACGTAAATTCCTTTTCAAATTTTTGCTTCAATTTGTTGTGTATAAAGTTATAAAATGATTAATTTATAGGCTTTTGATTTGAGTTGTTTTAATTTCAATCAAGTTAGAATTAATAGGATAAGATTTAATCCTAATCAAATAAGAATTTTAATTCATCCTAAATAAACAACCATTATCCTATTTTATTTAATTATTAATTAAATAAAATTTATCAATTCTAATCAAATTAGAATACTATAAATCTGAAATTATAATTTAATACAAACACTTTGCTAAATTATATTTCAGCCCTTATACTTTTAGAAATTACAAAATGACCCATGCACTTTTGGAAATTACGAAACAGCCCCTTAATTTCCAGATTTACACCTTGGTCAGAAAATTTTCAGAATTCCATTTTTTATCCATAATTTCTAAAATTACGAATTTACCCCAAAGTTTAAGAACTTAACATTTAAGTCCTAAAACTTAAATCTGCATAATTTATCATTAACTCATCAATACTTTAAAGTGTATGACCCATTTGGTTCTTTATTATGTTGGCAATGAAGATAGTTATAGATTTCATAAGTCTCGATAAATTAATCTAATTAATTTATCCTCAATTAACTCTTTAATTAAGAAATTAATTTCCATAGATCTAAAGCGGCATCTAGTAATACATCATGACCCCCAATTAAGAAAGAATACTAACTTTAGTGAAACCTATTCCGTATACGATTACCGTATGATTCAATCCTTTCGCCTCATACATATCCCGCCAACGATTCTAGAGTATGGAAAATGTATACTATACTAAATCATGACTATTAGAACATTGACTTCGTACGCTTTTCATATTGCCTAATCATTACCCTATACGCAATCTCACTATGGACTACGGAGGTGTAATGTCAAAGCATATATGATCCACATACAAGATACCATGGAGACCTCAAGTCTAAGGATCATTCATACTATCGTTACAAAGAGAAATCTCATAGACATGTGGATAACACTCCATATGGGTTCTCAAACGGGTCAGTTTGATGTACTTGTTCTCCAACAAGCATCCATATGTTAGACTAAGTGAACACTTTCACTAATATCTTATGAGATCAGTTATTTTCCTTCGATAAGGAAGCAGAAATAACATATGTCGATCTAAACTGGATCTATCAATGTCCTGCGTTGATAAGCCTACGATCGGGAACATTTAAGAATGAATGTATCTCATAAATTAAACTTACTTTAATTACTTTAATCATCATTCTAAGGACTTTTATTTTACAAGTAGTCAAAATTACTTATGGACAATACTTATAAATAATTTGCTAATTTTATTAATCGATGCAATAATATAAAATTACATATTTATCCTATTGGATCTAAGGCATTTAACCAACAATCTCCCACTTGCACTAGAGCCAATCTCTATGATATTTTACACCAAACAATTCAGTGTGCCTATCATGCTTCTGTTGGATTAGTGTTTTAGTAAAAGAATCTGCTAAGTTCTCTTCAGTATGAATCTTCTCTATTTTCACATCACCTCCTTGGATTATCTCTCTAATAAGGTGATATCGTCTAAGAACGTGTTTGGATTTCTGATGAGACCTTGGTTCTTTAGCCTGTGCTATGGCTCTGGTGTTGTCACAATACATTACAATCGCATTGTTACTGTCAGGAACAACACCTAAGTCTGTGATGAACTTCTTTATCCAAACTGCTTCTTTAGTTGCTTCTGAAGCGGCTATATATCCGGCTTCCATTGTTGAGTCTGCTGTTGTAGTTTGTTTAGAACTCTTACAACTTATTGCTCCTCCAAACATAGTAAAGAAGTATCTTGATTGTGATTTGCTATCATCTTTATCAGACTGAATGCTAGCATCACAATAGCCCAACACTTTGAGCTCAGAACTTCCTCCATAAATCAAGAACACATCATTAGTCCTTCTTAAGTACTTAAGGATTGTCTTGACTGCTTTCCAATGATCTTCTCGAGGATTAGCCTGATATCTGCTCATAACACTTAGAGCGTAAGACACATCAGGTCTCGTACATAACATAGCATACATGATTGATCTTATAGCTGAAGCATATTGGATTTGTTTCATGCGCCAACCTCTTCAGAAGATTTAGGGCACATCTCTTTAGAGAGATAGATTCCATGTCTCATATGTAAGTAGCCTCTTTTGGAATCTTTCATCTTAAACCTTTTAAGAACTTTGTCTATGTACGTGGATTGTGAAAGGCCAAGCAACCTTTTAGATCTATCTCTATAGATCTTAATTCCTAGAATATATGATGCTTCTCCTAAATCCTTCATAGATAATTTTTTGGATAACCATAGCTTGACTGATTGGAGCATTGGAATGTCATTTCCTATTATTAATATGTCATCCACATATAATATTAGGAATACGACTGCGCTCCCACTAACCTTATTGTATACACAAGGTTCATCTTTATTTTTGATAAAATCAAACTCTTTGATTGTCTCATCAAAATGAAGATTCCAACTCCGAGATGCTTGCTTTAATCCATAAATGGATCATTGTAGCTTGCATACCTTGTTTATGTTTCCTTTAGAAATGAAGCCTTCAGGCTGTGTCATATACACATCCTCTACGAGGTTTCCATTCAGGAATGTAGTTTTGACATCTACCTGTCAAATCTCATAATCATGGTATGCAGCTATTGCAAGCATAATCCTAATGGACTTTAACATGGCAACTGGCGAAAAAGTTTCATTATAATCAATTCATTGAATTTGTTTGTAACCTTTTGCCACCAACCTAGCCTTGTAGGTTTGAACTTTGCCATCTACATTTGTCTTTCTTTTAAAGACACATTTGCACCCAATGGGAGTTATCCATGCATATTCATCTACCAGGTTCCAAACTTGGTTGGTATGCATCGAATCCATTTCGGACTTCATAGCTTCAAGCCATTTAGAAGAGTCAATGTCAGACATTGCCTCTGTATAACTAGTAGGATCATCATTCTCAACGATAAATACATCATGTTTTCCTTTCATGAGAGATCTATATGTTCCTGGCTTATGTTGTATTCTACTAGACTTTCGGACTTGTGGTTGTTCCACCGCCAATCTTTTGCGAGTTGAAGGTAATTCAATGTCATTTGATGGTTCTGGGACTTCATCAAGTTCCAGTATACTCCCACTATATTTTCTTAGAATAAACTCTTTCTCTAGAAAAATAGCATTCCGTGAAAAAAACACATTTTGTTCATTTGGATCGTAGAAGTAGTTCCCCTTGTTTATTTTGGATACCCCAAAAATTTACATTTAATTTACCTTGCTTCCAGCTTGTCAGCAGACGATTGCTTCACATAAGCTTCACAACCCTAAACTTTTACAAAGTTGAGATTGGGTCGTTTGCCATGTCATATCTCATATGGTGTTTTGCTAACAGATTTAGATGGAATATGATTTAGAAGGTAAGCAGCGGTTTCTAATGCTAGTTCCCAGAACGATATTGGAAGATCTATGCTAGACATCATTGATCGTACCATGTCTAACAAGGTTCGATTTCTATTTTCGAAAACACCATTGTGTTGAGGTGTCCTTGGAGGAGTCCATTGTGGAATGATGCCATGTTCCTTAAGATAGTCTTGAAACTCATAGCTCAAGTATTCTCCACCTCGATCAGATCAGAGTGTCTTAATGCTTTTGCTAGTTTGTTTCTCTACTTGGTTTCTGAATTCTTTGAACTTTTCAAATGATTCATACTTATACTTCATTAAGTATACGTAACCAAAACGTGAATAATCATCAGTAAAGGTTATGAAGTAGGAGTAACCACCTTTTCTTGAATCGACATAGGGCCACATACATCGGTATGTACTAGCTATAGTAATTCGGTTGCACGTAGTCCTTTTCTAGTAAAAGGCAATTTGGTCATTTTACCAATTAAACAAGATTCACAAGTTGCATATGATTCATAATCAAAGGGGTTCAAGTAACACTCTTTATGCATTTTTGTAAGTCGTGTTTCATTGATATGACCAAGTCTACAAGCCACAGGTATGATTCTTTTAAACTATTTTGTTTATTTATATTAAAGATAATGTTATTTAGTTCCAGATCATACAGTCAATTGCTTAAATATCCAATACCATACGAAATATCATCATATGAAAATGCACAACAATTGTTCTTTATTATAAAATTAAAATCTTCCTTATCGAAACAAGATACAAAACTAATGTTTCTACTAAGTACTGGAACATAAAAACAATTTTCTAATTCTAGAACTAATCCACTTGGTAATGATAGAAAATAAGTTCCCACGGCTAAAGCAGCAACTCTTGCTCCATTTCCCACTCGTAGGTCCACTTCATCTCTTTGAAGTCTTCTACTCTTCTTGAGGCCCTGCATATTGTTACATATATAGAACACAACTAGTATCCAATACCCAAGTAGAAGATTTACTATCATTAAGATTAACTTTAATAATAAATATACCTGAAGTAGAAGCAATTGCTTGCCTTTTCTTTTCCTCGAGGTATTTTGCACAGTTTCTCTTCCAATGCTCATCTTTTTCAAAGAAGAAACACTTGCCCTTGTCTTTCTTCTTAGTCACACCACCAGTGGGTTGTGAGTGTTTGCCTTTTGGGTCTTACCCTTTGAACCTTTCTTAGGGCGTTTCTTAAACTTTTTGGAACCACTCATTAGCATCACATAACATCTCTGTGATTTTATGTCTTTCTCAGCAAGTCTTAACATATTAAGCAATTCAGGAAGTGTAGCATCCAACTTGTTCATATGAAGATTCAAAATGAACTGAGAGAAAGACTCTAGCAGTGATTGCAATACAAGATCAATATATAAGCTATAGTCCATGATAAAATCAAGATCAACTAATTTTTCAATGTAGCTAATCATCTTCAGCATATGGTCATTAACTGAAGAACCATCTTTCATCATGGATCGAAACAGAGTCTTAGATATCTCATATATTTCAGTACGAGCGGATGCATCAAACAATTCCTTGAGATGTATTATAATTATGCTCGCATCTATAGACTAATGTTGCTTTTGTAATTCTGATGACATTGAGCCCAACATCACACATACTGCCTGCTCATTATCATCATAATGCTTCAACCAAGCATTATATTCCTCTTGTGTTGCATCTTCGACAGGTTCTGGTGGAACACTATGTTCCAGGACATAAAACTTATTTTCTTGCCTAAGAACAATTCTTAGGTTGTGGTACCAATCCACGAAGTTAGGTCCAGTCAACTTATTTGCATCAAGTATGCTTCGGAGGGAGATATTGTTACTCATGTTTTGTTTGGAAACCTATATGAAGAGTAGAGAATTTTGATTAGATTTATTGCATTGATATAAACCATAATATATTTGGACTTTTAATCTAATGGTTACTCCCACTATTTTATTTGAATTTTGTCAACCCTCTTAGTGATAAAATTATCGTGGGCTATGATCCAATTTTACTTAAAATAAAATGACAACGAGGGTTAATCACTTTATTTAAGTTCAATTGGGTAGGTACTTGTTACCAATTACATCTCATGTAACTCATAGATCATTAAGTTGACAACTCATATCATGACAACTCTTGTCATCATATCTTATATGAAACTTAACATTTGCCTCCAAAATAAATAACCAATGACGATGGTCAACTCATCAAATATTTTGGTTAAGTCAAACCATTATTTATAATCTAAACATATTCGGTATTAAACTTGATCTTGACGAGGGCCAAGTAATCAAGAATAACAAAGAGTGTACTTCAATTATTCGGAGGGATTTTAGATTTAATTTATTTTAAACTTTAGAATAAAGCATTTTGAATGAAAGAATGCACCAGTTAGGTTCCCAGAAGAGTGGATCAGTCATATCGGTCCCACTTAAAACCCAAACTTCTTAGGCTCTTATCGCCATTGTGACAGAACCAGCTTGACATGCATCAATCAAACAAGCAGCTAAATTCCAAGTCTATTTAAATTAGGTCATACATCTAATGTATTTTAGTTCATCACAATTTCTTTAAAATATTCATAATATTTTATTATCAAATCTTATTGGATAAATTTATGATATTATTTTATTATATTTAATTGTTTATGGGAGTTAAATATTTTATCCTAATCTTATTTGAATATAATTTTAATCTTCATTAAAATTTCATAATTGGAATCATTATTTTAATAGGAAACTATTTCCTTTTTTTGAGATTAAATGTATCCTATTTAAATTTGAATTCTAGATTTTTAATCTAATTAGAAATCATTCAAATTTAATTTGTATCCTAATCTTATTAGGTTACTTAATTTAAATTTATTTTAGAGATAAATTCATAATACAATTAGAATTTTATTTCTGAATAAATTTTAATAGTATTAGGATACATTAATTGAAATAAAATTTAATTCTTTAATTAAATTTTAATATAAATCAAATTTATTTTAAAATTTAAATTATTATATATATTCTGTTTTTTTAGGGTGCTGACGTCAGCACACTATGTGCTGACGTCCGCCACCATATATCATCATATCCCACGGCACTGTTCTCACACACACAGTGCCGTGGTTTATATTTATATATTATATATATATATAATATTATATATATTATTAGAATTAACTTAATTAATCTGATTTAATTCTCAATGAAATCAAATTTCAATTAATCTCAAATTAATCATGCCCAATAAATTTAAATATAATATTGACAATATACATATCAAAAGTATGCAAATTAATTTAGACTCTGATACTACTGTTGGAAATTTAGCATGTAATATGCGGTGGAAAATTAAAATTTTTCAATTTTAAACATAAATTTACAATTCAAGATCGTTATTAATTTTTCAAGCTTCATGATAATATTTATTTAAGAAACATAAATAAAACGTACCTTACACCTTTAAGTAATTCTCGTTCCGTTCCCGTAAATTCTTCAAAGTCACCCACACGTTTGGCCTCCAATGGTATCCACACAAAGCAGAGAGTTAATGATTTTGGATTTCTAAAATCCAATATTATGTAAGTGTCTTTTCTTTGGTGCTAGCTTAAGAAAAGAGACTTATTTTGGGGGTTTATGTAATATTGGGAATAAAAGAAATTTTGATTAAAGAAAAATCAAAATTTTCCTTTTAAATTTCTTTCTTCTCACGTAAATTCCTTTTCAAATTTTTGCTTCAATTTGTTGTGTATAAAGTTAATGGTAAAAGGGTAAATTTATAGGTTTTTTATTTGAGTTGTTTTAATTCCAATCAAATTAGAATTAATATGATAAAATTTAATCCTAATCAAATAGGAATTTTAATCCATCCTAAATAAACAACAATTATCATATTTTATTTAATTAAATTAATTAAATAAAATTTATCAATTCTAATCAAATTAGAATACTATAAATCTGAAATTATAATTTAATACAAACACTTTGCTAAATTATATTTCAGCCCTTCTACTTTTGGAAATTACAAAATGACCCATGCACTTTTGGAAATTACAAAATAGCCCCCTAAATTCCAGATTTGCACCTTGGTCCTAAAATTTCTAGAATTCCATTTTTTATCCATAATTTCTAAAATTACGAATTTACCCCAAAGTTTAAGAACTTAACATTTAAGTCCTAAAACTTAAAACTACATAATTTATCATTAACTCCTCAATACTTTAATGTATATGACCCATTAGGTTCTTTCTTATGTTAGCAATGGAGATAGTTATAGACTTCATAAGTCTCGATAAATCAATCTAATTAATTTATCCTCAATTAACTCTTTAATTAAGAAACTAATTTCCATAGATTAAGAGCAGCATCTAGCAATGCATCATGACCCCCAATTAAGAAAGAATACTAACTTTAGTGAAACCTATTCTGTATACGATTACCGTATGATTCAATCATTTCGCCTCATACATATTCTGCCAACGATTCTAGAGTATGGAAAATGTGTACTCTATTAAATCATGGCTATTAGAACATTGACTTAAGCTGATAATATATATAGAGTTTCTGAAACTCCTTTCAGAACTCGCCATGGCTATTGTAGGCACTGTATTTTTACATATAAGTCCCGATGATAAGTAGTCTACTGCCACTACTATGAAGCGATGTCCATTCGATGGGTTCGGTCGAATTTCTCCGATCATGTCGATTCCCCATGCTGAAAAAGGCCACGGCTCTGATAGCCCATGCAACTCTGTGTGAGGCCGATGGTTCAAGTTAGATGCAGACTCGGCCCTCGGAGAAGGACCAAATCAAAATGATCATCAAGGACACTAAGCCCTCTATTTATAGCAAGCTGAGGATGATGACCTCTATGATTGCTGATTTTCGACAGTTGAGGGAGACTGTCATGGACATTGAGGAAGAAGAAGCTGAGAATAGAAAATTCTATGGCCTAAACAGGAGGACTGTCGAGGGGACATCAGGCACCAAGCCCGTTTCGGCTGAAGTTGCTGATATCAGGAACCGGCGTTTCTCTAACCTTGGTAGACCTTTTTCTAAGGTGCTCGAGAAGCTGGCAAGACAAGGAATCCTAAAACCCTTAGACTTGTTGGGCCATTTAAACTGGGACGAGTTCATGTCCTTTGACAATGGGGCCAAAAGCTTCTAAGATGCCGATGGATCATTTTGTATTTAGCCCTCTTATCATTTGAAGTTGTTTAGCCATGTTATTGCAAAATTATAAACTTGTTGGGCCTTTTCAACTGGGACAAGTTTGCACCGCGCGATAGTATGATTGAACGCTTTAAAATAATAATGGGCCAACTTACTTAGTGAAGCCTCCTGTTTTGAGACCTACGAGACCAGGCAAGCCCTTGATACTGTATTTGGCCATAGAACCCGATATTTTCATCCTCAACGAATGCTTCGTGTCGAAACCAGAGAACCTTCAAAGTACTTAATACACTCAAATCCAATCATCTAAATGAGTGATCTAAACTAGACTCCTAGTGTGTGTGTGTCAATCTACAATAAGAAATCCATTTGACAGTTATTCACGCACCATAACTCGTTGGCACGTACCTTAAGGTATAAAAAAGGTGTGCTCTTGTCATTGTCACACACTGCACAAGTCCCATCAAAGTGGGGGCGACTGAAGGCACTGCATTTTTGCATATAAGTCCCGATGATGAGCCTCGTGCGGAGGCACTACCTTTTAAGTCGCGGAAGTCGCGGGAAACGGACGTCGGAAGGAAAAAGTCGGAAATCGATACCTCGTTGGATTTAATTCGTTTTTTTAGCTTCGGGTTTGCTCGTTATACCTCAGTTTTAAAATTTATCCTCGGCTCAAACCCCTAATAAACCCTTAATCTCTCGCATCCCTCTCACCCCACGTCCCTTACAAAGCCAACACCTTCGCACCAAGCAGATAACCCTCCACTAACCGACCAACTCAGCAATTACATGCGGAAACATAGATAAATCATGCTTAGAAAAATAAATAACATACTAAATGACTAAATCCTACTTAGAAAAATAAATAACACATCAATCCCTTTACCATTTTCAACAAAGCCACCTCCTAATTAATAACCTCCACCAAGCATACCCCACGCCTTTAATGCACCAATTCTTGCCTATAAAAAGGACCAAAATCCAATCATTCTTCCCCGAAGCTGATTCACACAAAAAAGCACTCCAAAATCCCTCTCCATTGCTGCCACACGTAAACTCCAGTAACAAAGCAACCAATAGAGCCAACAACCCCTCAGCCGAGACTACTCATCAACAAACCCTTCATCAAAAGCACTGCCACGCCACCTTAAAAATGAGACCACTCGCAACCCAAACATAGACACAAATCACGTTCACCAAAAGACACACAGCCACGCCCAAAACCTTCACAACTACGCCAAACCCTAGCTCTTCAACCAGTCGAAACCCTAAATTGCTCACAGCCCTCACGTATCCAGCAACCCTCTCATCAAACTCACTAAACACCATGCAGCCTTACACGTGAATCACACTTACAAACGCATCTGCCCCTTTCAACCACGACCAACTGACTCTCTCTTTCAAGCTTCACAGTACACTCACGTAACAAACCCTCACTCCTCACGAACCATGCACACGTGAATAACGTAGCCACTCAGCCATGTGAAGCCACAAAGAAGCTCCTGCCCTCACACAATTAACGTGAACAACACACACAACAGCCCCCACCAAAACACTCTTCTCGGCAACCTCTCTCTCACCCTAGACATGCGGCTCCATTAAAATAAGACACAAAGCCACTCACTATGAAACCCTAAAACAAAAACACAGCCTATGATTAATCATACACAGCCGACACCCTTGATTGAGCACAAAGCAACACGTGAACTGCCTCCACCCAAAGACACGTAGATGAACAAACACAAGGTAACAACAACCTCATTACTCACACACGACAAAAGCAATAATAGCATCTTCAGAATCTGGCTTCTCCAGCGATCCACATAATCCTTGAAGCTCTCATCCGGCTTCTGTCTGGTGTTCTCTAAGTCACGAAGTGACAAGTCGATCTCCAAATCTGTGACATACTGATTCAGAAAAGCCTCTACCAGTGCTCTCCAATCATCATTGACCTTCCTCTCGAGGCCATGATACCATACTATGGGTGCTCCCTCAAGCGACATCCCGAACATCTTCTGAACTTGACATTTTTCGGAAGGGTTGATGCTCCGCAACTTTTCACTGGTTCACTATTTCCTCTATTTTCACTGGTTCCCTGTTTCCGCTCGCTATTTTCAACCGCTATTTTCACTTTTGTTTTCTCTGTTTTCACTCGTTGTTTTCGCTCGCTGTTTTCTCTAATTTCGTTCACTGTTTTCAGGCTATTTTCTACGGTTTTGGGCAGTTTTTTTTTTTGGTGGCTTTTTGTCTTGGTTTTGGCTCAATTTTGGGACTGTTTTTGTGTCAGTTTGTTGGCTATTTTTCGGGGCTGTTTAAGGTATTTTTGTCTCGGTAAAGCAGCTGTTTTCACATGGGGGCTTGGTCTGGTATAACTGCATATGCTGTAAAGACTTCATTCTTTTCTCATCCATCAATGCCAACTGTTCAAATCTTTGTGAGACCAACTCTTGTTCAGGTAGATCTGCTTCTGCTAATACCCGCATGGACTGTATCTCAACTTCCACCGGCAGTACTGCTTCCATTCGTAGACCAAAGAGTAAGGCATGGCTCCTGTTGCTGTTCTCACAGAAGTTCTGTATCCCCACAGGGCGTATGGCAGCTTATCGGCCCAATCTTTGTAGTTCTCTGTCATCTTGGCTAATATCGTCTTCATTGTCTTATTGGCTGCCTCAACTGTCCCATTTGACTGCGGTCTGTAAGGTGACGACTTGTGATGTCCTATCCCATACTTCTGTAACATCGCCTTCATTTCTCCTTGTTCTCTATCCCCAGTGGAGTCGCCAGACTGTAGGATACAAAAATCGGCGACGCTGTTCCAGGCTCGCGGCCCGGTCGGGAGTACGGAGTAGCCCGCGGGGGACTAAATCGGAGAATAAAGGAGTCGCAACACATTGCCAACTCAGCAATTGCCATTCACTCACGCACAAACAGCTCACTCACACAAACTGCCTTCACCTTTGCTTGACACACGCAGTCACATCTCACTCATGACACTTTACTAACACACGTCCAACTGCCAAACACCTCAACACGCACTCACGAACCAAATAACCTTTCTCTCTCCAATCACTAAGCCTCACAACCGAACTCAAAAACAAAATAAATGCCAATACCCCCACATGAACCATTATGAGCGAGGCCCTCACGTAAGCCAAACACTCATGCTACATGCACATGTGAAGACAAGAGACTACCCTACGCCATTTCCACAAAAGTCACCCCTCCACCAAACAAACCCCACGCCCATTGACTTCAATTCACCTCACACCCCATTTTCAACAAAGCCACCTCCTAATTAATAGCCTCCCACCAAGTCAAAAGACACAACACATCAATCCCTTTACCATTTTCAACAAAGCCACATCCTAATTAATAACCTCCACCAAACATACCCCACGCCATTAATGCACCAATTCTTGCCTATAAAAATGACCAAAATCCAACCATTCTTCCCCGAAGCTGATTCACACAAAAAGCACTCCAAAATCCCTCTCCATTGCCGCCACACGTGAACTCCAGTAACGAAGCAACCAATAGAGCCAACAACCCCTCAGCCGAGACTACTCACCAACAAACCCTTCATCAAAAGCACTGCCACGCCACCTTAAAAACGAGCCCACTCGCAACCCAAACATAGACACAGATCACGTTCACCAAAAGACACACAGCCATGCCCAAAAACCTTCACAGCCACGCCAAACCCTAGCCCTCTATGCGGAAACACATACGGAAACATAGATAAATCATGCTTAGAAAAATAAATATCATAGCCCTCTATTTATAGCAAGCTGATGAGGATGACCTCTATGATTGCTGATTTTCGACAGTTGAGGGAGACTGTCATGGACATTGAGGAAGAAGAAGCTGAGAATAGAAAATTATATTGCCTAAACAGGAGGACTGTCGGGGGACCATCAGGCACCAAGCCCGTTTTGGCTGAAGTTGCTGCTATCAGGAACCGGTATTTCTCTAACCTTGGTAGACCTTTGTCTAAGGTGCTCCAGAAGCTGGCAAGACAAGGACTCCTAAAACCCTTAGAAGCCAAACCACTTCCAAATCCCCCACCACCACACCTCAATATGAACCTATATTGCCGTTACCACCAGCAAAAAGGCAATGACACCGACAATTATGCCCGTCTCCGACATGAAATCCAAGACCTCATAGACTCCCACAAAATACCCGACCCGGAAAAAGAGCAACCCAACACAACAGAAACCCCATACCTAATTATCACTCTATCCCACCACCTACCTACATGATTAGATTTGGCCTACCCAAAGACTTTGTCCTCCAAACCTTTGACCACCAAGCCTATTGCCTGGGGATTTGGGATATTAGTAGTGAGGATGAAACAGAGCAGGGGAAGAACTTCTGGTTGGACTTTCACGCAGTGATGAAGATGAGGTGAAAGGAATGACGCGCAGTGGCCACTTTTACAGTGATACAGCTGAGAAGGGCAAGGAAGTGTTAGCAGAAGGTAGAGAAGTAGCCGAGAATGTGGAGAATGCTGAAGGAGATGTAGTGCTGCGTCAGTTGAAAAAGACACGAGCACATGTGAGCATTTGGGAATTGTTGTGCTCATCTCAGGAGCATAGACGTGCCATGGTTGAGGCCTTAAGCAAGATAATAGTACCAGAGGATGCCAATCCTACAATGTTCATGGGATCGGTGAAGAAAGAAGCCTTACAGGTGATAAAATTTTTGAGGAAGAACTTCCGGTGGAAGGAAGGAATCACAACATGCCACTATTCATAAGAGCTGTAGTGAGAGGTAAGAAGACATCTTGTGTAATGGTGGATGATGGCTCATCTATCAATGTTTGCCCTTTGAAGATTTTGTCGAAGTTGAGTATTAAGGCAACATATATGAGTCCCTCTAACATGACCATCAAGGCATATGATGACAGCAAGTGAGGAGTTGAGGGCACTTTCACTGCAATGGTCAAAGTGGGCCCAGTAGAGGATGAGGTTGAATTTACAGTGCTTGACATACCGGCCACTTTTACTTTGCTATTGGGAAGGCCATGGTTTCACAAACTTGGGGGCGTGCCCTCCACCTTGCACCAGGCCATCAAGTTTCCGTATGAGAGATAGATTATCACCATTAAAGCTGAAGTGGATAATGCTATGGCCGCCTTGGAGATATAACCTTTCACAAGGCCCAATGGGATCTATTCCGGAAACTCATACTGATATGGGCCTCAACCTTGTGATTCCTTCCCAAAACTGATGCTGGTTCATTCTTGAAACTGATAACATTGTACAGTTGCTGCTTCTGGTTGGCTTGCCTCCGCTGCTTTCTTCTTCCCTTTTTGAAACCTGCGAATACAAAACAAAACACAAAAGAATGCAAGTGCGTTACGTGTATGCATGTATGCATAGGTGAATTTCCTATCCCGTTGGGTTAGGTCTTCTGCCAGTTCTTCTGGTGACTGTTCGGTCTTCTCTTCCTCAGGCAAAATACTGCTTCAATCTATCCACGTTGATTGGCTCGATGAACTCGTTCCCTTCCAAATCTGACAGTCTCAATGCCTCATTTCCCATTACTTTCTATATTATGTAGGGTCCTTCCCAGTTGGGTCTGAACTTCCCTCTCGGATCCGTCATCGACGGCTTCGACTGCTTGAGTACCAGGTCACCCTTTCTGATCTTGTTAGGTCGCACCTTCTTGTTGAATGCTCGAGCCAACCTTTTCTGGTATAATTGCATATGCTGTAAAGACTTCATTCTTTTCCCATCCATCAATGCCAACTGTTCAAATCTTTGTGAGACCCACTATTGTTCAGGTAGCTCTGCTTCTGCTAATACCCGCATGGACTGTATCTCAACTTCCACCGGCAGTACTGCTTCCATTCCGTAGACCAAAGAGTAAGGCGTGGCTCCCGTTGCTGTTCTCACAGAAGTTCTATATCCCCACAGGGCGTATGGAAGCTTATCAACCCAATCTTTGTAGTTCTATGTCATCTTGGCTAATATCGTCTTCATTGTCTTATTGGGCCACTTTTGCTTTGCTATTGGGAAGGCCATGGTTTCACAAACTTGGGGGCGTGCCCTCCACCTTGTACCAGGCCATCAAGTTTCCGTATGAGGGAGAGATTATCACCATTAAAGCTGAAGTGGATAATGTTGTGGCCGCCTTGGAGATACAACCTTTCATAAGGTTCCAAGTGTCGGCAAATTTTGAGAAGTGGGTGGATCCTAAGGTGGCTAGGATCATGGAGAAGATGAAGTTTGAGCCAGGTAAAGGTTCGGGTGTCAGAGGAACATTACCAAACTTCAAAGGGCAGACCACCCGGAGGGGGCTGGGATACAAGTCTGATGAGGATAAGCCGAAGATTAAGAAGAAAGGGTTGAAGCTGACAGAATGCTTTGTGAAGGCAATGGGATACCAGGGAGAACCTGAACCAGTAGAGGTCAACGGGATCGTAGTGCCAAGATTTGAGATCTTTCAGGATGTGATGGGTGAGAAACCACTGGCATCGGAGATTGCAAAGGAGGAAGAGCAGTGGGAGGAAGAGCTGATGAAACTGGAGAGCCTGATTCTCGAGGAGAATAAGAAAACTGAGGAAGACCCAGCTGCGGGAGATGAAGCATTTGTGGAGGCTGAAGATGTTTATCTCTCTGATCTATTTGAATGTATTCCTGCATCTGCTAGCCATCGTCGACTTCCACTTCCAAGATTCTTTCTATCTCATAAACCGGTTTGCTTGCTGTCATCAACATCGGAGGTCTCATCACCTTTTCCCAAGTTGCAGCTAGTGTTGCCAATGCGTCTGCCATTCGTTCTCTTCCCGCGGTAAGTGCTGGAATTTACAGTCAGGGATAGCCTGTGCCAGATTCCTGAGGTAGAACAAGTAGGGTTTCAACCGTTCTTCCTTCAATTCCCACTCTCATTGCATCTGTCGGATTACCAACATTGAGTCTCCGTAGACCTCCATATTCATAGCCTTCAAAGTTATCAATGCAGTCAATCCAAAGGCACATGCTTCATACTCGGCCATGTTGTTGGTTACTCTGAACGTCAACCTTTTGGCCATAGGCAAGGTTTCTCATTCGGGAGTTACTATCACGATTCCAATTCCGACTCCTTCACAGTTTACTGCTCCGTCGAAGTACATCTTCAATTCTTGGACTGTTATAGCTTGGACTTCCTCGTCTGGGAATTCAAACTTGTATCGATCTCATTCTATCAGTTGTAATGCCAGGAACTCTGCTACAACTCGCCATTTGATTACTTTAGAGGTGAGGTACTCAATATCAAACTCTGTCAGCAATACCAACCATCTGCCTAACTTCCCAACTAGTGAAGGCACTGAATGCAGATACTTCAAATGATTCTCCTTTGCTACCACTTGGATCTTGTAAGATTGGAAATAATGGCATAATTTTCTAGACGCCCACACTACTGCCAAACAGATCTTCTCTACTTCTTGATAGCGGGCTTCATACGGATGCATCTTCTTACTGAGATAGTAGACTGTATACTCTACCCCCCGTCTCATCTGCTTATACTATCATCACCCCCAACGCTTCGGGTTCTATGGCCAAATACAGTATCAAGGGCTTGCCTGGTCTCGGAGGTTTCAAAACAAGAGGCTTCACTAAGTATTCTTTGACCTTGTCGAAGGCTTTTTGGCATTGATCATTCCATTTCACTGGCTGGTCCTTCCTCAGCAATTTGAAAATAGGTTCACATATCGATGTCAACTTGGCGATTTTTGTAAATATATGTTGCGTAGACTTGGTTAAATTATTGTACAAATTCGTTCATTACAAGTGGCATAAGTAATGGACCATTCCGAACCCAACGGTTTGAGGTATTCCCTTACGAGGGGTGAGTGCGGCCTTAAATCATTTCCCAGTTTACACTAGGTGGCGACTCCTTTATTCTTTGGTTTAGTCCCCTGCGGGGTACTGCGTACTCCCGACCGGGCCGCGAGCCTGGAACAATGTCGCCGATTTCTGTGTCCTACAGCTATGGACTTTTATTATCACTTATGTCAAATCGCGCCTCTTTGGATATCGACTCTATGTTATCCAGAGTGGCGAATCCTTTATTGATCTCTCACTATCTTTGTACGCTTTTCATATTGCCCAATCATTACCATATATGCAATCTTGCTATGGACTACAGAGGTGTAATGTCAAAGCATATATGATCCACATACAATATACCATGGAGACCTCAAGTCTAAGGATCATTCATATTATCGTTACATAGAGAAATCCCATAGACATATGGATAACACTCCATATGGGTTCTCAAGCGGGTCAGTTCGATGTACTTGTTCTCCAGCAAGCATCCATAGACTAAGTGAACACTTTCACTAGTAGCTTATGAGATCAGCTACCTTCCTTCGATAAGGAAGCAGGCATAACATATACCGATCTAAACTGGATCTATCAATGTTCTGCGTTGGTAATCCTACGATCGGGAACATTTAAGAATGACTGAATCTCATAAATTAAACTTACTTTAATTCCTTTAATCATCATTCTAAGGACTTTTATTTTACAAGTAGTCAAAATTACTTATGGACAATACTTATAAATAATTTTCCAAATTTTATTAATCGATGCAATAATATAAAATTACATATTTATCCCTTTTGGATCTAGGGCATTTAACCAACAATTTCAACTTCAATCGTCTCAAGAAGAGTAAACCTTGATTCATTAGTATGGCTCCCGGGATTAAAATCCAATTTATTATTCACCTTGTTAAATGGATCTTGAGCCTCATGAACACTAGACCCAGTACCTTTGTTACTGTTCATAATACCACTACTTATTGCCACATCTTTCCCTTCAGTAATGGTATTGGCCTTAGACTTCTTATAGTTCTTACGTGTATTCTCAACTTTCATCCAAGGTCCAAAGAGACTCACATTTTGCTCCATCTGATAATCCTCATCCTATAAAACCTCTTCTATCTCATTTTCTACATTCTGCCTTTATTATTCTACCTATACTTCCTTATCATTCATACGCAACTCCAAGTATATCCCACACTCCCATATTTAACGAAAATTTGAGGAAAAACTTCAAACTCAATAGAGGCCCACCAATCATCAATTTCAATGAAAGGAATTAAAGGTGTACTCAAATCAACTTCCACACATATTCTAGCATATTTACCCCTGGCTTGGGCCTCTGAGTACGTGTCCACCTTATGTAGGGTTATATGCCATAGAGCATAATGTAATATATAAACGAGATTTTATTTTAAGTAATAAATGATGCAGTTATTTATTTATTAAAATGTTGATTTTAAAATTACATATTATAAATTATCATGTATACCCTTGCATACTAAATGTACTTTCAGGCTTAGTGTATAAGTGTTATACATAAGAGGATTTAAGTATGAAAATAGTAATCCTAAATAGTCCGTAGAGAGCAAACAAAGACAGACACTTTGTTTGTGATTTATCTACAGCTGCGGTCCATTCCATATGGTATGATGAATTTGATTCAGGTTCGTTCAAATAGTGACATGGGAATGAAGACACCTTATATAATGCGATCATATAAGACTGGACCAAGAGAGAGATAAATTTCTTTTAATATCTGTTCAATAAAGAAATTTATATAAGTATAATAGATGATCATATATGAGTTGATCTGAATCCTGAGTGTACTACGAACTCCTGCATGGCAGACTATGTCACTTGATTTAAAAAGGTAAGGTTGTAAGAAAATCTAGACCAATAACTACGTACTTTTGGGATATATTTTGATTTGTGGCTGTGGATGTTTTACATAGATACAGAATCCACTCATTCTTTCGAGAAGTAGATGAGTATCTTCCTTAAGGGTTGATTCGGTACTTGAACGGTTAGAGCACTCAAGTCTTTCTATTACGAATAGTAAGATTAATATTCATTATAGTATGAATAAATCGTTCATTAGAGAATCAATGGTACTTATGGCATAAAGTAATTGGGGGTATAACAGATATTATGACCCGACACTAATTATGAGATACTTGTGAAGGGTCAATCTGTATGCAGTGATTATATAAGTGGGCACCGATGAGTTTCAGTATAAAATATATCTGCGGTAGCGAGAGTACAATTTTAGGTATTTAGTGGAATAATCTAAAGTTAATAATTCAGAATAGTTAATTAAAGAGTTTTAATTAATATTTTGGGATTATTATAGCTTAGAACTGTCGGTCCATTTGGTCCTCGTGCTAGCTCGATTTACTGTACCAAATTTAATATAATTGGATAGTCCATTTATAAACTTACATCCATTATAATTATTAAATGATTAATAATTAGTGTCACATTTGAAACTTTATATTAAATTTTTAATATAAATTTTCTCAATATAAATGGTTATGAGATAATCATTTAATGATTATGAGATAATCACTTTACTTTTTAAAAAGTATGTAAATATTAAATTATAAAAGATAATTTAATTTTGGAAATAAATTAGTTTAAAAATTGATTTTAAATTGATTTTTTCAAATATATTAGGTATATCTTTTTATTAAGTAACACCTTAAATGTCATAATTAAGACAATTATCATGAGAATCAATTTGTCGTTACAAATTGAGAGGTGCCGAATTTGCAAGGGTTGACAATAGAAGAGTTTTATAATTTTGTTACCAAATTAATAACTATAAACTCTAGCTATAAAAAGAAAAATACATTTTTTTTAAGGATGACTTATTGAAAATCCTAGCCACCTTCTTTGTTTCTCAAGTTCTCTCAGAAGTTGAAAGAAAAAGAAGAATAAGAAAGATTGGATTCCTAGAAGATAGTTATTTTATATGTATCTGGTGAACTGACATACTTTACGACGAAACTTCACTAGTTAAGTTCAAGAGTTCCGAAATAACGGGTTACACTCACAAATGAATGATTAAATGTTAATCAAAATTCCTTGATCAAATCAAACAGTGGTTGATTAATATAAGAATAAGAGTTATTCCCGCATACATTAATCAATTGAGATTGTCTCGATCTAGCATGTAAATATTTGACCTACCCTATGGCGGCACTTATTTGTGGAATATTAGGTTTTCGTGGCATAATAATTATTTTTAGGTTTCTAATTCATTTTACATGGTCCATGCATCATGTTTAATTTTATACCAAAATTTTTGTGATGATTTTAATAAATGATGAATGAAATTTTAAATTTATGTTTGTTAATTAAAATTTATCAGCCATTTCTCTCTGATATTTGCATGCTTGCCAATGATAAAAATACGAGAGAAAATTACGTTAAATGAAAAGTAACATAAACACTGTCCTAGTCTTTTGAAGACCTTAAATTTATCCTGAATGAGAAGTATCCTCCAGAGCTGATTTATACATGATACTCACCAAATATGGGTGCGGTCAATGAAGACTCATTGCTACTTGCTAACAAGGATTTCTGATATTCTTGCTGCAAAGCATGAATCAATGGCTACAACATCTATGATGATGGATTCATTACAAGAGATGTTTGGGCGGCCTTCAGAGCGGCAATGTCATGAGGCCTTGGTCCAGTGATGACCACAAATATGAAGGAAGAGACAATCATTTGAGAACATATCTTGAAGATGATGATCCACTTCAATATGGTCTAAGCTCACAGAGGCCGTATCGATGAAAGCAGCCAAGTGACTATGATCATGAAGACTTTTCTGAAGAGTTTCATACAGTTTCAGAGCAACTATATTGTGAACAAGTTGATATTCACTCTTACATAACTCCTAAATGATCTCAACTCTTAGGATTTAATGCTGATAGATCCTCGTAAGCCTAATAGAGAGGCAAGTGTTGCCGAATATTTCAAAACTGCAAAGAAAAGAAAGAAATAGTAAGAAGGCTAATGGTACAACTACTTGATATATGGAAATACCTATTGAATGTAACTTTACCATGAGAGTCGGGACAAAGGATGTCTTTTCAATAAAAGCAGTGTGAGTTACCAGTTTTCAATTTTCAAATAATAGTTATTTGAAATTCAAACAAAGTATTGTTTATTCACGTTTTGTCACAGAAATTTGATTTCTGTTTCAAAACTATTGCATTATGGTTTTTCCATTTTATTTACTAATAATAGTTATTATTTCAAAATAGATTACTAATATGCACAAGAAACTTGAAAAAAATATGTATGTGTTAAGACTGTTAACACATATTTGACTGCTTAACACTGAGATATTTAAAGTTGAAAAACCTAAAACGATAAAAGATTTCTCACTGTGTCACATATTGTGGCACCTTAGACTTTGTCACATTAACCTCGATTGGATAAATAGATTAGTAGAAAGTAGATCTTTAAGTCGGTTGAAGGATCACATATTACTAGTGTATGAGTCTTGTCTAGAAGGTAACATGACCAAGAAACCTTTTATTAGAAAAGGGCTAAGAGCCAATTCATCACTCAGTGGTTGTAAATTTTTCGTCATATTTATCGATGATTATTCTAGATATGTGCATGTTTACTTAATACAACATAAATTAGATACCTTTGGAAAGTTCAAAGTGTATCGTGCTCAGGTTGAGAACCGATTAGGTAAAGTCATCAAAATTCCATGATCAGATCATGGAGGAGAATACCTCGATAATGAATTTGAGGAGTTCTTAGTTGAGCATGTGATAGTAATACAACTCATAGCACCTGGAACACCACAACAGAATGGTGTTGCAGAAAAGAGAAATCAAACCCTATTAGACATGATGAGATCAATGTTTAGATATAGTTCATTTTAAGGATATACTTCACAAACAACAATGTATATCCTTAATATTGTTCCATCTAAGTCTATTCCTAAGACACTTTTAGAGTTGTGGAGCTGTCGAAAAGCTAGTTTTGCAATATTTTCACATATGGGGGTATCCAACATATATGTTGAAGAACAAGACTACAAAGTTGGAGCCGCGTATAAGGTGTGCCTATTTCTAGACTATCCTAAAGAGACTATGGGTGGATTCTTTTACAGTCTAAGAAAACATCAAAGTGCTTGTATTTCTTAAGGAGGACTGTATGAGAGAATTCAAACCTCACAGTAAAGTGGTACTTGAAGATTTCTTTCTGGTTAGACCAGTGCATCATTAACAATAGTTGTTGAAAATTATAATAACATAACACCTTCAACATCTGAGCGTCAGATACAATTATATCATGAGAGTCTATCACCTAGATGTAATGGGAGAGTTGTGCAACAACCTGATCAATATATAGGGATTAAAGGGGAAAAATTTACCACCTTCAGTAATGGTGTAGATATTGAGCTATCTTAGTGCAATGGATGATCCTGATAATATGGAGTGGCTCAAAGCCATGAATCTTGAGATGTAGTCTGTGTACTTCAACTCAGTCTGGGATCTTATAGACCAACTTGATAAGGTAAAACCTATAGGTTGCAAGTGGATCTACAAGAGGAAAAGATGAGTAGATGAGAAGGTACAAACCTTCAAAGCTAGGTAAGTGGCTAAGGGTTATACCCAGAAAGAGGAAGTCATCTATGATGAGATTTTCTCGCCAGTAGCTATGCTTCTATCTATTCTCACTCTTCTATCCATTGCCATATATTATGAATATGAGATATGGCAGATGGACGTCAAGATACCATCTTGAATTGTAGTCTTGATGAGAGCATCAATATGGTGCAACCAGAGAGATTTGTTGCCTAAGGTGAAAAGTAAAAGGTTTGTAAGCTGTAAAGGTCTATTTATGGACTAAAGCAAGCATCTTGATATTGGAATATAAGATTTGATACGATGATCAAGTCTTATGATTTTAACCAGAACGTTAATGAACCTTATATATACAAGCGTGTCGATAAGGTCGTTTTTCTCGTATTATACGTCGATGATATTTTACTCATTGACAATTATATAAAAATATTATCGGAAGTAAAATCTTGGCTAGCTAACCAATTCCAAATGAAAGATTTGAGATAGACGAGTTATGTACTTGAGATCCAGATTATTCGGGATCACAAGAGACGTCAGTTAGATGTGTCTCAAGCATCTTATATTGACAAGATTATTATGCGGTTCTGGATGCATAATTCCAAGAAAGGCAATTATTTTTTCCGACATGGAATTCACTTGTCTAAGGAACAGTTTCCTAAGACACCTCAAGCAGTTGAGGAGATGAGACGTATCCCATATGCCTTTGCTGTTGCAAGTCTCATGTATGTTATGCTTTCTTATGCATGAGACTGAACATCTGTTATGGAATGGGAGTAGTCAATAGTTTTCAGTCTAACTCAAGATTAGACCAGTGTGTGACTGTAAAGCATATTCTCAAGTATCTTAAGAGAACGAGAGACTATATGCTTGTATATTCTGGAGAGGATATGATCCTTAGAGGATATACAAATTCTGATTTTTCGGAAGGATGTAGATTATGGGAAATCAACATCCGAATCAGTATTCACCCTAGTTGGTGGAGCCATAGTATGGAGGAGTATAATACAATCTTTCATTATGGACTCTACTATAAGTTCTTGGGAGATCTATAAGTTGTTCCAAATATAGATAAATCACTCACACTTTATTACGGTAATAATGGGGCAGTGGTAAATTCCAAAGAACCTAGAAGCAACAAGATATGGAAGTTTATAGAGAGGAAATGTCATCTCTTTAAGGAAAAATTATGCAAGTGTTCCGCAGAGAATCTGACTGATCCATTTACAAAGACCTTGACGGCTAAAGTGTTTAAAAGTCACCTAGAGAGTATAGGATTATGCAATATATCTCATTTGCTCTAGTGAAAATCGGAGATTGTTGGGATATATACCCTAAAGCATAATGTAATATGTAAATGAGATTTTATTTTAAGTAATAAACGATGCAGTTATTCATTTATTAAAATGTTGATTTTAAAATTACATATTATAAATTATCATGTATGCCATTGGATACTAAATATACTTTCAGGCTTAATGTAAAAGTGTTATATAAAAGAGGATTTAAGTCTCAAATTCGTAATCCTAAATAGTCCATAGAGAGCAAACAAAGAGGGGCACTTTAATTGTGATTTATCTAAAGCTACGGTCCATTCCATATTATATGACGAATTTTATCTAGGTTCGTTCATGCGGTGACATGGGAATAGAGACACCTATATAATGCGATCATACATGACTGGACCAAGATAAAAATGAATTTCTTTTAATATATGTTAAACAAAGAAATTCATATCAGTCTAATAGATGATCATATATGGGTTGATTTGAATCCTGAGTGTATTACAAACTCATGCATGGCAGAATATGTCATTTGATTTACAAAGGTGAGGTTGGTGAAGAAATCCCGACCAGTAGCTACGTATATTGGGGACATGGTTTAGTTTGTGGCTTGGAACGTTTTACACGGATATGAAATCCACCCATTCTTGCGAGAAGTAGATGAGTATTTTCCTTAAGGATTGATTCGGTACTTGAACGGTTAGAGCGCTCAAGTTTTTCTATTACGAATATAAAGATTAATATTCATAATATTTATGAATAAATCGTTCATTAGAGAATCAATGGTACTTATGACACAAAATAATTAGAATGGTATAAGGGACATTATGACCCTCATCTAATTATGAGATACTTGAGAATGGTCAATCTGTATGCAGTGATTATATCGGTGGACACCGATGGATTTTGGTATAAAATATATATGTTCTAACGAGAGTGCAGCTTTAGGTTGTTAATGGATTAACCTAGGCGGCATGAAAGACAAAGGCTAAGTCGTAGCGCTTCACTCATTTCTCTTCATTACTTATATATTATATTGTTGATCATGAATCATTTGTGACTTTTTCGATGATCATTTTACAATTATTTAATTAAATTCATGTAGCTGGTAAAAGATATCTTATACAAATCATTCCTTAGATTGCTTTCATAATTATAGTCTATTCTCATGAACTATGGCAAATAGAGAATGAAATATAAATTGTAGGTAATATGTAACATCACACTTCCCACATAAGGTTTTAACACATTTGTCATAAGTGATTCATTATTCATCTATTAAATGATAAAATTTCATAATTTGTAAAGCCACTTATTTAACAATTTCACTAGTAATTGGATGAAACACATTATACATAGGGACAATGTTAAAACCCCTATAATTAGACACATGATCATCCATACATGAACCAAACAAGCACACAACCAGAGTAGAATCATATTTTTTTCCCCATAATTCTTAACTGTTCACTTCATATAAACTCGCGTACACTTACATCAGTTATGAAATTTAAATTTTTTGATAAGATTTTATTATCCTCCTTATATTCAACTATGACCAATCTTTTTGAATCATTTTGTGCTCGTATTATTTGGATTTCTTACTTTTTTTTTCCTATCACATTGCCTTTTTTGAGAAACTCAAGTAGTTGTTGCTTATCTTCTTTGATAGAGTCAATAATTATTGAATTTTATTAATCAATTTTCATCTTTAATTTTTAGTTTCTTCACCCAATGGGCCTTTGAGATGAACAACCACTGACATCCTAGTTATTTATATAAAGAGTAAATGATGATAGTCTAGAAGTTGATGCCGTAAGAGACTTAAAATTAAGTTTTGAATGTCCAATTATAAAGAGACCTAGTTACTTTTTTGGCCTTTGAACTGATTGTTGTGATGCTCTTATCTAATAGTATTTATGAGGAAAAACTACTTCATTTACTACTTGAATATAATTTATAGATATTACAAATTCTATATAAAAAAAACAATACTAAATACTTTCTAAGTTCTCTTACTTAAAACTTATATTTGTTGGGATGCTTAAACTCTAAAATGAGAGTTCTATTTATAGGCCAAACACCTGTCTCGAAAGTCAACAAAAAAAACCCCATTGAAAGCCAACATAAGGTAATATTAAGTAACCGAAAGTTGATATCAACAATTTCTACATCAAGCCAAAAACAACTGGATACTTCATTTCTCCCCCTCCAGTGACATCTGAAAAGATTATCATCTGAAGACTATCTCGGCTATGTCTCTGCACAACTCTAGTTTATCCTGAGTAATCATATTTTTAACATGTCGGTTGGATTTTACTTTGTGTGGATCTTCACTAGTCTAAGCAGTTTTTTATCCATCACCTCGCGTATCCAATGATAACGAATGTCAATGTGCTTTGTCCGAGAATGATACATTGATTTTTTGCTCAAATCAAGAGCCCTCTGAATATCACAATGAATCTTATATTCTGTCTGTTTGATCCCTAGTTGTTGGAGAAATCGCTTTAACCATAATATTTCTTTTCATGCATTTGCTGCTGCAATATACTTTGCTTCTGTTGTGGATAATGTAATACATTTCTGCAATCTTGACTGCCATGACACAACTCGTTCAATATAATTCTCATATGATGGCCATAAACTTTTTTTTCTTTCTGTCTCAAACTATGTGCATCTCAAAATATGTTGAGCTGGTCATAAGTCCTTCATGTCAAAAGACTTAGAGAGTTCCTTCTTCAGGTGGTCGATTTTCGCTACATATGTCCAACGATCAACTTTTATATATATATATATAATATAAGAACAATAAAATTTCCTTCAGGAAATATTTGAATGTAAACACAATGGTATGCGATAGTTGTTTTATAGCCTTGACCCACTATGAACGAGTCAAAATTTTGTACCACTGCCTTGGTGCTTGTTTGAGGCCATACAAACTCTTCTTCAGCTTGCAAACAATGTTCTCTTTTTCCTGAAACCTAAAAACCTTCTGGTTGCTCCATATAAATTTCTTCATGTAGATCATTGATCGGTGCGTAAACACACACGTATAACGCAAGCGCACGTATCGTTCAAGTAGTATAAAAATATCGATCCCACGAGGACTTAATTCCTACTGTTGTTATTAATTATTGAATCTATTTATTTACAAATATCTAATTGAGGGTGAAGAGAATGATTGCTTGATTGTAGTTTTGCAAAATAAATAAATAAATAAAAAGACAAAAGAAAATACTAAGGAAAATAACAAAAGACACAAAGATCTAGGGTTGTGAATCATTCTAATATCTTTCAAAAGATGAAGTGATTATTTTATATTTTTGTAATAAATCGGTTTACTAACCTGAAACACGAAATTATGCAAAAGCCTATGTCGATGGTCAGACGCAAATACTCAGTTTAACCCAATTGAACCATATGTCTATGTCAACCAAATTATATGGATTCTTTAAGTTTAAGTTCCAATTATGGCTACCCCCACCTGACAGGTATATGTTTATCCTGTAAGGAAATCTATTAAAGGGTTATCTATCATCAAGGAAGATCGTGGGCTATAAGTCTAAGGCTAAAACCTAAAATCCCTATGTCTAGTTCATTTTACATTTACCATATCAATCTTATTGGTGATCAGACAACAAGAAGCATTAAGCTTAAGACTTAATAAGTAAACCTTTAAATTACCCAACTATAAAATAACCCATTATAAACCGGTGATATTAGAATTCATCACAACCTCAGATAACTAAACATAACTAGGGCTAGTAAAAACTTAAAGTAAAAGACATAAAATAAAAATGCTGAAAAGTAAAAGACATAAAGTAAAAGCTGAAAAGTAAATTGCTGAAAAGTAAATGACGGAAAGTAAATGCTGAAATTAAATACTGAAATTAAATGCTGAAAAGTAAATGCTGAAAGTATATTAATGAAAAGTAAATGCTAAAAGTAAATTGCTGAAAAGTAAAAACTGAAAATTAAAGAAAGAAAAGTACTGTGCGTAAAAGTAAATTGCGGAAAGTAAAAACTGAAAAGTAAAGAAAAGAAAGTGTGAAAGCGGAAATTAATTACTGAAAGCTATAAATAAACAAACAAGATACAATCTTTTTAGTATTCTTAAGGAATTCCTTAGAAGAAAGTATGAATTTTACAAATGAAATGGCTTGGTATTTATAGGCAAAATTTTGCCTCCATCAAATCATCCACCAAATCAATTATTTATTGCTCTACTAATTGCTCCACTAATTGCTCCAGCAAATCCATTATTAATTGCTCCACTAATCTCTTATCATGTTTGGTGATGACTTGATAATTTTTATTATTTATTTATTAATTTATTTTTTGCTTTGAAAATGATTGAAAGTGACTTTAATAATTACACACAACACACTTCTGGATGGTTCATCAATTTCGGGCATGAAATCTTCAGAATTCGAAATTATTTTGTCTTTCAAAGCTGTAGATCTTTGAGTCTTCTTTAATTTGGAACTTGAATCAGCTCAATCCGATATTGGAGTAAAACGTTATGCCCAAATTACGACAGATGCACAAAATTGGAATTTCCAAAACTGCACATCGTTAATACGCCATTTCAAGTTTCCAATCTCCAAAATTAATATGTCAAGTCCAATTTTGCCCTTATTTGACCCATATTTCGTCCTAATGATTCATTAAGTCCCAATATTATTTAATCTGTAAAATAAAAAAAACATATCAAAACGTTCATCAAACCCGAGAACAAACAAAATATTAAGTAAAAGGGGCGGTAAATATTGATAAATTTTCCGCTCATCACACACCCCAAACCTAACATTTTGCTAGTCCTCAAGCAAAACAACAAAATAAAATACAAGATTCAATTAAAATAAACTAAGCCACTTTCGTAGGGAGCACGGTTGCATTTAGCATATGCAACAAGCCTTTAAACCTCTAGGTGTCCCTAGTGGACGAGTTGTAGTCTCGTGAGGGTTTACAGCAATGATACCCACAAACATTTTACAAAAGTAAAAAGATAATAAAACTAATGCACACAAAAGCAAAAATGCAAGAGAAAAGAGAATAAAGAAGTTAGTAACTAATCAGGTGAAACTTCTACTCCAAGTTACTAGTTGTTTTTTTTCTCTTCTAAAATTACTGAATAAATAAATTCTCCGATTATATTTACCATTCTCCATATACACAGCCAACAATATATTAAACGACTCATTTTTGCCCACAACAGTCACAAGTGTAGTTGATAAGAGAGTAATATTTTTGTCCTAAAGTTTTATCAGAATTCACATCTTTTTGCAGTAATGGAATAATTTTTCTGATTTTTCTGATTTTTTTTTTATTTTTTATTTTTTTTTATTTATATACAATATCTTCCATCTATGTAGCGAGTGTTGGGTCGGTGGCTCCCAAACCAGTTGGCTTTAGGGCATCAGGTGTTAAGACACCCCTACGGACTTAATTACTCAGACTTCAGATATATATATTTTTACAACATCCTTGATCCATGTAGCGAGCTTTCGGCCAGTGACTCCCAAACCAGTTGGCTTTAGGGCACTAGGTGTTAAAACACCCTTACAGACTTAATAACTCGGATCTCAGACGTTTTTTTTTTTCATCACTTTTTGAGATGTTTTCTCCAATTAAACTAGAGCACTACATATTATAAACTTTTCAATTACAACTCATGTCTGTATGTTACTATGCATGTTGATAATATCTGCTAACTGAGCATATGAAAATCCTTTTTTAGTCAGTATTATGGAGAATTCACAAATTAAATTATCCAAAATGAAATAAACAAAAATTAACTTGTTCCGAATTAGGTTTGAGATACGTCTCAGGAGTGAAAACTCCTTACTCAGCTATCTCTTACCAATTTCACCTTTTTAGTCAAAATAAAAACACAAAAACGCAAAATATTTTTGTAATTTTTTCAATTTTTCAATTTATTTTTTGTATTTTTCGAGAAATTTTGTACTAAAAATAAAAACAACACACAAACTAAAAACAAGGTACTGATCAACTAATTCCCTCCCCCAAACCTAAATGAGACATTGTCCCCAATGTCTTAAAAAGTAGAGAAGAGTTTAGAAGGTCGTATCTGGTTAGCTGAAATTCTACAGGAAATTAAAGGTTAAGATCCAGATTAATCCGACGCCTCTTACCACGATCGTCCTCGAACCAATTTATTTTTGAAAGGAAAGGGTCAACTTGTGGTTCATAGGCTAAGAGTTGGTCAATTAGATCCAGAGCAGTTCTGGCAGTGAAGATGAGTTCTTTCATAGGTTTTGACATGAACCCATTTCTCCGAGCATCATCAAGAAACACACAAAGAAAATCATAAAATCCTTCAACGTTGTACAGTCCAAGCGGTTTCTGGTGTATGTTCAGGTTCGCCCAAGATAGCACAATAAAAAATTCCTCCAAAGTGCCCAAACCACATGGCAAAGCAATAAAAGCATCAGCACGATTAATCATTTCTACCAATCGTTCAGACATACTTGGCACGATCAGTTCCTCTCCGTTTGATGGTTCAATAAGATTTGCCTCTGCCAAGGGTTTTGGGATGATTCCCAAAACGTGACTGCCTCCTTCCTGTACAGCCTTTGAAACGATCCCTATAAGTCCAAGATTGCCCCTGCCATATATTAAGTGCATATTCCTTGCAACTAAGACTCGACCCAATTCTTGTGCTGCTTCTACGTATTGTGGCTTAACACCAACACTACTACCGCAAAACACACAGATGTTTTCAACTCGTCTTCTTGAAGTGGCTTCCATTTTTTATATATTTCTTTCTCAACTCTGGATGCCTTCAAAAGTGCAATGACGGGCTGAATTTATAGTACCTGAAAAAAAAGGGTGAGTAATAATAGCACTAGTATCTTCCAGAGGACGTTTGTTTGCTAAACAACAAAAGAAATCGTGAAAGGTCAAAAAGTCTGGATCCTGTCTACGAAAATAAAGATAATTACAACAGAAAAGCGAATCAAAGCAATAATTAAGGCAACGGAATTGTGTACGCAATACGCCACTCGTTTGGTATATAAATCCATTAGGGTGCGTCTCAAGATTTCATTCCTTACTCAGCCATCACTAATGAATTGGTTCTCATCTTTGTGATTGCCAAACACCATTCCTTCTGTCTTAAAATGCTCCGTTTTTGCTTTTCCCTACAAAACAACACACAAAATTAAAAACTCTACAACATGTGTACACAAAATATGAAAAAATTACAACAAATTGCATGGGTTGCCTCCCTGCTAGCGTTAAATTTTTCGTCTTAAGCCAGACGTGACTGAAATCCATCTGTCAATGAGGTTTCAGCGTCGTTTTGGATGTCCGATTAAAGACAATCCCGTGAGCGTTTCTTTTGAAGGGTCTCTTCCAACGGTAAAGTGGCAAAAAATATTTTGTCCCATTCAGTGCTTGTGCCACCTTTTTTTATCTTTGTTGCTGCAGTGATTCCTGAAAAGAAAGAAATAAAATCAGGAGGTCTCGTATGGTGCTTGACTTTGAATGTGAGTTCCATTCTGTCAAGCTTCTAGGCGATATCTTTGATTTGTACTCCCCAAAACAGCGATGTTTCTCCTGAATGCTCTGGATCTTTATTAAGGTCAGACATTTGCTCCTCCATTGGCTCTGCTTCCTTCTCCACCTTTTCTTCACATATGAATTTTAAAATTTATGTATTCAACTCTTCATCTGTCATCTGTGAAATGCATGCTCCATAAGTATTTGGCTGAGGATGTAAAGATGTTTCTGACATTAGGTCTTCATTCTCTGATACGATTGGAATGGATGGTTCAGGTAGATCTTCATCAACATCATGGTAAAGCATGCTCCAAGATCTTCATTTTGAGGATTGAAAGTTTGATCCTCCGTTGTGTTGGACAATTATGACCCATAGCGTCACTATTTGTACAGATCACCGTGTTGTTGTACAAATTAACTATGTGACAAATGAGATTGCACTCTTATCATTTGTGATTAGATCACCTCGATATATAAATGATGAAAGGTCCTTATGATTTGTTCCTGGATTGAGAATGATATGAGACAGTATCAATCCACGAAGGATAAATCATTAAATATCCATAGTCAGAGTATTATCGAGATTGGACATCGATGAATACGTAAAAGACTAGTATTACACTTGTGCGCGTTGTGAGGGCACAACGACATAGTTCTCGTATATTTGGGTATATGATACTCATGCAAGTGTAATAGGAGGTTGTGTTTCACCGATGGTACGGGAAACAGCTTCGCTCTGGATAGACACCCTCAGAATTCCATTGGTAGTATGACTACGTGTCTATGGAAGTCCGAAATCAGGGTAGGTGTATTTGGTCTTAAACTGAGACTTGCACCGCTAATGCATACGACAATCAATATACTTTGGTTGAGGTCGTCCAGGGCTTTAACCGGTTCCTGTGTACGCCAATTCTGGGTATATCGAGAATCGTAGTGTGTTGGGTGTGATGTCAAGAAGGAAGTGTCACTCCAGTCATATGGAGTTGATGATCACGCAGGGATACAGAACTGGTTCTCTATAAAGGTTGCAACCGTCGGGATAATATGACTTGGTCATGATTATCCGATTATAAAGAGACTAGTTGCTCGTTATCCGATATATGCATCGTACGGGGCAGACACTGTACCAGCCCCATGCCTTGCATGTAATCATCTGATACTGGACAGAAATACGCAATACTACGGTATACTACGCTTGATATAGATCCTTATTCTTGTAAGGATATTTCCGGAGAATTGGGTAGGCATGGCGCTTTGATAGAGGCCAACCTTGTCTTGTAAATCGGTAAAATGTAGTACTTGGTACTTACGTGTTCGGATAGTCCGACGACCGTATTTACTGCCAACATATCCGGGGATCTCATGGGTCGCTTCCCAAAGATTCACCGATTACGTATGACTCACACTTTTAATTAATCTGGGATTAATTAGATGACAGAGAAAATTAATCTGGGATTAATTGCGGAGATATTTTATCTGGGATAAAATATCCATTAAAGAGAGATAAAGATTAATTTGGAATTAATCGGTAAATTAATATATTCGATATATTAAACGAAATTGGATTTCGACGCGGAATTAAAATTAGATTTTAATTCGGGTGAACGAATTAATTTAGAATTAATTCGTTAGTGACGTGAATAGTAATTATGCTTGGCATAATTATTTAATTAAATTAGATTTAATAACGACGCAATGGAAAGTTCGTTAAATTGGAATTAGCGAACCCGAGCCCGAGATTATTTGCGAGCGCATTCGCATTTCAAATTCGAGTGCGGTAAATCAAATCAAGCGTCAAATCGCTAGTCGCAACTAGCGTCACATCATTCGTCAATCAAGTGATGGATGTCTTTTACTTTGAGTGATTGACGCTAGTCACTATTCACTGAGTGATGGGTTGATGGAAAGTTGATGTGTGTGGTTGGCATTTAATGCTTTGTTTTTGGAGGGAAAATTGGTGTATAGGTTTGGGAAATCATTTACCAATTTTAAGAAAAAAAAACATAACACACAATCTCTCTCTCTCCTCCATTTTCTCTTCACCATTCACGCCCAAGGGGCTGTGAAAATTCTGGTTTCTGGTTCACCAAAAAACCGAGAATAGGAAGCAAGTGCAGTGAGATTTGTGGCAAATTTCAAGCGAGCTAGCACTCCGAGAGACATGCGAAGGTGATAGGGAAGTTCACCCATGAGCCGGGAACCATTCGACGAAGCTTGGAGCTCGAAGATGATCCTCAAATGGTGCCAAACCAGTAAGCTTGGGCAGTGAACTGCCGAATGCAGTGCAGTGGGCAAAATCATATTTTTGTTCATCGTAGCGTCGCTCAACCGATCGATGTGAGTATTCCGTGACTTTCTCGATTTGTATTCGCACATATTTCATTGCTTGTATTCGATCCTATGGACCTAGAAACTCCAACAATGGTATCAGAGCGAGTAAAAGCATGAAATACAAATAGGGCTTAAAATTTGGGTAAAATGTGTTTGAGCATGAATTAATGAAATTGGATGATTTTGTATGTTTATAACATGTTCAATTTAAGATTGATTGGATCAATTTAATGAAATGTTGTTTGGAACAAAATTTCCCCAAAATCTTGAGCTTGGCCAAGAGTTATGCCTTATGTAGTCTTGGTGATTTTTGTTTCGTTGATCATTGGATGAGTTGGAAACGATTGGGAAATATTGATTGCGGATTTAATTTGATTGAAACCGAATCGATTTTGAAATTTCCCTAAATGCCGAGACTTTGATCATGTAATTGGGTTTTATTTTGATTAATTTGTGATTGGACACTAATTGATTTAGATGAGCATGAGTAGTTGTGTTAATTGATGTTTTAGAAATTTTAATTGGGTAATTAATTGTGTTAATACACTTTAGGGAATTAAATTGTAAAATTGGATTTTGTGATTTAATTGCAATTGGGCTAATTTTGGAAATTGGGCATGAAATGTTGTTATTGGGCTTTGTTGTACAAAGTTGGGTTAAGGCAAATTGGATTGGATCCAATTGGGCCCAAAACCGCATCCATAAAGCCCAAATGCGACTTAATGGACCTTTGTAATTTAATTGGGCCTAATGGGCCAAAATTGATTTAAAGGCTTATGAGGTAATTCCCTGATTGGACTTTGGTTATCGGTTTGACCCGAGTTGACCAAAAGTCCACTCCTCAAGAAATTAATTAAAGCCCATTGGACTTTAATTAAATTGACGTTGGACGTTAATCGGGCTTTGAGACCCGTAACGATTAAATTTGGAATTTAAGTCGTAAAAGGTTTATAAATAAAGTGTGTTATTTAATTTAGAATTAAATAATGAATTAGAATTAAATGCATGTTAAATTGGATTTAATTATGTAGTTTAATTTAATTCAAGAATTCGTACTTTAAGTACTTATTCGCAAAAACGAGTTTGACTCGAGCAAAATCAAATCGTTGTTTTGGATGATCACTAATTATCAGATTAATTAATTTGATTAGATTGATTGATAACATGCTTGTGTGAATACATGGTTGCGATGCATGAATAATGTATATCGGATGGATATTAGATGGGTGGGGCAATTTTAGAAATTGTTGTAATAAATTCGATTTATTAATTGGACCTGCGAGTCCAGCCTTATTACCTCCTATTCTTTGTATTCTCTTCTCACCTATTCCCCTCAATGTAAATGAGGTTTCTTTAGAAGTGTAGTGTAACGGGTAGAAGTAATACATGTGCTAGCGGGAGAGAGAAAGTGAGAGATTTGATCTAGGATCAATGTGTAAAGTATCCATCCGCATATCATTATTACTTTTCATATACGCTTTATTATGTATTTAGAATGCATGCTTAAGGGTGTATCATGATGAGACCTTAACAAAGATAATAAATTGGTTGCCAATTTGCACGCGAAAAACCCTCGCTAAATATTAAGCGTCATTCCTTCCATTGAGTGATTCTTACTCAAGATCTAAGACGGCATTGGTTTGTTGGCCAAAGTCAAGGCCTTTGTCTGTCGAAGATGTGTTTGAATCACGAGAGCTTTGTTCCATATCAGTGTCTTGTCCAAGTTGTGGTTTGTTGGCCAAAGTCAAGACCACTTCTTGTCCATCGACATTGATTACGAAGCTTTCCATGGTCAATGGGTCGCGCTTAACTGGGATCACTAAGTTTGTTGTGCCAAAGCCAAGGCTTAGTTGATTCAGAGGAAAAAGGTTAGGTAATACATTGGATGTATTGGCATATATAAGATATATGTTTAGGACTTGGATGTCCGCCTACCGGATCTAGGAATTTAATTGGATCCAATCGATCTTAGAGATCTACCTAGTTAATTATTATACAATTTTTTGGCCAAAGTCAAGATTGTGTGATATTTAACAGGATCCTAGCCCACTAGGAAACACGGTTTCCGGAGTACTCGACAGAGGGTTAGAGGCTCACCTAAAAATAGTGGGAGGCAAGAATTGAATTTGCAATATTCGTTCAATTACTCGCCATACGCGCTCAAACAATATCATTCGTCAAACGTATTAAATATTAGTTGGACTAATATTTAAATTGTTGTTTTATTAAATAGTTGGACTATATATTCAAACTATTCATTTATATTTGATTATATAATTGGATTATAATAATTAATATATTTGATTTAATTAATTATAGTTGATTAAAATAGTTGGACTACAATAATCATTATAATTAATGGTACCTTAATCATTGATTAAATAGTTGGACTATTAAAGTCAAGATAAAATTGAAAGATTGACGTTTAATTCATAATCATAGGGAAAATGTAATTAAATGCTTTAATTTTCAAAATTGGGAATAAATTTTCAGGATGGTCCTGGAAAATAATAAGTTATTTTATTTGATAAAATAATCAATTAGGCCTAAGCCCGGAGTTAAGCAAACAGTAGAGCATAATCTTTGGAAGATTATGTGATGATAACTTTAGTGCTTAATCCATTATATTTACCGCAGTAGACTCCTTAATTTCTGAATCAGAACTAAGGATTAGATCCTTAAAGTATGATAAAGAAATCGAAGGATCTTCAAAGATCCATTTCAGATTTTAGAAGTACTAAATTGCAATAAAAACTCTTGGAGGGTTAATGACTATTCTCAATGAGACAAAGTCAAAGTTTGCAATTAGGCAAGTAGCGCAAGGCACACCTTACTTCGATATTCTAGAAACCTTAGGCTTTCCCAAAGGCCTCTGGAATGTCGAAAAAAGGCAAAGGCAAAATCATTATAATCTTCTAGGAAGATAAATGACATATCCCAAAATGTCTGTTGGATGTGGCAAACGGGATCGCGAAAGCGTGACTGCCGTTTGGACATAGCAGACATGAAGGAATTAAAGACGAGCAAGGCTCTGACTTCAAATATGTTTGTCATATATGTTCATTACTAGTATTAAAATTGGATTTAAATACTTAGTGTGATACATAAAATATATGTATTGATGTTCAAAATCTGTTTTGAACAGGATACTGACTTCAATAGAGATTAATCTGCGGATTGGAAACGGGACGAAAGTCGTTGTTTTAACCGTAGATACCTGAATTTAGGAACTACCTTCGGGTTAGTACTTAAATTAGGAATCTGTTATAATGTAACTAGTTTGACTAGATACATTATCTCTATATCAATGTTTAACCCGCTGCGAGTGAACCTTTATATTCTAGAACACTAAAGTGTTTTATTTTATAAAGATGATATTGAGATATACACATTAGATGTGAATAACATCATTTATATTTTGAATATAAATAAATCTCAAACATATATTATGAGATCAGAAGAAACTAATTGTGGCATTGTTGTGTGGGACACAATTAAAACAAGAATCTTATATCCACACTTTTGAAGAGTGGGTACTCGGACTAATTTGATTCCAATCAAATAAAGTCTACGAATCTAGTTTATTAGGCAAAGTGCCTAAGACACATTTACTTGGTAAAAGTGTAAATGTCACTGATCTGTTAGCCATAGTTCATAGTGAAGCAAGTGGGCCATGTCTAGCTAGGCTAGATGCAAATATGAATATTTCGTGACTTTTACGGATGTGGCATCACGTAATGGTTGTGTGTTTCTTTTGAAGAACACAAATCAGAAACTTTTACAATTTTCGACACGAAATAGACAAACAGATCGGCTAAAGTATTATACCGTCACAGTAAGACCATAATGGAAAAATACTTAAGAAATAAGTTTCTAATATACTTGAAAGAGTATAGTATTCTTTCAAATGAGGACTCCTCCTGGAACACGTCATTCTGACGGTGTGTCCGAACGGATTAACCTAATTGTGTTAAACATGATAAGGCTAATCATTAGTCGCTCTGAGCTACCATTTCCTTCAACGGATACGCTTTAACAGTGCAAGAACTTATTTAGAATAAGGTTCCATAATAATCTATTTGACAGATATCATATTAGATATGAACAGGAAAGAAACCGGGTTTCTCATTCCTGAATATTTGGGTATGCTGGGCATATGTTTGGATGATACCAAACTAGAACCCAAATTGGATAAGTGCCAATTGTAAGTAATCCTAGGGATACCATAAGTATTGTACTTATACATCTCACAAGAGAACAATTAGATTGTTGCTCACCATGCGGTTTTCTAAGAGGAATACCGATATGCAGTGGTAAGTGGGAGGATAGTAAAACTCGATGAAAATGGAGTAATACTATTCCAGGCACCGATTCTTAATGGAACACAAATAGTTCATCAAGGATGTAACTATACCATAATCTTCGAATACACAAGAACCGCGTAATCGGAGAGAGTCAGAAAAAAAACCTGGGGTATGGGTTTCTGATCTCACCTTGTAAAGATGTAAATCTTTTGAGGTATACCAACTGACTACGCATGAGGTAGTGATACAAGGTATCGACTCCCTATTATGACAAAGTGTCATGAGTCCGAAATGGATTTCATGTATATTAACAAGTTTGAATACTAGTTGATGTACCGCAAGGCATTGTGTCTATTGGTACTATATAAGTCTTCAAGGAAGACATACATGGATGGCAACATACCAACGTATAAAGCTAGGCTTTTAGCGGAAAGGTATCTTTATCAACATTATGTTGATTTCGATTCAACCTTTTACCTGTTGCCATGGTAAATCCATTTGGATGATGCTTGCTAATGCTGCATGATTCATTAGATGAAATATGTCAGCCTAACGAAAAAATCGCTTTCCTAAAAATGAAACTTTTTGGAGGATGTTTACAACATCCTGACGATTTTGTCGTACCAAAACTAGCAAACAAGGTTTGCAGGTTATTCGATCCATGTTTGGATTGAAGCAAGCATAAGTTCTTGGAATTATCGTTTTGATGTGATCATAATGGTTTATGATTTAAATCAAAACGAAATGATTCTTGTGTATATAAGAGGGTTAGTGGGAGCGCACTGCCAATCGATGTCCTATAAATAATGATAATACATCATTTCTTGGAAATGATATTCCCATAAAATAACAATCGGTGAAAGCTTGGCTTTCGATAAAACTCTCCGAGAAATTCGTACATTGAAAAATATACGCGACCTGGTGTCTCATACGCTTTGAGCATATGATTCAAAAACAGGCCAATCCGAGTGATAGTCACTGGATTAATGTTAAGAACATCCGTTAGTATCTTGGAGAACTAAGGATGCTGTCTTAATCTCTAGAGAAGGATAACTTGAAGTGACTGGGATCACTGTTGCAAGTTTCCTAACCGATAAAGACGACTAAAAGTCGCAAACGGTATTATACAGTTTGAATAACGGTACAGTGAGCTGGAAATCTTCCAAGCAAGATACTGTTACCCAATAAACAACAAACGCGGGTTATTGTTGCAGCTGAAGCGGCAATAGAAGCCTTATGGGTCAATAAACAAATCCTAATTGGATTAGGAATAGTTCTGTTAGCAGCTAAGCTATGCTCGAGCACAGGCTAAAGAATCAATGGTCTCATCAATGATCCAGATACATACTTCGATATTCATCTGATTCGTTTGGATCATACATCGTGGCGATGTGATGATCGTATAAATCGCATCAGACGATAATCATGAAATCTGCTGACGAAAATCCTTTCTCAGCAATTTGAGCCAACCATACATAGTTCGGGTGTCAAGCACTCGAGTGACTGGCTATAGGCCAAGTGGGAGATTGTTGGACAATTATGACCCATAGCGTCACTATTTGTACAGATCACCGTGTTGTTATACAAATTAACTATGTGACAAAGGAGATTGCACTCTTATCATTTGTGATTAGATCACCTCGATATATAAATGATGAGAGGTCCTTATGATTTGTTCCTGGATTGAGAATGATATGAGACAGTATCAATCCACGAAGGATAAATCATTAAATATCCCTAGTCAGAGTATTATCGAGATTGGACATTGATGAATACGTAAAAGACTTGTATTACACTTGTGCGCATTGTGAGGGCACAACGGCATAGTTCTCGTATATTTGGGTATAGGATACTCATGCAAGTGTAATAGGAGGTTGTGTTTTACCGATGGTACGGGAAACAGCTTCGCTCTGGATAGACCCCCTCGGAATTCCATTGGTAGTATGACTACGTGTCCTTGGAAGTCCGAAATCAGTGTAGGTGTATTTGGTCTTAAACTGAGACTTGCACCGCTAATGCATACGACAATCAATATACTTTGGTTGAGGTCGTCCAGGGCTTTAACAGGTTCATGTGTACGCCAATTCTGGGTATATCGAGAATCGTAGTGTGTTGGGTGTGATGTCAATAAGGAAGTGTCACTTTAGTCATATGGAGTTGATGATCACGCAGGGATACAGAACCGGTTCTCTATAAAGGTTGCAACCGTCGGGATAATATGACTTGGTCATGATTCTCCGATTATAAAGAGACTAGTTGCTCGTTATCCGATTGTAGGCATTGCATTTTTGCATATCAGCCCGATGATGAGTCTCGTATGGAGACACTACCTCTTTAGTTGTGAAAGCCGTGGGAAACGGACGTTGGAAGGGTAAAGTTGGAAATTAGCATTTTGTCAGATTTAACTCGCTTGTTTCGCTTCGGGTTCGCTTGTTGGACCTCTGTTTTAAAACACACCAAACCCATTAAATCACATCCAAAAAAAAATTAAATTAAATTTAAAACACATCTCACAAATTAAATAATTAAAACCTTAAAATACATGTCACAAATTAAATTAAATTAAATTAAAGTTAACGTTAACTAATTTAAAGTAAATTAAAATACAATTAAACTAAATCAAATTAAAATCCATTTAAACTAAATCAAATTAAAGTCCAATCCAATTATAACCAATTAAATTAAATTCACAAATTAAATTAAACTAAATCTAATTAAATTAAATATCAAAATTAAATAAATCACTCACCTAATTTAAATAATTTCTTACCTTAAATAATTAAAATTAAACACACACATAAATTAATTGATTTCTTTCCTTTCAAATAAACAATGCAGAAACCCTAACCCTACCCTCTCACTATATAAGCATCCAACAAACCCTAACTGCCTTGGCTGGTCTCCCTCTCTCGCATGACTCTCTCCCTTAGCCTCTCCTCAAACACAACAAATGAAACCCTAAAATCACACCTCATGCAGCCCATCGCTCTGGCACAGCAAGTGAAACCCTGAACCAACCTTCAACGCCTAAGACAAGAACCCTCACTCCCCTTCCTTCGCGATCACGAGCAACACCGCTTCACGCCCCTGAAACACAACGCATCAAAACAGCCACACGTCTTCAAAGCCAAATAACTTCATCAAACTAACACGTCCCCACTGCTTCAAACTTAGCAGCGCACGTTGCACCCACAAACACTCTTCACGCACAAGCCACTCACCCTCATCACGCCTCAACACCTGCCCTTCTCACCAAGACACCTTCCACTCAACGCCAATTCATCTCACCACATACGCCACAAATCTGCCCCTACCTTCAACGTGACAAACACAACATAAAAAGCCACAACAAACACAGACCTCTCGCAGCTCTCACTCTCGGCAGAACCCTCACAAAATCAGAAATGATAACCTTTGCTGCTCACGCCTCACTCCTACTCACAAACAACCGCAGCCCCTCAAGAGCCTCTCACGTAAGCAACTCCACTTACGCCAAAACACAAAGCAGTTCCTCAACCAACAAATACAAACGTGAACAACAAAAGGAGCAACAACCCACATCGGCCAAATAAACGCCCCTCACCAGCCCTATCATTCTTCAAACAAACAAAAATTATAAACAAATCAACCCCATGCACCATGAACCCTCAGATTCACGTGAAACTGCCCCCACTAGCCAAATAAACTAGCCCCACCACCTCACACTCAGGTACACCTAGCAGCTCTCCACGTGAACCCTCAAGCCGCAAACAGATACACACAAAACCATCACAGGCCATATGTCCCCTGCCTAATTCTTCACGACCAGCAAGCCCTCACAAATTTGCCTCAAAGCAACGCAGCCCTTCCCCAAGCCGAACAAGACACAATCACACAGCCCTATAAACCGACCCTTAACCCCCCAAAAAACAGTAAGCCAAACAGTCCCCAAACAGTGAATAATACACCAAAATAGTGATCAGAAAACCGCGAGGAAACAACTGCGAAACGGGGTGAAAACAATTGGATTAGTGAACCAGAAAAGTTACGGAGCAATAATCCTTCCAACGGCCGTGTAACGCCCTTTCGTGAGACGAAAAAAGAGGTTAGACCTGAGGGCACTCTCTTATTTATTATCTTTCGTTTATTTCGTTTATTTTAAAAATATTATTGCATGAGAGTCGTTTGAGGCATGATGTGATTGTTGGATGAGCGGGGTATGTGTTCCCTTTTGTGGTATATCGGATGGAAACTCGGACGTAAATTCCGTAGCCGATTTCGAATGGACGGTATTGCTGTTTGTACTCGGGATACAACGCCACGTACCACTTAAAAGACATGTATCCCGTCTCATCAAAAAATGTATTTAAGCATGTTATAAGTTCGTAGGTTATTTATTTATTATTTAAAGCATGATTTAATTTAGTTCTTTATTTATTTTCAAAGCATAATTATGTTATTGTTCATGCATGGTACTTTATTTAGTTTATATCTATGTTTAGGTAGTTATTTGTTGTTTTGATTGAATGGTTGAATGTGCTCATTGTTTGGTTTGTGTTTGCCGTTTAAAAACTTACTTTCAAGCATGCAAACTTAGATTAAGAGTTATTTGATGAAAGCATATTAGATTTAAGTGACCTTTGAGCATGAATGTTGAGTAGACTCGGTTAATTCATTGCACAAATCATATCATCACAAGTGGCATAAGTAAGGGACCATTCTGAACCCAACGGTTTGAGGTCTTCCCTTGCGAGGGGTGAGTGCGGCCTTAAATCTTTGTCCCGGTTCACACCGGGTGGCGACTCCATGTTATTTCGTACTTCTAACTAGGCCGTGAGCCTAGAACAGAAAGCGTCGTCAAGTTCTGTGTCCTACAGTCTGGCGACTGCACTGGGGATCTAGAGAATCGGCCTCGAAATCATGTTTTGTGATGTGCATGATTTTTGCTTTAGTTGACCGTTTCTATAGTGGGTTGAGGGAGTTCAATCAAAGGCATTGTCATAACCCCACATGTGAACGATAGTTGTATATCCTATAGAAGTTGCCCCTTTATGCTTTTGATAACCACATGCATATTATATCTCATATATCGCATACATCTCATGCATACATGCATCATGTTAACCACGTGTCTTAAAAGCCATCATAGATATCCATTGGGTTAGGGCTAAAAGAAGACTTGTCAAGAAGAGTTTAGCAAACATGGATAGCGGGGAAAAGGAAATCGAGAAACAGAAAACCTTACGGCAAGGATCGAAAGACCATTGGGGGGGCCTTCAAAAAAAAAGAGAAAAAAAAAAAGAAAAAAGAAAAAAAAAAGGTTATTTAGTCCTTAATAGTTAGACATAAGTCCGATGATGAAATTGATTACTTTATAGTGAAACTATAGAAACAATAAACCCTTGACGTGCTTTTATCTGATGCTTTGATTAATTGATCTATGTTAGACTCGTAAGCACTTGATTATGGTTCTTAGCAGTGAAAACCTGAGTAGTTAGCAAAGTGACTAGTCGAAGAAATTGTGGGTCGGTGAATGACCGTTTGCTTAGATGTCTATCTTGATTTGCTTATGTTATGATGTGTGGTATGGTTGAAAATAAAAGAAAAGTCTATAAGGAAAAAATTTTGAACCACCTATAACTGATAAGCGTGAAGCTACCCATGGGCGAGTATTAGGACCACCATGAGGAGAAATGCTACCTTAAAGGGTAGGTGTGTTGAAAAAAGAGAAAGGAAAAAAAAAGAAAAAAGAAAAAGAAAAGAAAAGAAAAAAAGAAGTTCAAAAAAAAAAAAAAGAGAAAGAGACAAGAAAAATAAAACCATACCACATTGAGCACAAAAAAAAAATTGCAGAGCATAACGGAGACATCTAGGTTGGTTTGACCCATCGATCTCGATTTTTGAAACGAAATCATCGAGTTAGCTTACCTAAGGATTAAGCTGTGGAAGAACATTTGCACACACACACTTTGAGTCTGGCTTAGATCATTTATTCAAAGACTTGGATTTGAGTTGCATTTGGTGTTTTGAAAGTTCTCTGGTTTCATTACTGAGCATTCTTTGAGGACGATGATATGTATAACTATTGTGACTATTTCGTAGCATGTGATATAGTATGATGATATGGAAGGCCCCACCGTGTGGTTCATCTTAAACAAGTGAAAACAGCGGAGAGTAGAAAGCTAATCCAAGACTGGGAGCGACCAGTCTACCACCCCGTGAATAAGAAGAATAACAAGAAATTGAGCCATGAGACCAGAGAGAAGACTGAGCAATCACCTGGATAACTGGCAGAAGACCTAACCCAGCGGAATAGGAAATTAATTCATGCATGCATGCATACATGTAACATATTCTGCATTCTTTTTGTGTTTGTTTCGTTTTGTATTCACCAGTTTCAAAGAAGAAAAAGAGAAAGCGGTAAAGACAAGTGTAGGCACTGCATTTTTGCATATAAGTCTCTATGATGAGTCTCATTTTGAGACACTACCTTTTAAGTCACGGAGGTCACGGAAAACGGACATCGGAAGGGGAAATTCAGAATAAACAAGGTTCACTGTTTTCGTTCGTGCTGCGTTCGTGTATACGTTCGAACGGAAAACAGATTGCGGGCGTTCGTGCCGCGTTCGAGGAGGCGTTCGAACGGTGTCGGTAATTCTGGTTTTGCTGCTAGCCTCACATTAAGCCCAATTCGCCCAAGCCTTGGCCCACACGCCCAAGCCCACTTAAAACACATATTTAACACATGGTGAAATCAAAACAAATCTAAAAATCACATACCAAATTAAAATAAACATTAAAATCAATCAAATATTTTAATTCCTTAATTAAGATATTCACCCACCAATTACACAAGATTTCTTCCTAACTAAACAAAATCACATACTAAATTAAAAAGATGTCATGCCTAATTAAAATCAATTATAACAAATTAAAGATATTGACTTCCTAATCTAAACCAAATTTGTCCCTCCTCAATCTTTGACTTTCCTTGCTAAACACCAAATCAAATCCCTTCCTTGTGAGACAAGGTGAAGCCCTAGCCTTTCTCTATATAAACAACCCCTAAGCAAGACATGCAGGGCCCTAGCTCATTCATACAAGAAAAGCCTCCCCTAGCTCATACACATAATATACACACAACTCACACAAATCACAAGACACAAAAGAAAATAACCCCAAGCCTTCATGTTAAAAGCACATTCACAAACCGATCAGCCCTACACGTCAATAAGCCTCACAAATCTGCCCATGCCACACAGCCCTTCAACGCCATAAACACAACACAATTAAAAAACTGCCTCACCTTCGCCCCTTCAACACACTGCCCCCACTTCGTCAGCCAAACAGTAGCCAAAACACCCCAAAAATAGTAATTAAGATACACCAGCAAAGCGGCAGTGAATCGGAGTCAAAAGCAGCAGCAAAAGACGGAGAACGACGACCCAAAACAGTAAGACAACGAACGAGAGTAGTGAACCAGTGAACCGGAAAAGTTGCGGAGCATCCACCCTTCCGACGACCGTACACCGTACTACCGAGAGACGACATAAAAGGTTAAACCTGAGGGCACCTTGTATTTATTATCTTTCATTTGTCTTTTACTTATTCTAATATTTTTTTTATTGCATGAGAGTCGTTTGTTGAGGCATGATGTGAATTCCGGATAAACGGAATGCATGTTCTCTTTTGTGGTATATCGGATGGAAACCCGGACGTAAATTCCGTAGCCAAATCCGAATGGACGGTAGTACGGTCTGCACTCGGGATACAACTCCACGTACCACTTGAGAGATACATATTTCTTTTTCATCCAAACTTGTATTTGAGCATGATGTAGTTAGTACGTTATTTATTTATTTAGCCTGATTAGGCCTAGTGCGTTATTTATTCTTAAGCATGATTTAGTCCTTAGTATGTTAATATTTATGCATGATTTAGATATCCGTATGATTAGATATGTCATTGTTGTGATCCTGTTTGAATGCGGTATCTAAAACCATATGAATGTATGCAATCTGCCAGTTCCCGTTCGAACGCGTCATCGAACGCAACTCGAACACGAACCTTCTGTTTACCGTTCGAACGTGTTATCAAACGCTACTCGAACGCGCATGCATTTTGTATCATCAGGTCTGGTCCCGTTCAAACGCGTTATCAAACGCTACACGTACGCGAACCTTCTGTTTACCGTTCGAACGCGTTTACGAACACTACATGAACGCGCACACACTAACTGAGTCTGTCTCATCATATTTCATGCACAATTGCCTCTTGGGTGATCTCCCTTGCATTATGTAGCCAATCATATTATTTGTATTCCTGCATTTATCCATTCGATGTATTCATGAGATAGTACTCAAGCATGATTGGTTGTTCTTAGTTTTCCATATCTATGATTGAAATATGTTCATGAGATTGCCATGTGATGTTGTATGTTGTGATGATTAATTTCATGCATGTGAATTTAGAAGCATGATACTCTTGGAAATAAGTGTTACTTAAACTTGATTAAATTATTACATAAATCCTTTCATTACAAGTGACATAAGTATGGGACCATTCTGAACCCAACGGTTTGAGGTCTTCCCTTGCGAGGGTGAGTGCGGCCTTAAATCTCATTTTCCCGGTTCACACCGAGTGGCGACTCCATTATTCTCTGGTTTAGTCCCATGGCTACTCCGTACTCCCAACCAGGCCGCGAGCCTGGAACAGCATGCGTCGCCCAGATCTTGTGTTCCCACAGTCTGGCGACTCCACTAGGGATAGAGAATCGGCCCCGAAATATTGTCTTGTAATGTTTGGATTTATGTTCTAATTGACCGTGTCTATAGTGGATAAAATGAGGGTTTAATCAAGGGCATCTTGAGGCTAGGTAATGGTTTGGTGTCTTTCCTCATTCACTACCTTCCTAGAAGGAAAAGCTGTGAAGGCACCTATATGGCCATCTACCCTTAGCCTATTGTGATGGACTAATTTGGAGGACTCGTTGTTTATTCCTGTCACCAAGCGATAAGAGCCTAAGAGGCTAGGGTACTTAAGAGAGCCTCGCTCCACCCTCCTCTGGGGAATCTACAACGGGAAATCCATTTGACATTCCGTCACACACCATAGCTCATTGGCATGTACCTTAGTGTATAAAAAAGGGTGTGCTCACTTGGTCGCTCGAACCCTTGAGTGTGGAGACCTAGTTGTGGGCCATCCTTCGCCGATGAGAGCCTTTGTCTACACTCTTATGAACCCACCCAATAGACCGGGGTTGTATGGTTAAAGTAACAATTATTTCCTTGAGTATGTGCTTGTGGACCATCCTCATTGGATGCAGTTGGACTATTGTCAGAAATGCGGGCTTGTTGGGCCATTTAAACTGGGACAAGAACGTATCATATGATGATTGGGCCAAAGGCTTCTAAATATTGATGGGCCACTTTGTGCTTGTGTTCGGAACATTACCATTTGGATTTAGTTGGGCTCCTTGCCATGAGATGTGAACTCGTTGGGCCATTAAACTGGGACGAGTTCACTCCTATGACAGTTAGCCCAAAAGCTTCTAAAATGATGGTGGGCCGATTTGTGTGAAAATTTTAATGAGTTGATATATTTCTTGCATCATATGCGCCTCATGCATACATGCACCATGTTAACCCCATTTTGTCTTAAAAGCCATCATAGATACCCGTTGGTTAGGGAAGAGGACAGACTTGTCAAAGACCAGCAGCCACCAAGAGTACCGGCAGAAGACCTAACCCAACGGGATAGGAAACTCAATCATGCATGCATGCATACACGTAACATATTTGCATCCTTTTTGTGCTTGTTCTGTTTTGTAATAAAAGGTTTCAAAAGAGAAAAAGAGAAAGCGTCAAATGCAAGCCAACCAGAAGCAGCAACAGTACAATGTCAGCAGTCTTCAGGAAGGAATCACAGGGGCGAGGCCCATATTAGTATCAGTCTAGGGGCGAGGCCCATATCAATATCAGTTGGGGGGCGAGGCCCACATCAGTATCAGTTTGGGGCGAGGCCCACATCAGTATCAGCTGGGGGCGAGGCCCATATCAGTATCAGTTTGGGGCGAGGCCCATATCAGTATCAGTTTGGGGCGAGGCCCATATCAGTATCAATCTGGGGTGAGGCCCACATCAGTAACAGTGATGGGGCGAGGCCCACATCAGTTTCAGGGCCGAGGCCCACATCAGTACCAGTCTTAGGGATGAGTCCCAGGGTTGAGGCCCATATCAGTATTAATCTGGGGCGAGGCCCACATCGGTAATAGTGTTGGGGTGAGGCCCACATCAGTACCAGTTTGGGGCGAGGCCCACATCAGTAACAGTGTTGGGGTGAGGCCCACATCAGTTTGAGGGCAATGCCCACATCAGCATCAATCTGGGGGCGAAGCCCATATCAGTATCAGCATGGGGGTGAAGCCCATATCAATATCAAGTCTGGGGGCGAGGCCCACATCCTTATCAGCATCAGTCTGGCCGGGTATGGCACTCTGGGGGCGAGGCCCACATCCTTATCAGCATCAGTCTAGCCGGGTATGGCACTCTAGGGGCGAGGCCCACATTAACATCAGATCAATTTTGCCGGGTACGGCACTCTGGGTATGGAGACATCAGTTTTGCACGCCAGGTACGACACTTCGGGTATAGAGATATTACTGCGACGCCTCGGGTAAGAGGTTTAGCACGCCAGGTACGGCACTCTGGGTATGGAGATATTACTGCGACACCTTGGGTATGAGGTTTAACAAGCCGGGAATGGCACTCCAAGAATGGAAACATAGTTCGAGAATGAACAAGCCGAGAATGGCAATCCAAGAATGGAGCAGAGTTCAAGAATGAACAAGTCGGGAATGGCACTCCAAGAATGGAAACACATTTCGGGAATGAACAAGCCGAGAATGGCAATCCAAGAATGAAGCAGAGTTCAAGAATGAACAAGCCGAGAATGGCAACCCAAGAATGGAGCAGAGTTCAAGAATGAACAAGCCGAGAATGGCAATCCAAGAATGGAGCAGAGTCCAAGAATGAACAAGCCGAGAATGGCAATCCAAGAATGGAGCAGAGTTAAAGAATGAACAAGCCGGGAATGGCACTCCAGGAATGGAAATACAGTTCAGGAATGAACAAGCCGGGAATGGCAATCCAAGAATGGAGCAGAGTTAAAGAATGAACAAGCCGGGAATGGCACTCCAGGAATGGAAATACAGTTCAGGAATGAACAAGCCGGGAATGGCACTCCAAGAATGGAAGAACGGTTCGGGAATGAACCACCTCACAATAACGGTTCGGGAATGGACCACCTTACAGTAACAGTTCAGGAATGGACTATCTCTCATCAGCAACGGTTCAGAAATGGACTATCTCTCATCAGCAACGGTTCGGAAATGGACCATCATCTTATCTCGCCGAAAATGGCACTCCGAAAATGGAGCACGGTTCGGAAATGGACCATTATCACATCTCGCCAAAAAGGGCACTCCGAAAATGGAGCACGGTTCGAAATGGACCATCATCTCATCTCACTGAAAATGGCACTCTGAAAATGGAGCACGGTTTGGAAATGGACCAAGGAAGGCCTAACCCATCGGAATATGACACATATCCATGCATACATGCATACATATCACATACATGCAATGTTTGTTCTGTGTTCGCAGGTTTGTAGCGGCAAAGACCATCTCATCAAATAATGGTTCAAAAATTAGCCACATTCTCGCACAGCACGGTTCAGAAATGGACCGCTACCACAACAGATGCCGAAAATGGCACCCCAAAATGGAGCACACATAGCAGACGCCGAAAATGGCACTCCAAAATGGAGCACTCACAACAGACACCGAAAATGGCACTCTAAAATGGAGTACTCACAACAGATGCCGAAAATGGCGCTCCAAAATGGAGCACACACAGCAAATGCCGAAAATGGCGTTCCAAAATGGAGCACTCACAACAGAAGCCGAAAATGGCACTCCAAAATGGAGCACTCACAACAGATGCCGAAATGGTGCTCCAAAATGGAGCACACACAGCAAAGGCCGAAAATGGCGTTCCAAAATGGAACACACACAGCAAATGCCGGAAATGGCGCTCTAAAATGGAGCACACACACAAAAGATGCCGAAAATGGCGCTCTAAAAATGGAGCACGGTTCGGAATGAACCAGGGGTCGCAGCACCTCACCACCAAATCAACTCAACTCAACACATGGTAAGTCAAGTGGCAGCTGGCGAGCCAGGTAAGTGAAAATGCATTGCATGACTTTGATAGGATTGTCACTGTTACACATTACACAAGTCCCATCAAAGTGGGGGCGACTGTAGGCACTGCACTTTTGCATATAAGTCCCTATGATGAGTCTCATTTTGAGACACTACCTTTTAAGTCACGGAGGTCACGGAAAACGGACATCGGAAGGGGGAATTCAGAATAAACAAGGTTCACTGTTTTTGTTCGTGCTGCGTTCGTGTATACGTTCGAACGGAAAACAGATTGTGGGCGTTCGTGCCGCGTTCGAGGAGGCGTTCGAACGGTGTCGGTAATTCTGGTTTTGCTGCTAGCCTCACATTAAGCCCAATTCGCCCAAGCCTTGGCCCACACGCCCAAGCCCACTTAAAACACATATTTAACACATGGTGAAATCAAAACAAATCTAAAAATCACATACCAAATTAAAATAAACATTAAAATCAATCAAATATTTTATTCCTTAATTAAGATATTCACCCACCAATTACACAAGATTTCTTCCTAACTAAACAAAATCACATACTAAATTAAAAAGATGTCATGCCTAATTAAAATCAATTATAACAAATTAAAGATATTGACTTCCTAATCTAAACCAAATTTGTCCCTCCTCAATCTTTGACTTTCCTTGCTAAACACCAAATCAAATCCCTTCCTTGTGAGACAAGGTGAAGCCCTAGCCTTTCTCTATATAAACAACCCCTAAGCAAGACATGCAGGGCCCTAGCTCATTCATACAAGAAAAGCCTCCCCTAGCTCATACACATAATATACACACAACTCACACAAATCAAAAGACACAAAAGAAAATAACCCCAAGCCTTCACGTTAAAAGCACATTCACAAACCGATCATCCCTACACGTCCATAAGCCTCACAAATCTGCCCATGCCACATAGCCCTTCAACGCCATAAACACAACACAATTAACAAACTGCCTCACCTTCGCCCCTTCAACACACTGCCCCCACTTCGTCAGCCAAACAGTAGCCAAAACACCCCAAAAACAGTAACTAAGATACACCAGTAAAGCGGCAGCGAATCGGAGTCAAAACCAGCAGCAAAATACGGAGAATGATGACCCAAAATAGTAAGACAACGAACGAGAGCAGTGAACCAGTGAACCGGAAGAGTTGCGGAGCATCCACCCTTCCGACGACCGTACACCGTACTACCGAGAGATGACATAAAAGGTTAGACCTGAGGGCACCTTGTATTTATTATCTTTCATTTGTCTTTTACTTATTCTAATATATTTTTTTATTGCATGAGAGTCGTTTTGTTGAGGCATGATGTGAATTCCGGATAAACGGAATGCATGTTCTCTTTTGTGGTATATCGGATGGACCCGGACGTAAATTCTGTAGCCAATCCGAATGGACAGTAGTACGGTCTGCACTCGGGATACAATCCACGTACCACTTGAGAGATACATATATTCTGTTTCATCCAAACTTGTATTTGAGCATGATGTAGTTAGTACGTTATTTATTTATTAGCCTGATTAGGCCTAGTGCGTTATTTATTCTTAAGCATGATTTAGTCCTTAGTATGTTAATCTTTATGCATAATTTAGATATCAATGTGATTAGATATGTCGTTGTTGTGATCCTGTTTGAATGTGGTATCTAAAACCATATGAATGTATGCAATCTGCCAATTCTCGTTCGAACGCGTCATCGAAAGCAACTCGAACGTGAACCTTCTGTTTACCGTTCGAACGTGTTATCAAACGCTACTCGAACGCGTATGCATTTTGTATCATCAGGTCTGGTCCCGTTCGAACGCGTTATCAAATGCTATACGAACGCGAACCTTCTGTTTAGGCGTTCGAACGCGTTTACGAACGCTAGATGAACGCGCACACACTGAACTGAGTCTGTCTCATCATATTTCATGCACAATTGCCTCTTGGGTGATCTCACTTGCATTATGTAGCCAATCATATTATTTGTATTCCTGCATTTATCCATTCGATGTATTCATGAGATAGTACTCAAGCATGATTAGGTTGTTCTTAGTTTTCCATATCATATGATTGAAATATGTTCATGAGATTGCCATGTGATGTTGTATGTTGTGATGTTTAATTTCATGCATGTGAATTTAGAAGTATGATACTCTTGGAAATAAGTGTTACTTAAACTTGAGTAAATTATTAAATAAATCCTTTCATTACAAGTGACATAAGTAAGGGATCATTCCGAACCCAACGGTTTGAGGTCTTCCTTTGCGAGGGGTGAGTGCGGCCTTAAATCTCATTTTCCCGGTTCACGCCCGGTGGTGACTCCATTATTCTCCGGTTTAGTCCCCCGTGGCTACTCTGTACTCCCAACCAGGCCGCGAGCCTGGAACAGCATGCGTCGCCCAGATCCTGTGTTCCCACAACAAGCCAACCAGAATCAGCAACATATGAGTAGTAGTTTTGGGGATAAGTCCCAGGGTCGAGGCCCATATCAGCAGAGTTTTGGAATAAATCCGGGAAGGAATCCTAGGGTCGAGGCCTACTTCAGCATCAGTTTTGAGGATGAGTCCCAGGGTCGAGGCCCACATCACTATCAGTTTTGGGGATGAGTCCTAGGGTTGAGGCCCATTGCATCACAAGCTAAGAATGGAAATCCGAGAATGGAGCAGGGTTCAAGAATGAACAAGCCAAGAATGGCAATCCAAGAAATGTAGCATAGTTCGAATGAACAAGCCAAGAATGGAAATCCGAGAATGGAGCAAAGTTCGAGAATGAACAAGCCAAGAATGGCAATCCGAGAATGGAGCAGAGTTCGAGAATGAACAAGCCAAGAATGGAAATCCAAGAATGGAGCAGGGTTCAAGAATGAACAAGCCAAGAATGGCAATCCAATAAATGGAGCAAAGTTCGAATGAACAAGCCAAGAATGGCAATCCGAGAATGGAGCAAAGTTCTAGAATGAACAAGCTAAGAATGGGAATCCGAGAATGGAGCAGAGTTCGAGAATGAACAAGCCAAGAATGGAAATCCAAGAATGAAGCAAGGTTCGGGAATGAACAAGTCGGGAATGGCACTCCGAGAATGGAATACAGTTCGGGAATGAACTAGCTGGGATTGGCACTCCGGGAATGGAAACACAGTTCGGGAATGAACAAGCCGGGAATGGAACTCCGAGAATGGAACACAGTTCGGGAATGAACAAGCCGAGAATGGCACTCCAAGAACGGAGCACAGTGCGGGAATGAACAAACCGAGAATGGCAATCCGAGAATGGAACGCAGTTCGTGAATGGACCACATCACAGTAACGGTTCAGGAATGGACCACATCACAGTAACGGTTCGGGAATGGACCATCTCATACAGTACAATATTAGTTTTTCCGGGTATGGCATTCTGGAGGGCGAGGCCCACATCAGTTCAGTATCAGTTCTACCGGGTATGGCATTCTGGGGGCGAGGCCCACATTGGTTTAGTATTAGTTCTGCCGGGTATGGCATTCTGGGGGCGAGGCCCACATTGGTTCAGTATTAGTTCTGACGGGTATGGCATTCTGGGGGCGAGGCCCACATTGGTTCAATATCAGTCTTGCCGGGTATAGCAATCTGGGGGCGAGGCCCACATTATTATGAGTATCAGTCTTTCCGGGTATGGCACTCTGAGGGCGAGGCCCACGTTAATTCAGAATCGGTCTTGCCGAGTATGGCACTCTGAGGGCGAGGCCCATATTAGCATCAGTATCAGCATGGGGGCGAGGCCCATATCAGTATCAGTCTGGGGCGAGGCCCACGTCAGTATTAGTTGAGGGCGAGGCCCACATCAGTATTAGTCTGGGGTGAGGCCCACATCAGTATCAGTTTTGGGGCGAGGCCCACATCAATATCAGTTTTGGGGCGAGGCCCACATCAATATCAGTTTTGGGGGCGAGGCCCACGTCATCATCAGTTTGAGGGCGAGGTCCCTATTGTCAGCGGTATTGGGATGCGTCCCAGGGTCGAGGTGCCCCCGTTGTCGGTTGTAGTTCCGGGATGCGTCCCAGTGTCGAGGTGCCCACTACATCATCATATTGAGGGCGAGGTCCCTATTGTCAACGGTATTGGGTCGAGGTGCCCAGGGTCGAGGTGCCCCCGTTGTCGGTTGTAGTTCCAGGATGCGTCCTAGGGTCGAGGTGCCCACTACATCATCAGCTTGAGGACGAGGTCTCTATTGTCAGCGGTATTGGGTCGAAATGCCCATGGTCGAGGTGCCCCCGTTGTCGGTTGTAGTTCCGGGATGCGTCATGGGGTTGAGGTGCCCACTATATCATCAGCTTGAGGGTGAGGTCCCTATTGTCAGCGGTATTAGGTCGAGGTGCCCCCGTTGTCGGTTGTAGTTCCGGGATGCGTCCTAGGTTCGAGGTGCCCATTACATCATCATATTGAGGGCGAGGTCCCTATTGTCAGCGGTATTGGGTCGAGGTGCCCAGGGTCGAGGTGCCCCCGTTGTCGGTTGTAGTTCTGGGATGCGTCCTAGGGTCGAGGTGCCCACTACATCATCAGCTTGAGGGCGAGGTCCCTATTGTCAGCGGTGTTGGGTCGAGGTGCCCCCGTTGTCGGTTGTAGTTCCGGGATGCGTCACAGGGTCGAGGTGCCCATTACATCATCATATTGAGGGCGAGGTCCCTATTGTCAGCGGTGTTGGGTCGAGGTGCCCCCGTTTTCGGTTACAGTTCTGGGATGCGTCCCAGGGTCGAGGGCCCACTGCATCATCATCACAGTTCACATTTGGTGGTTCGGGAACAAAGCCCAGAGGTCGAGGAGCCTCGCCACCATATCTACTACATCATCAAATCAGTTAGAAGTAGCAGGCAAGTCAGGTGGCAGCTGGCGAGCCAGGTAAGTGAAAATGCATTGCACGTACTTTGATAGGATTATCATTGTCACCCACTGCACAAGTCCCATCAAAGTGGGGGCGACTGTAGGCTTTGCATTTTTGCATATCAGCCCGATGATGAGTCTCGTATGGAGACACTACCTCTTTAGTTGTGAAAGCCGCGGGAAACGGACGTTGGAAGGGTAAAGATGGAAATTAGCATTTTGTCAGATTTAACTCGCTTGTTTCGCTTCGGGTTCGCTTGTTGGACCTCTGTTTTAAAACACACCAAACCCATTAAATCACATCAAAAATAATTAAATTAAATTTAAAACACATCTCACAAATTAATAATTAAAACCTTTAAAATACATGTCACAAATTAAATTAAATTAAATTAAAGTTAACTAATTTAAAGTAAATTAAAATACAATTAAACTAAATCAAATTAAAATCCATTTAAACTAAATCAAATTAAGTCCAATCCAATTATAACCAATTAAATTAAATCACAAATTAAATTAAACTAAATCTAATTAAATTAAATTTCAAAATTAAATAAATCACTCACCTAATTTAAATAATTTCTTACCTTAAATAATTAAAATTAAACACCCACATAAAATAATTGATTTCTTTCCTTTCAAATAAACAATGCAGAAACCCTAACCCTACCCTCTCACTATATAAGCATCCAACAAACCCTAACTGCCTTGGCTGGTCTCCCCCTCTCGCATGACTCTCTCCATTGGCCTCTCCTCAAACACAACAAATGAAACCCTAAAATCACACCTCATGCAGCCCATCGCTCTGGCACAGCAAGTGAAACCTGAACCAACCTTCAACGCCTAAGACAAGAACCCTCACGCCCCTTCATTCGCGATCACGAGCAACACCGTTTCACGCCCCTGAAACACAACGCATCAAAACAGCCACACATCTTCAAAGCCACATAACTTCATCAAACTAACACGTCCCCACTGCTTCAAACTTAACAGCGCACGTTGCACCCACAAACACTCTTCACGCACAAGCCACTCACCCCCATCACGCCTCAACATCTGCCCTTCTCACCAAGACACCTTCCACTCAACGCCACTTCATCTCACCACATACGCCACAAATCTGCCCCTACCTTCAACGTGACAAACACAACACAAAAAGCCACAACAAACACAGACCTCTCGCAGCTCTCACTCTCAGTGGAACCCTCACAAAATCAGAAACGATAACCTTTGCTGCTCATGCCTCACTCCCACTCACAAACAACAGCAGCCCCTCATGTAAGCAACTCCACTTACGCCAAAACACAAAGCAGTTCCTCAACCAGCAAATACAAACGTGAACAACAAAAGGAGCAACAACCCACATCTGCCAAATAAACGCCCCTCACCAGCCCTATCATTCTTCAAACAAACAAAAATTATAAACAAATCAACCACATGCACCATGAACCCTCAGATTCACGTGAAACTGCCCCCACTAGCCGAATAACTAGCCCCACCACCTCACACTCAGGTACACCTAGCAGCTCTCCACGTGAACCCTCAAGCCGCAAACAGATACACACAAAACCATCACAGGCCATATGTCCCCTGCCTAATTCTTTACGACCAGCAAGCCCTCACAATTTGCCTCAAAGCAACGCAGCCCTTCCCCAAGCCGAACAAGACACAATCACACAGCCCTATAAACTGACCCTTAACCCCCCCAAAAAACAGTAAGCCAAACAGTCCCCAAACAGTGAATAATACACCAAAATAGTGATCAGAAAACCGCGAGGAAACAACAGCGAAACGGGGTGAAAACAGTTGGATTAGTGAACCAGAAAAGTTACGGAGCAATAATCCTTCCAACGGCGGTGTAACGCCCTTTCGTGAGACGACAAAAGAGGTTAGACCTGAGGGCACTCTCTTATTTATTATCTTTCGTTTATTTCGTTTATTTTAAAAATATTATTGCATGAGAGTCGTTTGAGGCATGATGTGATTGTTGGATAAGCGGGGTATGTGTTCCCTTTTGTGGTATATCGGATGGAAACTCGGACGTAAATTCCGTAGCTGATTTCGAATGGACGGTATTGCGGTTTGTACTCGGGATACAACGCCACGTACCACTTAAGAGACACGTATCTCGTCTCATCAAAATTTGTATTTGAGCATGTTATAAGTTCGTAGGTTATTTATTTATTATTTAAAGCATGATTTAATTTGGTTCGTTATTTATTTTCAAAGCATAATTATGTTATTGTTCATGCATGGTACTTTGTTTAGTTTATATCTATGTTTAGGTAGTTATTTGTTGTTTTCATTGAATGGTTGAATGTGCTCATTGTTTGGTTTGTGTTTGCCATTTAAAGACTTAATTTCAAGCATGCAAACTTAGATTAAGAGTTATTTGATGAAAGCATATTAGATTTAAGTGACCTTTGAGCATGAATGTTGAATAGACTCGGTTAATTCATTGCACAAATCATATCATCACAAGTGGCATAAGTAAGGGACTATTCCGAACCCAACGGTTTGAGGTCTTCCCTTGCGAGGGGTGAGTGCGGCCTTAAATCTTTGTCCCGGTTCACACCGGGTGGCGACTCCATGTTATTCCGTACTCCCAACTAGGCCGTGAGCCTAGAACAGAAAGCGTCGTCATGTTCTGTGTCCTACACCAATATATGTATCGTACGGGGCAGACACTGTACCAGCCCCAGGCCTTGCATGTGATCATCTGATACTGGACAGAAATACGCAATACTATGGTATACTATGCTTGATATAGATCCTTATTCCTGTAAGGATATTTTCGGAGAATTGGGTAGGCATGGCGCTTTGCTAGAGGCCAACCTTGTCTTGTAAATCGGTAAACCGTAGTACTTGGTACTTACGTGTTCGGATAGTCCGACGACCGTATTTACTGCCAACATATCCGGGGATCTCATGGGTCGCTTCCCAAAAATTCACTGATGACGTATGACTCGCACTTTTAATTAATCTGGGATTAATTAGATGAGAGAGAAAATTAATCTGGGATTAATTGCGGAGATATTTTATCTGGGATAAAATATCTATTATAGAGAGATAAAGATTAATTTGGAATTAATCGGTAAATTAATATATTCGATATATTAAACGAAATTGGATTTCGACACGGAATTAAAATTAGATTTTAATTCGGGCGAACGAATTAATTTAGAATTAATTCGTTAGCGACGTGAATAGTAATTATGCTTGGCATGATTATTTAATTAAATTAGATTTAATAACGACGCAACGGAAAGTTCGTTAATTTGGAATTAGCGAACCCGAGCCCGAGATTATTTGCGAGCGCATTCAAATTTCGAATTTGAGTGCGGCAAATCAAATCAAGCGTCAAATCACTAGTCGCAACTAGCGTCACATCATTCGTCAATCAAGTGATGGATGTCTTTCACTTTGAGTGATTGACGCCAGTCACTATTCACTGAGTGATGGGTTGATGGCAAGTTGATGTGTGTGGTTGGCATTTAATGCTTTGTTTTTGGAGGGAAAATTGGTGTATAGGTTTGGGAAATCATTTACCAATTTTAAGAAAAAAAAACATAACACACAATCTATCTCTCTCCTCCATTTTCTCTACACCATTCACGCCCAAGGGGCTGTGAAAATTATGGTTTCTGGTTCACCAAAAAACCGAGAATGGGAAGCAAGTACAGTGAGATTTGTTGCAAATTTCAAGCGAGCTAGCACTCCGAGAGACATGCGAAGGTGATAGGGAAGTTCACCCATGAGCCGGGAACCATTCGACGAAGCTTGGAGCTCGAAGATGATCCTCAAATGGTGCCAAACCAGCAAGCTTGGGCAGTGAACTGCCGAATGCAGTGCAGTGGGCAAAATCAGATTTTTGTTCGTCATAGCGTCGCTCAACCAATCGATGTGAGTATTCCGCTACTTTCTCGATTTGTATTCATACATATTTCATTGCTTGTATTCAATCCTATGGACCTAGAAACTCCAACACGTTGCTGGTGCAATTGGTACTAACAGCTCAGCTTCATCCTCGTCAGAATCTGAATAATAAAAATCAAATTGAGACTTCGCTGGTTTGGGTTCCCGAACTAATACCTCAGATTCCTGATACTGCTCAGCCTCCTCATTTTCTAAAGTGTCATCGTGAAATGCTTGGTACTCGAAGGCTTCATTACTGTTATCCGAAAATGGTCCTTGAGGTATGTAGTTCTGGTTTTCTGTTAATTGTCTCACTTGATCTGTCATCCTCTGAATGGATGATGATTGTCTCTGAATACTTTCGAGTTGATTCTGGAATGTTTCAAGCATTGTATCCAACTTTTCATCTCGTTTCTTGAACACATCTTTGAGCATGTCAATCATTTGATCTTCTTCTGATTGTTCTGATTGTTGATGAAGATCATTGTAGGTGGGTGGTGGATAAGATGGAAAATGTGGTTCCGTGAAATGTGATGGCTCGTCATACCATGAATGATCTTGATAGCTTTGCCACCCTGGATGGTAGTTGTATTCGCAATAATCTCTCGGATGGTTACCATTACATATGTCACATCTCCACATTGCATCTTGTTGAGCAAATGTGGTATTGCTTGGTTCTGGCATCCAGTGATAGTTGTTGGGCTGGACAACAGGCCTCAGAAAACCGGACTGTTGCTCCCAGATTTGGGGTGTATCTTCTAGTAAAACTCGTGATCTCTCAATCTCCCAATAATGTTCCATTTTTCAATCACCTGAAAACAAAAGAAAGAAATAAAAATAAAGAAAATTAGATACAAGTAAATTAGATAGCTTCAAAATTAATAACTCAAGAAAAATAAGTCCCCGGCAACGGCGCCAAAAACTTGATCGGTGCGTAAACACACACGTATAACGCAAGCGCACGTATCGTTCAAGTAGTATAAAAATATCGATCCCACGAGGACTTAATTCCTACTGTTGTTATTAATTATTGAATCTATTTATTTACAAATATCTAATTGAGGGTGAAGAGAATGATTGCTTGATTGATTTGGTTGATTGTAGTTTTGCAAAATAAATAAATAAATAAAAAGACAAAAGAAAATACTAAGGAAAATAACAAAAGACACAAAGATCTAGGGTTGTGAATCATTCTAATATCTTTCAAAAGATGAAGTGATTATTTTATGTTTGTGTAATAAATCGGTTTACTAACCTGAAACACGAAATTATGCAAAAGCCTCTGTCGATGGTCAGACGCAAATACTCAGTTTAACCCAATTGAACCATATGTCTATGTCAACCAAATTATCTGGATTCTTTAAGTTTAAGTTCCAATTATGGCTACCCCCGTCTGACAGGTATATGTCTATCCTGTAAGGAAATCTATTAAAGGGTTATCTATCCTCAAGGAAGATCGTGGGCTATTAAGTCTAAGGCTGAAACCTAAAATCCCTATGTCTAGTTCATTTTAGATTTACCAGATCAATCTTATTGGTGATCAGACAACAAGAAGCATTAAGCTTAAGACTTAATAAGTAAACCTTTAAATTACCCAAACTATAAAATAACCCATTATAAACCGGTGATATTAGAATTCATCACAACCTCAGATAACTAACACATAACTAGGGCTAGTAAAAACTTAAAAGTAAAAGACATAAAATAAAAATGCTGAAAAGTAAAAGACATAAAGTAAAAGCTGAAAAGTAAATTGATGAAAAGTAAATGACGGAAAGTAAATGCTGAAATTAAATACTGAAAATTAAATGCTGAAAAGTAAATGCTGAAAGTAAATTACTGAAAAGTAAATGCTGAAAGTAAATTGCTGAAAGTAAATTGCTGAAAGTAAAAACTGAAAATTAAAGAAAGAAAAGTATTGTGCGTAAAAGTAAATTGAGGAAAGTAAAAACTGAAAAGTAAAGAAAAAAAATTTTGAAAGCGGAAATTAATTACTGAAAGCTATAAATAAACAAACAAGATACAATCTTCTTAGTATTCTTAAGGAATTCCTTAGAAGAAAGTATGAATTTTACAAATGAAATGGCTTGGTATTTATAGGCAAAATTTTGCCTCCATCAAATCATCCACCAAATCAATTATTAATTGCTCCACTAATTGCTCCACCAAATCCATTATTAATTGCTCCACTAATCTCTTATCATGTTTGGTGATGACTTGATAACTTTTATTATTTATTTATTAATTTATTTTTTGCTTTGAAAATGATTGAAAGTGACTTTAATAATTACACACAACACACTTATGGATGGTTCATCAATTTCGGGCATGAAATCTTCAGAATTCGAAATTATTTTGTCTTTCACAGCTGTAGATCTTTGAGTCTTCTTTAATCTGGAACTTGAATCAGCTCAATCCGATATCGGAGTAAAAGGTTATGCCCAAATTACGACAGATGCACAAAACTAGAATTTCCAAAACTGCACTTCGTTAAAACGCCCTTTCAAGTTTCCAATCTCCAAAATTAATATGTCAAGTCCAATTTTTGCCCTTATTTGACCCATATTTCGTCCTAAATGATTCATTAAGTCCCAATATTATTTTATCTGCAAAATAAACTAAAATATATCAAAACGTTCATCAAACCCGAGAAACTAAACAAAATATTAAGTAAAATGGGCGGTAAATATTGATATATTTTCCGCTCATCAATTATAATAAAGAAATATTCTCTTAATATCCATATTTTCAAGCTCTAGGTTCAAATTGGTTATCGATTCTAGGATAACTTGTATTTAAGCCATTTTTATAACTGGTGATTAGATTTCTTCAAATTTGATTCCATTTTTCCTGTATGAATCATTTGACTACTAACAAGGCTTTATGTTTCACCACACTAACACTGCTATCTTTCATCAACTTGAACACCCGTTTATTCTTCAGTGTCTTCTTATTTTGTGGGAGTTTGACTATCTCATAAGTATGATTTTTCTGTAGAGATTCCATTTCATCTTGCATTGCTTGCAGCCATTTTTTTATCTATGAGATACAACTTCTTAGAAATTCTCTAGCTTCCCCTTATCAGTAAGCAGAATGTAGTAAGATTTTGAATATTTGGTTGATGGAATCTGATCTCGCTTTGACATTCGTTTCTAAGGTTCATTGGTTTCTGGAGGTCTGTCTTCAACCAGATCCGTCAATGAACATGTAGCCTCTGATGGAGCAGGTTGCGACTCCTCTTGTTCAATATTCTCTACTTCTTTCTCTTCTTCTGCTTTTGGTATTTCATCATGCACCCCATCATTATCTGTGGCCAATTATGCTAGCATTGTGTCTAGATTTGAATCAATTATGTTGGCACTGGAATTATGAGACATCGTGGGCTTTTCAATATTTTCTATTGTCTGGTCTTTGTAAAACACTACTTCCCTACTTCTGACGACCTTTTTACTTCAGTTCAAATAACCTGTGTCTGAACTCTTCGTCTCTATAGCCTATAAAGATGCATGAAGTAGTCTTTACATCGAGTTTTTAAATGAGCTCATTGGATACATGTGCAAAATCTAAGTAACCGAATACTCTCAGGTGAGAGCAAGATAGATTTTCGTTAAACCATACTTTTTTATAATGATCCGTTGATCAAATAGCATGCGGCTTGAAAAATTCTCCTCAAAATGGCTTTAGCAGCTTAGTCATACTGATCATGCTTCTGACTTTTTCTATAATGGTACGATTCGTTCTTTCGGCAACATCATTATATTGTGGGTTATGTGGGACTATCATCTCATGTCGATTGTCGTGTCTTCCACAGTAGGCATGAACTCTCTGAAAGTGTACTCACCTACATTATTTTACAGAGGCACTTCAACTTCTTTCATGTTTCATGCTCTATCATGACATGAAATAGTTTGAAATAATCCAAGACTTGATCCTTCGCCTTCAAGAAATACACCCACACTTTCCTAGAAGTATCATTATGTTGGGAAGCGACCGCGAGTACGCAGCGGAAAAAAGTAAATAATTAAAATTATGATGTCGTTTTCCCTTTGCCCAAGACCCATTTGTTTTGATTATTCTACAAGCCTAGGCATGTTACTATATATTCTAAGTATAAAACTCATAAAACATGCAAAGAACATCAACCTAAACATGCTAACTATCATAAGAACTCTAATTAAAATAAGGAAAGAAAAAGACTTACTTGAACCGTAGACTCCTCCAGTCCTCCCTCCAATCTACAAGCTTTTCTCGAACTTAGCAAGCTCTTCCACGTTCCAAAGAGCCACCCAAGTGTGTGGCCTCCAAAGATGCACACACCAAAGCCAAAACTCAACGGCAAGACTACGCCTTGAGTGCACGGGTATGTTGACCTTGGTGCTAGCCTAGGAAAATACCTCAAAACTTTTAACTCGAGGTTTCTCTAGTCAATTAGACTTAAGGATCCTCAAAATCAGTGGCTTACTCTTAAAACTTTAGAGTTGCTCACTTATACAAACCCAAGATTTGAAAGGTTTGGTGCAAAAATTTGTGAAGAATTCTTTGGGTTTATATAGTGCTCCAAATACAACAAAATTAATTAAGAATCTGATGTGGGATAAAAGCCAATTTAATCTTAGCCATTGGATCTTAATTTAGTGGTTTAATGAGATTATAAAACCCTAATAAGAGTTTGGGCCGAATTGGAATTCAGAACAAATAACAAAAAAAATTACTATTCACATGAATAGTATTTTTTTTATTCCAATTCCCAAAGTGCCCATATCGTCATTCACCAATCCCTAAGCCACTATGAAACCTCGTAAATGATCTGTTTAATAATTAAACATATTGAATCATTTATGAACAATTCCTACATCAATCATATAAGATGTTAAATATGTACTGTGCATTGTTAACCATTGATTTCGACTTTGTTGTGTGTGACCTTTTGGGTTCCCCTCAAGTTGGACATGAAATGAATCGTGATAATTTAATCAAACATAAATTATCCTCCGATCAGATGGTCGTTCGATTTCAATGACCAAGGTTGACATCTAGCAAAATGCCAAGGCCCCCAAATGAGAAGGAAATATATATATACTCATTCTGTATGCGATTTACATATGATATGGTCCATCACCTCACTGTATCCCCACCTATTGACCTATGGTACGGAAAGTGTCTACCCATATGGTCAAAGGTATGATGTTGATAGTGTCATGAATCGTGCTAACCCAAGAATCTCACATGATTCTTCCGCTGTGGCCAGAGTCTCAAGCACTGATCACACATATCAACCCGCGAACTGGAATACTACTCTTATAAGAAAATATTATCCGAGAGAGTGGTGATTCTCTGTTGTATCTTTACAAACTTCATGTGTTTCAACAAATGACCCAATCATACCCTTATGACCGGATCTTTTGAACCGGGGAAGGAGAATGTCAAAGTTATTTGATCCACACATAAGATTGTAAAGACCTAAAGTCTAAGGATTAGTCATATAATCGATACATGAAAGTTCTCACAGACACATGGGATAAACACTCCATATGAAAACTTTCGGCGGTCAGTTCGATGGACACGAGCAACTCATGCATCCATGTGATACACCAAGCAGACAGATCTCCGCTAGTAGCCTATGAGATCGGCTACCCCACTTAAGGGCGGATCATATCATCATGCTAGTCTCTCCGCTTTGTGAACGCCCAGATTATTCACAAAACTATGACTAGGAACATTTAAGAGTAATGATTCTCATAAGGCGTGGAAGCCACCGTCTTATTACTCCAAGGGCTTTATTACAGTGTTGATGATTCATATAAGTTATGTAAGACATGTATAATAAATATTGCCATTTTATTAATTAATGAAAATATTACAAATACATATACATATAGCTCATCCAAAAGTTGGGTATAGGGTATATCCCTAACACATTAATAAAATTCAGAAAATATTTATTACCACTTAGTGAGTTAACCTCCAATGGAGCACAAAAGTTAGAGTTTACCAGACTAAGCAACTCTGGTCTTCTTATAGAAGAGAAATTAATGGAGACTTTATGATGTTTTCTAAATAGATAATGATTACAAGGATCTAATACAACATTCTTGGAAACAATTATAAGACCCTACTTTATCAGGGTAGACAACTCTTTCTCATTCATGTGACTGAGTCTCTTGTGTCACAAATTTTAAGAAGCCTCACGTTCAACTATATTGAGGCAGTATGCACACATCCTTACATGAGTCTTGTATAAAGTACCGTAAATATGTCTTCGAGCGAGAATCATGTGACCGGCGTAATCACAAGCGTATAACGCAAGCGCACGTATCGTTCAAGTAGTATAAAAAGTATCGATCCCACGAGGACTTAATACCTAAGCTATTAATTAATGAAGCCAAATTTTTACAAGTATCTAATGGATTGATTGTTTGATTGGGTGGTGACTTTAAACTTAAAACAGAAAATAAAATTGTGCAAAAGGAAATTGAGGAAAATTCAATATTATTAAACTATCCAGGGTTGTGAATCTTTCCAATATCTTTTTAAAAGATGAAGTGGTTATTTTATGTTTGTGTAATATATCGGTTTATTAACTTGGAACACGAAATTATGCAAAAGCCTCTTCCGATGGTCAGATACAAATACCCAGTGTAACTTAATTAATCATATTCCTATCATGTAAGGAAATCTATTAAAGGGTTATCTATCCTCAAGGAAGATCGTGGGCTATTAAGTCTAAGGTCTTAAACCTAAAATTTCTTTTCCAATTTCATTTTAAGTTTACCGAATCAATCTTATTAATGACCAGTTAACAAAATGGATTAAGACTAAGGCTCAATAAATGAACTTTTATATTACCCAAACCGTAATTTAACCCCTTATAAACCAGTGATATTGGACTTCATCACAACCCAGATAACTAACTTAGTTATGACACATAACTATGGCTGGTAAAAACTTAAATAAAATAAATTGCTGGAAGTTAAATACTGAAAAGTAAATTGCTGAAAAGTAAATTGCTGAAAAGTAAATAAAGTAAAAGTAAATTGTTGAAAGTAAATAAAGTAAAATAAAAGAAAATACTGAGGTAAAATGATCCACTTTTATTACTTCTATTTTAGATATCTCCCTTAATATAATATATTAACTTTGCATGATAATTACCAACCAACCATATAGGCGGTATCCAGATTAAGTCAAATTAATAATTAATTCTAACCGACCAATCAGGCGGTATCCAGTTTAGTCAGGTTAAAACCAATTTAAATAATTACCAACCGACTAATATGGCGGTATCCTCGTTAAGTCAGGTTTTAACTAGTTTATATATTATAATTAAGGGAGATTAATCTAAATATTAGTAATAAAAGTTTTACCTTTTACCCCAGCAAGGGGGAGTTACCTCCTCATTACTGAAAAAGTAAATTGCGGAAAGTAAAGACTTAAAAGTAAAGAAAAGAAAGTGCAAAAGCGGAAATTAATTATTGAAAGTTGTAAATAAACAAGCAAGATACAATCTTCTTAGTATTCTTAAGGAATTACATAGAAGAATGTATGAATTTACAAATGAAATGACTTGGTATTTATAGGCAAAATTTTGCCTCCATCAAATCATCCACCAAATACTCCACCAAATCCTCCACTAATTGCTCCACCAAATCCATTATTAATTGCTCCACTAATTGCTCCACAAAATCCATTATTAATTGCTATCATTTTTTGTGGAAGTTTGACTATTTTGTTTTTATTTATTTTTTATTTTTTTGCTTTGAAAATGACTTTAATAATTACGCATAACACAATTTTGGATGTTTCATCAATTTTGGTCATGAAATCTTCAGAATTCGAAATTATTTTATTCTTCACAGTTGTAGATATTTGGGTCTTCTTTAAGCTGAAACTTGAATCAGCTCAATCCGATATCGGAGTAAAAATTTATGCCCAAAATACGATAATTGCGCAAAATTGGAATTTCCGAAACTGTACTTCGTTAGAACGCCCTTTCAAGTTTCCAATCTCCAAAATTAAAATGTCAAGTCCAATTTTTTCCCTTATTTGAGCCACATTTCGTCCTAAATGTTTCCATTATATCACAATATTATTTTATCTACAAAATAAACTAAAACACATCAAAAAGTTCATCAAACCCGAGAAACTAAACAAAATATTAAGTAAAAGGGGCGGTAAATATTGATATATTTTCCGCTCATCATCATGTCACCTTTTATCATTCTCCATGTGCTATTGCTAAAACAATTTTCATAGCCTTACCTGTCAAGGGCTAACCCGAAAGTAGATTTAGCTGAAGTTCTAGAACATGTCGGACATCCGTCAGGGTTACTGTACACCTGATATTTGTCTGTATCTGAACATCATCAATTCCTATGATCTTAGAGGAACTGGTATTTCCCATCATCACTGTAAAAGTCTCATGCTTTATATGTTATAAATAAATCTCTATGAGGAGTGATGTGGTAAGATGATGATGTATCTATCACTCATTCAATTTCTTAGCTTGAGGTGTGAAAGCATGTCGCTTTTTGAATAGAAAAAATAGCTACATCTTCTGAGACAGTAAATAGTCTCTTTATCGTTATTCTTCACCTTGGATTTATCTTGACCCTACTCTCATTGTAATTTTGGAAATTCTTCTTTAAGTGTCATTCTATGCCACAATGGTAGCACCTGTAAGTAGGCATTTTTTGTCTATAGATCTGCCTCTACTTTTACTTTTTCCTCTCCCTCTAATTCGATTTCTATCTTATTGTATTCTTTGATTTTCCGTAAAGAGGGCTTGTGATTGATATGTGCCAACGTTTTCTATTGGCCTCTTCATTTGATAGGGCATCTTTGATCATAGACATGGTAAGTTTGACACGTGGGGCTGAATCGCTGAGAGAAACCACTAATGTCTCCCAACTATCGGGAAGAAAATTGAGAAGTATGAACGATTATACTTCATCTTTAAGTTGCATGTCTACTATAGATAACTGATTCATCAGGCTCTGAAATTCATTGGTGTGTTTGGCAACTGAAGTTCCACTCATTAACTTTAAATTCACCAAAAGCCTCATTAACAAGGCTTTATTCTGAGAATTCTTGGTCTGGTATATGTTTTCCAATTTTGTCCATAATTAGTTGGCATCTCTATCATGTGCTACGTGATGAAAAATATTGTGGCCGATCCACTGCGAATCTAACCGAGGGTTCTCTTGTTGAGTTTTTTTCAGTCATTTTCTTTAACGGAATCTAGTTTCAATCATTTTTCTTTAATCATATCAGATTGATCTTTGCAATTAAGAAGATATTATCACTGTCAGCTTGATCAAAGCACCTGAAGATGACTCTTCCATTTCCATTTTTGAGTTTCAATTTAAAATGACAAAAAAAAAATTGGTGCTAATTTACACAAAATAAAGGTCACTGTGATTTCCAGAACGGTCGAAATAGGTGGATTTGACTATTCACTGACACAAATCCGACATTGATATCAATTTGTGAATTTTAGAAATTTTCAAGGCTGAATTGTAATTTCCATAAAATTTGGCCCATCTATCAATTTCAGAGATTTCAATGGGCTCTTTGAAATTTCAAGCAAGTTGATATGGAAGACACGTGTTAGGTGACATGACGATGAATGGACATGTGTCGCTAACGTGAATGATGATGTTTCAAGAAACATGCTACTGATATGGTGATGACTGGACAGAAGTCGGTGATATGAGGCAAGTGAGGCACGTGGGACAGACGCTCGTATTCTGCTTCATCCGGCCTCCGTTCGATCACTAAAAAATACCATTGTGCTCATCTCATCCCTCGTAAAAAAGATGATGGTCTGCTCAAAATTGGATTTTGAGCACTTTCATGAAACTCGAATTGTCAAATGAGAGTTCTATTTATAAGCCAAATATATGACTCAAAAGTCAGCAAATTAAAAAAATAAAACCCACCGAAAGCCAACAAAAGTTGATATTAAGTAGCCGGAAGTTGATATCAATAATTTCTACATCAAGCCAAAAAACTGGATACTTCATCGATGATGTTACACTGTTAAGTTTATCTACATCAAGCCAAACTTTAGATTATTCCACTAAATACCTAAAGTTGTACTCTCGTTACCGCAGATATATTTTATACTGAAACTCATCGGTGTCCACCGATATAATCACTGCATACAGATTGACCATTCACAAGTATCTCATAATTAGAGTCGGGTCATAATATCTGTTATACCACTCTAATTATTTTGTGCCATAGGTACCATTGATTCTAATAAAGTAAATTTGTTTGGTTAGTAGAGAATTCACCCATTGAATAAACCTCCCTCGAACATTGAATTTGTTTGGTTAGTATGGACCTTCACAAACTTGAAAAAAGACAGATAAATCACAAAGGCAATGAGTTATGTGGTTCGACGGAGAATGGTTCTAACCTACGTCCACGGGAGAAAGATGGGCATTTTATTACACCTCAGGGTCAAGACCGACCCGAGCTACAAACGAGGGGAACTAACAAATACAATGATAAACACATCAGGTCTTAGCAAGCCAGACACAATTCTAACCAATGGTCGGGTGAATGACCAGCTTTTTCTCTCTATCTCTAGTTCTTGAGATCTTGACTTTTACAAATTGTGAAATGCGAAATTTACTAACCCTTATAACAATGACTTCAACCCCTTTATGTACGCTCCCAAAAGTACTGTTCCACCAACTCTAATGTCAGCTGACGTCACTAGGTCATCATTAAAATCACTGCCATCCCCAACTAAGGATGGCAACGGGCCGGACTTAGGCCCGGGCTTGATTTTTTTAATATAATAAATTATAAATATATATAATTTATTATATAAATATATATAATTTATAAATATAAATATATAATTATTTATTTTAAGCCCGGGCCGGGCCGGGCCAGGCCCGAGATTTTTTGGTTGAGCCCGGATCGGGCCCGAGCCCGGGCTTTTTTGCCAAAATTCTCAACCACCCACAATCAAGTCAATTAGATTATCTCAATCCTCTGCCACTGCACCAACCTATGGCGGCCTCTGCTTTGCCACTGCCCTGCCACTGCACCGGTAGTGGCTATTTTCAATGGGAACCATTGCTTTGCTTCTATCATCATTAGCCTTCTAGAATCACCTCTTTCAAGTTAGAATATACGTCATACGGCTCCAATGTTGGTCGGCATGTGATCCCATATTTGTTCCCCGGGTCAGGATACCGAGGTAGATGATATTTATCAAAACCATGCCTTCAAACTCTTCAACTGGGTCAGGCTCATACTTAGGGATTTCATCGGGTCAGGTCCAACAAACTGTTAAAAAAACCCAAATATGTATTTTCATGTGGTCGGGTCGGTACTACCACTTGCTTCACCCTCAGCACGTCAAGTCAGAACTTTTCTGCACCACGTGGTCGAGCCTTCCTGTCAAATCTCATATGTTTCTGAGCCCTTGGGCCTTTACTATCAACTTTTGGCCAAATACAATCTCTATTCTACCCGTATTTAGTATCTGAACCCTCCTCGGAGTAATTGCCTTCAAAAAAAACCACCATTAACAATAAATAAACAAATAAGATCCTAAATTTGAAATTATGTCTCTCTCTTTTTATCAATGTCTATATATTGGATTTCAGGAAAGTGTGGGCTATATATGATTAAAAATGGCAAGTGGTAAAGGGCGCCTCGAGTCGATATTTTTTAAAACTCGCATCGGTCAAAATGAAGGAAAAATCTTAACCCCCAATTTAAAAACTAAAAAAATAACTAAATAAGTGGGCGGGCAAACAAGTCATATTTGAAAAAAATCTCCTAATTCAAGTGTTGTTTGTTAATATTTTTCAATTTTTAAAAAAATTATTTTTTAAAATTTTGAAATTTAAATTAATGTTCTTATTATATTTTTTAATACCCATACTTAAAAAATCATAAATTATGGTTGAGTTTTTTCAAATCTGATCCATTTATCAACTTTTCGGAGGTTGGATCCGCGGGTTTGAGATAAACCAGTTTATACAAATTAAACATTTAAAAGTTAAAATTTGAAAATAATAAATAAACGTTGAAGTTATAAGAATGAATTTATAAATATTCAAAATCCATGATCTTGTTGGGTTAGTATGACCTGATAATAATTCTTTTAATTTTTTTTTTTTTTAAACCCGCACAGTTGGAGTAGTGTGGTCAAAATGCATACAGCATCCAAACTGATTATTGAAAGAATGAATCAATTGAAATGGAACTCACACTATTCAGTTACAAGAAGAGTTTCATCAACAAATATTGGATTCAATTCAAACATTTTAAAACAAAATAAAGGGCCTTCAATGTTGAGATGGGAAACGCTAGCTTGGTTGGTCGTCAGCTGGAGGAGATGATGGTCCAAAGTCTAGGTTTGGGAAAACACCAGGCGGCCTGTCCCGAGGTTGGATTGATAGTAACTGGCTTGAATCTCCCACCACATCAGCCCATCCGTAGTGAGGCTCAGCTCTTCCATAAAGGGGAAAAAAATAACATAATGATATTAAAAGATCCTTTTAATCAACCCTTGGTAGGAGAATGCTTTGTTCGGCTTAGCTTGATTATATTTAGCTATGCTGCTAGTCAAAAACTCATGGGCAAAGCAGGAAAATAACAAAGGAAACTTACTCATAGTAGGTTTCCTCTTCCACAACAATATCCCAGCTTTCGCCTGTTGTGCTCTTCCCATATTTGTGAACTTTCCTGGTCAAGCAAGAAGGCAAGCCAAAACTCGAGTAAGATTAACATGCAAGTCTATTTCAAGAAGTGATGCAATAGTTGGAAATGCTAGATACTGTCGAAAGAACTAATCGGCAATTTATTAAGTGATTTTAGGATATTGAGATCCATACCCGTTTCCAAAGTGTTCCTCTCCCCATGTCCTTGACCAACCTAGACATGAGAGAATAAATTCTTGGTTAAAGACAAAAACCTGAAAATATTCATACCTACGTAAAATATCTCAATAAATATGTCTACATACAAATAACTCAATAAAAATGTCTCCGGAATATGTATTCCATGTTCTGTTAGGAAGGTCAGTAAATTACAAATACTAATTCATCTCAATAACAAGCACATTATTCAAACAAAACAAGTCATAAAGATTTGTGTCAATAACCATCCATCCAAATTGTGGATCTTTGAAATCAATAGCAGAAGTTGAAGTCATAATGGAAAGGTGCAAAGAGAGTAAATACTATGGCAGTGATCACAAAGATTCTCCTGTATCAGGAATGCAACAAATATATGTTCAAGTTTGTTTTTTCATAAAGGACAGTAATATTTTTTTTTTAAACGTAGGAAACCCCGCCGCCAAACCACTCGACCCGGGCTTGAGCGGAGCTACTAAAACCCCCGGCTGCCCCAAGCTCTTACAAGAAGTGCACCCCCTAGATTCGAACCGAGGATTTGGACAACCAAATCCTAAGCCTTATGCCACCAAGTCACACCCCTTTGGGACGGTAGTAATATTATGTGCAGGATAACTAGACACATTCTATTATATGCAGAACATATATGTTCAAGTAAGTTTTTTTATATAGGGCAGTAATACTATGTGCAGGATCACTAAACTTTCTATTAGATCCAGATAAATTACATCATCAATCATTCCTGAATTCACCCATCCGTGCTTTTTAACAGGTCAGTGAAAGGGTTTGGTTTTAGAAACTATAAAGTGGCCAAAAATAATCTAAAGAAAAAGATCTTATCTCATTGTTATATTCAGACATCTGCGTGTTTTGGCACACATTTGCACTAAGAGCAAATGATAGGAATGAACCTGCTCTATAACAATCAATTGGATATTACAAACTAACTATTGCCAGTAGAGATGATAAATGACCAGCAAATATTTAAGAAAATAAAATTACTTATGCAGGCAGATATAGCATGAGCATAAGTCATACGTTCACCACTGGGAGATGCGTGCCATGTCTCCCCTTGACGCGAACCTATGCCAGCAAAGAACTTATCTTCCCACTTGTCTCCCCATTTGGTTCCCAATTCAGTCTCAGCCCATTTATCTGTCCTGGAGAAGTAGAAAAAGAAATCAAGTAAAATGAATATAATTCAAGGAAAATTTTATACATTCATTGTTCTTTCCAAAATAAAACATGTGCTCTTGAAATTGACAATAATTTGCATCTCTTTGTTTTTGATACATAACACATCTAATTCATAACTAGACTGAATTTTAGATTCTTTTTATCAAATTTAGTGGGAAGATTGTGAACTAGTCATCTACCAACTCTAGTTGCAAAACATTTCATAACTAGACTGAATTTTAGCAATTTTCAAAGACTTCCAGCTTTTATGGTACAAGTATTATATTCTGCAGTGTTCTACATCCCACGATAAATATGCCACATATTAACCTAAAATTAAGTAACCCAAAAAAAATTTACATTTCCCTATAGCCTATGGAAGTAACTAAAACCATATGTCAGGTTTAGATGTACAGAGTGGGATAGAACTTTGCAAAAAACACATCTAAGATAGGAATAAATAGAGAGAACCATTTCAGAACAGATCCTCTTCCATCGTAATGCTCTCCCCACTTCTCCCACCATGACTGTTCATTTAGTCTACCATACTTATGCGCCCCTTTCTCAGTCCAGCCTTTAGCGTCGTACTTCTCCCACCTAAGTCCCAAATAAAATGCATTAATAGAGTAGTAGATACCTGATGCCTAGTCATTGATCAACTGCGTGCTCATAAAAAAAAAATGAAATATAATTGTTGTAATCATTAAGTTTTGTAATATCAGCTTACCACTTCTCATACCATCCAGCATTTTCAGCGCCTGATTTTGCTTGTTTCTGGGCACTCCTCTCTATCCTTGCTAAATTGCTGCAAATTTCAAATCCGCAGAATAATTGCACTGATATATGCATGGTAAACTTGAATGTTTGACTTGCATAATTGCTTCTCATGATAGGTTGCAAACAAGGAAATAAGATGTAGCATGGGGAATAGAAAAAATAGTAAAGGAATAATTGCATCTCATGATAGGTTGCAAACAAGGAAATAAGATGTAGCATGGGGAATAGTAAAAAATAGTAAAGGACCTCCATTCATCTTGATGAAGAACCTCTTTCCATGTTTCCCACCATGAATCCCCTTCAGCATTTCTTCCAGATTTCAACACACCTTCAAACATATGAACTCTACTGAGAGTGAGCACTTCTCTTGTAGAAGTAAGAGCATTGGCATCAACATTCAACAACTTGCTTTTACATACACGCATTGCATATACCCTAATTTATTCCTAATTGAATTCCATATCCACTGCACTCTCATTTGATTCTTGCCTGAACACTTCCAACACCTCAAGTCCTCAACACTTACATAGTATCATAATGGTACAGCAACTTTAAGTAGTTTAGGAAACATTTCATACTGTCAAATTGAAAAGTTATATTACCAATACCAGCTTTTCAAATAGTTCTCTATATATTCCTTTCAGTTTCTAGTCTCTCAAAATCAATGATGATTATGTACCTAATGTTGAAGCTAATTGTACAAAAATACTATATCAAAGATTTCCCAGAGTAATTCATAGAATAAACAGTATATCCAGTAATGACAAGTTGAGGAATATACCTAGCTCTTTGTATCCAGTCCAATCACTTTTCTCCCACCACTGCCAAGGAGATCAATAAATCCAATTAAAGGCATCCACCTGGGATGATACTTAATAGGGTTATAAAAACAATGTCAATCCAGAAGAACTTAGAAAAATCATGCTAGTTAACTGACGTAGAAGGATATGCACTCAAACCACAAATCTGGTCTCGGCCGCCAAATCCAATCACAAATAGTTCAAAATCAAAGCAATAGAAAAGGCAGACATTCAAAACATTAAAGCTAACAGAAGGTTACTGCAATTTAGAACAGAAAAGAATGAAAAAAAGAAAGCTTTGGAAAGAACAGATAGGTGACAGAAAACAGAGGAGAACATAGGCATCACATTCACATCTAAAAGAAAATTCACAACCAGTGCTCTAAAAGACGGTCTTCTAGGTGGCCACTTGACCGTCTCGATTTTTGGAAAACAGTGACCTATGCCGCTGCTGACAGGAAACTCCAGATCTATGGCAAAAGGTGGGTGTCCTAGGCGTGTGAACACCAGAAATGGGGTCACTGGCAGTTCCTGTTCAGGAAAAAGAGGCACATGTTCCCATAGGCAGCCAGATGTGGTGGCGCGTGGCCTTGGTGACCGCCATCTGAGTCGCCGTCGACAGTGGCCTGAGACTATCAAACCCTAGCCCTAATCAAATTTCTATACCCTAACCCTAGTTGACCTCAAATTGCCATAACTTAACCCAAATTGAACCCTAAACCTAATTGAACCCAATTAGTTTGAATAAAAAGAAATCTGCCTAGCGCCACCTAGAAGGCCTAGGCACTCCCCCACCGTACGCCTAACACCGGCGTTTTTTAGAACCATGTGCACTGCATATGTATCATGCAAGCCAGTGTAATGATTAGATAAGATGTAATATCCAGACAAATTAACCAATTTTCTTTTACAATGTCTTAAGTATGTAAATGGCTTTGTTCATTACGTATAGCATTCAAAATCATATTGATACACATAATCAAATGGGTGAGGGTAGTTCATTAAGTATACTAGTTTACACAAACTGCTTCCAATTTGTTTCACTCCCGTAACAACAGCATTCATACATCCAAATGTGACATAAGTGAATGATAATGTACCATTTCTTTCCATTCTGAGGAACCGTCATGGGACCGACCACCCATCCTTGTCCATCTACATCTGTATCCATTTTCTCCTAGATCTTCCCCACTTTCGCAATACCAAGTACTGCCATTTTCATTAGTGCCAGTCTCATTACCATTGTCATTTAATAAGCTGATGCCCCAGTCCTTCTCACTTGCAATACCAGTGTCTAGAATAAACCAGTGAACATATCTTAGATTAGGCAAGAAAGAATGCTATATTAGCCAGAAGTTGAACAAAAATGTTCCTCTTAACCTCCAATAAATTACCTCTTTTTGGTGGACTATCGTGGGACTGTGGACCTGAATTCCTCGGGGTACAGTGAGGATAAAATTTTCCTTGCTTGGAGACAGAACAAGGTCTGCTACTATTATTATGCAAAACAACATCAAAGACTTGACCTACAGCCATCCTTTACATTATAAAGTAGCTCAAAGTGTAATTTCAAAACAATTAATTTGGGACAATTTTACCTAAAACACGGCCAAAAATTAAATTTAATATATATATATAAAAGAAATAAAAAGGGCACCTCAATCATGTCTTTAATAATCATTTAAAAATATTTTGAGATAAAATAATCTACACAATTACAGCAAATATTTTGAGACAAAATAATCTACACAATTACAGCAGCAAATAGATTTTGATAAGAGATAAAAGCTCTCATATTAACTGCAGTTAAGCTGCGATTAAGCACCTGATCATATATATTGTGAGTTTTAATAGCCTTAATATTAAAGAATTTCAACTCAAAACTAATCAAATGCCCATTACAATATGTTTAAGATAATAGGTAAAATTTCAAACTTACTGCCAATACGCACAGCATCGAAACATTATGTATACTTGATCAAAATTAATGAGAAGTACCGAGGGGAAGCGAAGGGCATCGAAGTAGAGGCTTGGATTCGGGAGCGGTGAGAATGAGAGGTCTTTTTTGGATCGAATCGCCATTCCTCGCATTTCTCGACGCTCTTAGACGACCGAATCGGAACAACCGAGTCAGAGCAACAACAGCTGATTCGACTCACTCCAACTCGTTCACCTTCGAAAGACAGTCGCTTCCGCTTCCTCAGCTCGTCGCCCAATCCATTACCGTGTCCGTGAGAGATATCAACGAGTCTCCCGAGTCGGAAATCGAGCTGAGTCGTGAAACATCTAGCACTCGACGCCATTTTAAAATTACGGAAATGCCATTGATGGTGAGTGAGTGAGTGAAGTGTTAAAAATGGACTTCGAGAGGCAGAAGAGAAGAGAGGTGTGTAATGTGTTGTGTTTGTTAATAATATAATTAATTAATCAAATGTAATGAATTTGAAAATTGGATAAATCGGGCAATGGTAAAGGAGGAATGAAATTCGGGGAATCTTTTGCGTTGAGGTAAGGGGAACTGGGAAGTGAGGTGAGGGGAGAGATCAGATGGGTGGGGGTTGTTGGTTCGGTGCGGCTCCAAATCCCGGGATTTTATCATACACGTGAGCTCAACCGGACCCACCTTATGCATTTTTGTATACATTATGCCTCTGATTTGCCACTATCCTACAGTGAAGCCGTCACTTTGTTGTGGGAATGAAATGATCGACATCTTCAAATTTCAAGGAAAAACAATAAAATTGGTTCCGCCGAGATTCTTATCCGATGACGTGACATTTTGGATGATTAATTCAATAATTGAGCTGACGCGACAGTGATGTGGCAATGACATAGGGACACGTGACGATAGCGATTGTCGGCATCGTAGGATTGTGACACGTGGCGCGCTATGATTGGTTGATGATGACGTGGCGGTGACGTGGCAAAGTTAACTCGGTCTTCTGCTGACATGGAGATGATGTGGCTGACACGTGGCGACACATGGCGATGGCGATTGTCGGCACCATAGAATGATGACATGTGGCACGGCGAACGTTAGCAGATGGGCTGTGATGTTGACACGTGGCACGGCGCACGTTAGCAAAGTCAAACTTCTCAGATTCTGACACGTGTCCCCGGCACATGTAAGCATGGAGAGGCGCACGTTAGGCGTCGCGACTCGGGCTAGGCGTCGTGATGTGCCAAATTACCATTTTGCCCTTGTGTGTCCTTTTTCAATGTTTTGGCTCCAAATCACCTCCAAAATGTCCTGAAACTTTATTTATCTACAAAATAACACAAAACACATCAAAATATTCATAAAACTCAAGAAACTATACAAAATATTAGGTCAAATGAGTGGAAAATAGTGATATATTTACCACTCATCACACCCCAAAACCTAACATTTTGCTAGTCCTCGAGCAAAACATAAAATCATAAAAATAAAATTAAGCTAAGCCACTTTCGTAGGGATCACGGTTGCATTTAGCGTATGTAACAAGTCTTTAAACCCCTAGGTGTCCCTAGTGGACTAGTTGTAGTCTCGTGAGGGTTTACAACAATGATACCCACAAACATTTTACAAAAGTAAAATGAAAGTAAAACTAATGCACACAAAAGCAGAAAAACAAGAGAAATGAGAATAAATAAATTAGTGACTAATCAGGTGAAACTTCTACTCCAAGTCACCAGTTGTTTTCTTTCTTTCTAAATTACCGAATAAGTAAATTCTCCGATTATATTTACCATTCTCCATATACACAACCAACAAAATATTAATCAACTCATTTCTTCCCACAACAGTCACAAGTGCAGTTGATAAGAGAGTAATATTTTTGTCCTAAAGTTTTATCAGAATTCACACCTTTTTGCAGCAATAGAATAATTTTTCTGATTTTTTGATTTTTTTTTTTTTGATTTTTTTTATTTATATACAATATCTTCCATCTATGTAGCAAGTGTTGGGTCGGTGGCTCTCAAACCAGTTGGCTTTAGGGCACCAGGTGTTAAGACACCCCTACGGACTTAATTACTCAGACTTCAGATATATATATTTTTGCAACATCATTGATCCATGTAGCGAGCTTTGGGTCAGTGACTCCCAAACCAATTGGCTTTAGGGCACTAGGTGTTAAAACATCATTTCAGACTTAATAACTCAAATCTCAGATATGGTTTTTTTTTTTTTACACCATCACTTCTCATAGATGCTTCCTCCAATTAAACTATAGCACTGAATATTACAAACTTTTCAATTATAGCTCATGTCCGTATATTACCATGCATGTTGATAATATCTGCCAACTGAGCATATGAAGATCCATTTTAGTCAATTTTATGGAGAATTTACAAATTAAATAATTCAAAATGAAATAAACAAAAATTAACTTGTTTCGAAAATGGGTTGAAATACGTATCAGGAGTGGGAACTCCTTACACAGCTATCTCTCACCAATTTCACCTGATTAATCAAATTAAAAACACAAAAACATAAAATATTTTTTTTGATTTTTTTGTAAAAATTTTCAATTTTGTTGTACTTTTTGAAAAAATTTGGACTAAAAATAAAAACAAAATACAAATAAGATACTAATCAACTATTCCCCACCCCCAAACCTAAATGAGACTTATCCCTAATGTCTTAAACAGTAGAAGAAAAGTTTAGAAGATAGTACCTGGTTAGCTGAAATTCTACATCTAAATGGGAAATTTAAAGGTTAAGATATAGATTTATCCGATGCTTTTTACCACGATCATCATCGGACCATTTTATCTTGGAAATGATAGGGTCAATTTGTGGTTCATAGGCTAAGATTTGGTCAATTAAATCATGAGCAGTTCTGGCAGTGAATATGATTTCTTTTAAAGGTTTTGACACGAACTCATTTCTCCGAGCATCACCAAGAAATACACAAAGAAAATCATAAAATCCTTCTGAGCAATCCAATTGGTTTCTTGTGTATGTTTGATGAGCGGAAAATATATCAATATTTACCGCCTCTTTTACTTAATATTTTGTTTAGTTTCTCGGGTTTGATGAACGTTTTGACGTGTTTTAGTTTATTTTGCAGATAAAATAATATTGGGACACAATGAAATCATTTAGGACGAAATGTGGGTCAAATAAGGACAAAAAATTGGACTTGACATATTGATTTTGGAGATTGGAAACTTGAAAGGGCGTTTTAACGAAGTGCAGTTTTGGAAATTCCAGTTTTGTGCATCTGTCGTATTTTGGGCATAACATTTTACTCCAATATCGGATTGAGCTTATTCAAGTTCCAGATTAAAGAAGACTAAAAGATCTACAACTTTGAAAGACAAAATAATTTCGAATTCTGAAGATTTCATGCCCGAAATTGATGAACCATCTAGAAGTGTGTTGTGTGTAATTATTAAAGTCATTTTCAATCATTTTCAAAGCAAAAAATAAATTAATAAATTAATAATAAAAATTATCAAATCACCACCAAACATGATAAGCAATTAGTGGAGCAATTAATAATGGATTTGGTGGAGCAATTAGTGGAGCAATTAATAATGGATTTGGTGGATGATTTGATGGAGGCAAAATTTTGCCGATAAATACCAAGCCATTTCATTTGTAAAATTTATACTTTCTTCTAAGGAATTCCTTAAGAATACTAAGAATATTGTATCTTGTTGTTTATTTATAGCTTTCAGTAATTAATTTCCGCTTTCGCACTTTCATTTCTTTACTTTTCAGTTTTCACTTTCCGTAATTTACTTTTACGCACAATACTTTTCTTTCTTTAATTTTCAGTTTTTACTTTTCAGTAATGAGGAGGTAACTTCCCCCTGCTAGGGTGAAAGGTAATTCTTTTACTATTGCTATTTAGATTAATCTCCCTTTAATATAATATATTCACTATTTAAAATTTGACTTAAAAATGATACCGCCAGATTGGTCGGTTGGTAATTAAATTTTCTTGCCGCCTATATGGCAAGTTTATTTTGGTTCCGCCTTAATGGCTGGTTAGACTTAATTTGACTTAATTAGGATACCGCCTATATGGCTGGTTGGTAATGTTATCACAAGTTTATATATTATATTATGGGAGATATCTAAATTAGCAGTAGTAAAAGTTGATCCTTTTGCCTTAGCATTTTATTTTATTTTATTGCATTTACTTTTCAACTTTTACTTTACCGCAATTACTTTTCAGTATTTTTACTTTATGTCTTTTAAAGCCCTAGTTATGTGTTGTAACTAAATTAGTTATCTGGGGTTGTGATGACTTTTAATATCACCGGTTATAAGGGGTTAGATTATAGTTTGGGTAATATAAAGATTTATTTATTGAGTCTTAATCTTAATGATTTTTCATTAACTGGCCATTAATAAAATTGAACTGGGAAACTTAAAATGAACTAGACATAGGGATTTTAAGTTTAAGACCTTAGACTCAATAGCCCACGATCTTCCTTGAGGATAGATAACCCTTTAATAGATTTCCTTACAGGATATATATATATATATCTGTCGGGCGGGGGTAGCCATAATTGGAACTTAAACTTAATGAATCCAGATAATTTGTGTTGACATAGACATATGGTTCAATTGGGTTAAACTGGGTATTTGTGTCTGACCATCGACAGAGGCTTTCACATAATTTAGTGTTCCAGGTTAATAAATCAATATATTACCCAACTATAAAAGAACCACTTCATCTTTAAAATGATATTGGAAGAAATCACAACCCTAGATAGTTTTTTAATATTGAATTTTCTTAAAATCTACTTTCGAACAATTTTATTTACTTGTTTTTAAATTTAGAATTGTCACCATTTCAAATCAATCAAACAACCTGTTAGATACTAGTAATCATTTGACCTCATAAAATTAATAGCTTAGGTATTAAGTCCTCGTGGGATCAATATTTTTTATACTACTTGAACGATACATGCGCTTGCGTTATACGCGTGTGTAAGCACCGGTCAAGTTTTTGGCGCCGTTGCCGGGGACTTATTTATCTTTCACTATTAGTTTTAAGGTTAGATACCTTTACTTGTATCTAATTTTATGTTTTTACTTATTTTTTGTTTTCTTGTTTCAGGTTCTGAGAAACTTCATGAGACGAACCAGAAGCTTTGAACTCCGACCGCTTGACCCGGAAATTGAAAAAACCATAAGGAGTTGAGAAGGGAAATGCGAGAAGGCCAAGAAGCTTTAGTCAACATGGAACCTGAACCTTTGGAGGTTGCACCACCAATTCCCATTCGAGACAGAACCATTCCGGTGGTTGACAGACTCATTTCTTGTATTGTACTTCCTCCATTACCAGCAATGCAGGTGACATCAAAACATGCATTCAGATGATTCAGCAGTCAGTTCAGTTTGGGGGAAATGCAACTGAAGATCCTAATGCCCACATCAGCAACTTCCTGGAAGTTTGCGGCACTTTCAATTACAACCGAGAAGCTGAAGAAGCAATGAGATTGCGTGTTTTCCCATACTCCTTGAAGGACAGAGCTAAAGCTTGGCTACATTCACTACCAGCGGGTTCCATCACAACTTGGAACACTTTAGCCACCAAATTTCTTGCAAAGTACTTTCCACCAGCCAGAACTGGAAAGCTGAGGAATGACATCACATCATTTGTGCAACAAGACTCCGAAACTCTCTATGAAGCTTGGGAAAGGTACAAAGATTTGCTCCGGAAATGTCCTCACCATGAGATTCCAAAAATGGCTTCAAGTCCAAACATTCTATAATGGGCTTTCTGGAATAATGAGAACCACAATCGATGTTGCTGTTGGAGGAGCCTTGATGGCAAAAGGAGAAGATCAGGCCTGAGACCTAATTGAAGAAATGGCCAACAACAATTCCTTGTGGCCAACAGAAAGGAGCATGATATAAAGAATTGCAGGAATTTATGAAAGTGGAGCCAATATAGCAGTCAACGCCAAGTGAGATCAGATATGCAAATTCATTGAGACTCTTACCACTGGATCCACAAGTTCACCATATGGAGGAGCACCAGAACCAAACCAACTTGAGGAAACGGTGAATTATGTCAATAATTTCAACAGACAGGGGAACAATCCATATTCCAACACCTACAACCCAGGGTGGAGGAATCATCCTAATTTTTCATGGAGCAACAATTCAGGTCAAAAGAACAATCCACCACCTGGATTCCAACAACAGAACTATCCACCACATGGATTCCAGCAACATAACAAAGGCCAGGAGCAGGCAAATGAACCATGAATAGCAGAAGTGCTGAATCAGTTAAAAAAGTACGATGTTATGTTTCAGAGCCAATCAGCTTCCATCAAAGCACTGGAGAATCAAATCGGACAACTGGCCAATGCTCAAAGTTACAGACCGCCAGGTAATCTTCCTAGCAACACAGAACCAAATCCAATGAACTCAGGGAATGAGCAATGTCAAGCCATTACCTTAAAAAGTGGTACTGAGATCAACAAAGATGTTGGAATCAAGACAACAATTGAGGAAGTTCCAAAAGATGCAGTTCCACAGATGGAGGAAAAAGAAGTAAAGGAAAAAAGAACAGATCATTCCACCTCCACCTTTTCCTCAACGACTTTAGAAAAACAAACTGGACAAGCAGTTTGCTCGATTCCTATAGGTGTTCAAAAAGCTTCACATCAACATTCCATTTGTAGAAGCCTTGGAAAAAATGCCCAGCTATGTAAAATTCATGAAAGACATTCTATCGGTAAGGCTTTATGTGATTTAGGTGCTAGTGTTAACTTGATGCCTTTTTTTATTTACAGGAAACTACAGATTGGAGAAGCAATGCCTACCTCAGTCTCGTTGCAACTTGCTGATCGAACGCTCGCATTTCCAAGAGGTGTTGTTGAAGATGTGCTGGTCAAAGTCAACAAACTCATTCTTCCAGCAGATTTCATCATCCTTGACATGGAAGAAGACAAAGAAGTACCTATCATTCTTGGGAGACCATTCTTGGCTACAGGTAAAACTGTGATTGAAGTGCAAAAAGAAGAACTGACCATGAAAGTGCAGGACCAAGAAGTTACCTTTAATGTTTTCAAAGCCATGAAATTCCCGAGCGATGAAAATGAAGAAGAATGCTTCACAGTTGATGTTGTTGATAGTATCGTTCAGGATATTGAGCCAAATCCCACAGATACACTCGAAGCTTGCATCACCAACATGACTGACAGCGAGCTAGATGCTGAAATCCTGGAATGTATCAACTACCTTGACAAACCATTCTGATTCAAAGCGATACCACCAGTTGAAAGCTTGGAACTGCCAAAGAAAGATCGAATCAAGCCTTCGATTGAAGACCACCACAGCTGGAGTTGAAGTTACTTCCGAGCCATCTCAGGTATGCATTTCTTGGAAACTCTTCTGAATTACCTGTTATTATTTCTTCTTCACTAACATTGGAGCAGGAAGAAAAATTACTGAGAGTATTACGAGAGCACAAAAGAGCCATTGGTTGGACTATAGCAGACATTCGAGGCATTAGTCCATCATTTTGTATGCACAAGATTCTGATGAACGATGAGTACAAACCCACAGTGGAGCATCAACGGAGACTCAATCCAATCATGAAGGAAGTCGTAAAGAAAGAAATAATCAAATGGTTGGATGCTGGCATCATTTACCCCATCTCAGACAGTAGTTGGGTGAGTCATATGCAGTGTGTACCAAAGAAATGAGGAATTACTGTGATTACCAATGAAAAGAACGAGCTAATCCCAACAAGAACAGTGACTAGATGAAGAGTATGCATGGACTACAGGAAGCTGAATAAAGCCACGAGAAATGACCATTTTCCACTTCCATTCATTGATCAGATGTTAGACAGACTGGCGGGACATGAGTTCTATTGCTTTCTTGACGGATATTTAGGGTACAATCAGATTGCCATTGCCCTAGAAGATCAGAAGAAAACCAACTTTACATGTCTCTATGGTACTTTTGCTTTCCGCAGGATGTCATTTGGATTATGTAATGCCCCCGCCACTTTTCAGCGTTGCATGATGGCCATATTCTCAGATATGTTGGAACAGAGTATGGAGGTTTTTATGGATGACTTTTCTGTGTTTGGAGATTATTTTGACCACTGCTTGCAAAATTTGGAACATGTGTTACAAAGGTGCGAAGATACAAACTTGGTGCTCAATTGGGAGAAATGTCATTTCATGGTACATGATGGCATTGTTCTTGGACACCGGATCTCACAAAAATGAATCGAGGTAGACAAAGCAAAGATTGAAACAGTTGAAAAACTACCTCTGCCGACATCTGTCAAAGGGATTCGGAGCTTTCTCGGACATGCAGGTTTTTACAGGAGATTTATCAAAGACTTTTCCAAGATTGCTAAACCTATGTGCAATCTTCTGGAGATGGATGTGCTTTTCAACTTCACCAAAGAATGCCAGGAAGCTTTTGAGATCTTAAAACATAAGCTGATTTCTGCCCCCATCATTGTAGCACCAGACTGGACCCTACCATTTGAAGTAATGTGTGATGCTAGTGATTTTACTGTAGGTGCAGTTTTGGGACAACGCAAAGTAAAGATTTTCCACACCATTTACTACTCCAGCAGAACTCTGAATGAAGCTCAACTCAACTACACAACCACTGAAAAAGAGTTGCTCGCAGTTGTGTACGCTTTTGACAAATTTCGCTCCTATCTAATGGGTCCCAAAGTGGTGGTCTACACAGATCATTCAGCAATCAAATACTTGATCACGAAGAAAGATGCCAAACCCAGATTGATCCGTTGGATACTTCTTCTGCAAGAATTTGATGTAGAGATTCGAGACAGGAAAGGAACAGAAAACCAGGTGGCAGATCACTTATCGAGGCTCGAGAATGGAGAAACAGCTGACAGAGATCTGTCAATCAAAGAAACTTTTCCAGATGAACAGCTGTTTGCCATGAAACAACAAGATGCCCCTTGGTATGCTGACTATGTCAATTACATTGTGTCTGGAAAATGGTCGTTGGAATGGACAACTCAGCAACGAAAGAAATTCTTCAAAGAAGTCAAGCATTATGTCTGGGATGAGCCGTACCTGTTCAAACGGTGTGCTGATCAACTATTGAGACGGTGTGTTCCATAGGAGGAAGTCAACCGTGTTTTGCAGCACTGTCATTCATCACCATATGGCGGACACTTCAGCGGAAACAAAACTGCAGCTAAAGTCCTACAATCAGGTTTGTTCTGGCTCACTCTTTTTAAAGATGCTTATCTTTTTGCTCTTCAATGTGACAGGTGCCAGAAAATGGGAAATATTTCAAGGAGAAATGAAGGACTGTTGCAAAACATTCTAGAAGTGGAAATATTCGATGTATGGGGTATTGATTTCATGGGACCCTTTGTTCCATCATTCGGAAACCTATACATCCTCGTTGTTGTAGACTACGTCTCCAAATGGGTCGAAGCAATTGCTCTGCCATCCAATGATTCAAAAGTGGTGATCAAATTCCTGAAAAAGAACATTTTCACTCGGTTCGGAACACCTCGTGCAATTATCAGCGATGGTGGCACAAATTTTTGCAACAGATATTTCGATGCACTCTTATCCAAATACGGAGTTACTCATAAGGTTGCAACAGCTTATCATCCACAGTCAAATGGACAGGTTGAGGTTTCAAACAGGGAGATCAAAATAATCCTAGAAAGAACCGTTGGATCAACAAGGAGGGACTGGTCTACAAAATTAGATGATGCATTATGGGCCTACCGAACAGCTTACAAGACACCCATTGGTATGTCCCCATATCGATTGGTGTTTGGGAAAGCGTGTCATCTGCCAATTGAGCTTGAACATAAGACGTACTGGGCACTGAAGAAGTTGAATCTTGATTCACAAGCTGCATGAGAGAAAAGACTTCACCAACTCAACGAATTGGAGGAATTTCGCCTACAGGCTTATGAGAATGCCAGATTGTACAAAGAAAAGACCAAGAAATGGCATGACCGAAAAATAGTGCACAGATAGTTGGAACCATGGCAGCAGGTGCTGTTGTACAACTCAAGATTGAAACTTTTCCCTGGAAAGTTGAAATCAATGTGGTCAGGTCCATTTGTAATCACTCAGGTTTTTCCATATGGAGCTGTTGAGTTACTAGATCCCAACACCAACGAAACATTCAAAGTTAACAGTCAGCGTGTCAAGCACTACTGGGGAGAATCATTTGAGCGACAAAAAAAAAGTGTCACACTTTCAGATCCAGCCTAACGATCGGAAGTAAAGTCTAGCTGACGACTTTAAACTTAGCGCTCGCAGGGAGGCAACCCATGCATTTTTTTTATATATTGTGATTTGGTGTGATTTAATTTTGTATGTTTAGTTTTTGCAGATTAAGTCATTTCAAGATGGAAGAAGCTCTAGTAAATCTTCACAAGCAATTTCCTTCTCTCCCTCAAAAATCTCTAATGAAATTTTACAAAGCTCGCTTGGAACGGATGAGGTTACTGACGATCCATGGTGTTCCTAATGATATTCGTTGGGTAATTGAAGCACGGGTCTGATTGGCAGGTGAGTCTTCTGAATCTTTTATTTCACATCTGCCTGGTTTTGGAAAAAACACCTATGGAAAGAAACATAGAGCTAAGCAAATGGGTGTTTGTTACAAATGTGCACGCTGGAATTGCAATACTCGTTGTCGTTATTTAGGAATGGTGTCTGATGAGTGATAAATGTATCACTATTTCCCACTCATTTAACTTAATATTTTGTATAGTTTCTTGAGTTTTGTGAATATTTTGATGTGTTTTGTGTTATTTTGTAGATAAATAAAGTTTCAGGACATTCTGGAGGTGATTTGAAGCAAAACTGTGAAATTTGGTGAAATTTGGCAAAAAGGGTATTTTGGTAATTTTGGGCGTCCCGACACAAAGGGTATTTTGGTAATTTTGGAAATCCCGACACCAAAATAAAGTTTCAATACATTCTGGAGGTGATTTGGAGCAAAACTGTGAAATTTGGCAAAAAAGGTATTTTGGTAATTTTAGGCGTCCCGACATCGAGGGTATTTTGGTAATTGCACCACCATGCCACATGTCAAAAATTCAACGAGCCGTCTTTTTTAGCCACCATGCCACGTGTCGACAATTCAGCGATCCAAAAAAATAATAATTAAATAATTAAAAAATAAAAATCAGAAAAATAATAATAATAAATTAGATTTTTTTGCCTATAAATAGATTTTGAATTTTTAGTTTCAAATGTACCAAATCCTCTGTAAATACTTAAATAAAAGAGAGCTTCTTATTTTCTTCTTATATTCAGTTTTATTTACGCTTTGTAGTAGTAATTCTATCCATCTATGAGGGGGTAACTTCTCTATGCTGAGGTAATAAGGTAATACTTTTACTTTTGCTATTTAGATTAATCTCCCTTAAAAAAAATATATAAACTATTTAAAATCTGAATTAATAAAGGATACCGTCATTTTCGGACGGTTGGTTATTAAATTTAATCTGGTTAAACCTGACTTAATGAGGATACCGCCATACTGGACGGTTGGTTTAAGTTTATAATTTCTGTTCCGCCTTATGGCTGGTATATTTGAATTGACTTAATCAGGATACCGCCATTCTGGACGGTTGGTTTAAAATATCACAAGATTATATATTATTTTATGGGAGATATCTAAATAGTGAATAGTAGAAGTTAATTCTTTTTACCTTAGCATTTCTTTTATTACTTTTCAGCAATTTCATTTTATGTCTTTTAAGTTTATATCAGCTTTAGTTATGTGTTGTAACTTAGTTAAATATCTAGGGTTGTGATAAAATCTAATATTACCGATTTAAAAAATGGTTAGATTATAGTTTGGGTAACTAAAAGAATTATTTGTTGAGTCATAACCTTAATGCCTTTTTATTAACTGATCACTAATAAAATTGATTAGATAAAACTTAAAATGAACTAGACATAGGGATTTTAAGTTTAAAGACCTTATACTCAACAACCCACGATCTTCTTTAAGGATATATAAACCTTTAATAGATTTCCTTACAGGAAAGGAATATACCTGTTGGGCGGGGGTAATCAATAATTGGAATTCAATCTTAATGAATCTAGGTAATTTAATTGACATAGACATATGGTTCAATTTGATTATTCTAGGTATTTGTAAATGACCATCGGAAGAGGCTTTTACATAATTTAGTGTTCCAGATTAATAAATTCAATATTTTACCTAACTATGATATAATCACTTCATCTTTTAAAAGATATTAGAAAGATTCGCAACCCTAGATCTTTGAGTCTTTTATTTTCCTTAGTATTTTCTTTTGTCTTTTTATTTATTTACTTATTTAGCAAATCTACAAAATCAAATCAATCAAGCAATCAATTCCCTTCTCTTTATAATTAGATATTTGTAATTAAATAGTATCAACAATTAATAACAACAGTAGGAATTAAGTCCTCGTGGGATCGATATTTTTATACTACTTGAACGATACGTGCGCTTGCGTTATACGTGTGTGTTTACGCCGGTCAAGTTTTTGGCGCCGTTGCCGGGGACTTATTTTCTTGACTTATTAATTTGGAAGCTATCTATTTACTTATATCTAATTTTCTTTATTATTATCTGTACTTTTTATTTCTTTCTTTTGTTTTCAGGTGATAAAAAATGGAACATTTTTAAAATTACAAGCTTTACTAGAAGAAGATACACCCCAAATCCGGGAGCAACAGTCTAGTTTTCTGAGGCCTGTTGTCCAGCCCAACAACTATCACTGGAAGCAGAATCAAGCAATACTACATTTGCTCATCAGAATGAAATGGGGAGATGTGTAATATGTGATGGTAACCACCCGAGCGATCAATGTATATACCCTTCAGAGTGGCAGAATTATTGGAATCATTCAAGGTACGTAGAATCATCACATTTTCCATCTTATCCACAATCTATCTACGATCTTCATCAAGAACCAGATCCATCAGAGGAAGATCAGTTGAATGACATGCTAAAATATTGGCTCAAGAAACGAGAAGCTCAATTTGATGTACAAATTCAAAGTCAAGCAGCGTCTATACAGAGGATGACAGATCAAGTTAGACAACTAACAGACAACCTGAATCACATAGCTCACGGAGCAAATTCAAATAATACTGAAGAAGCCTTCGAATATCCTGAGATTCATCATGACATCATAACAGAGGACAAGGCTAAGCAGTATCAAGAATCAGAGGTATCAGTTCAGGAGCCTGCACCAACAAAGTCTCAATTTGATTTTTATTATTCTGACTCTGACGAGGATGAAGAAGCTGAGTTTCTTGTACTAACTGCACCAACAAGGAAGGATGAAACTTTCCATCCTCAGAATGCAGATCTTGGAGAATGCTTTGCACTAATGTTTGAAGACGATCTACCTAAGCCAATCAGTTCACTCAGATCAGAGGATGAAGACCTAAAATCTGATATTTCTTTACATTCTCACATTGATATTTCAGGAGCATGCATTTCACAGATGACAGATGAAGAACTGAATGCTGAGATCCTAAAATTCATCTGTGAAGAAAAGGTAGAGCAAGAAGTAGAGCAAATAGAGGAGCAATTGTCAGCCAAAATTAAAGATACAGTGAATTCAGGCGAAACATCACTGTTTTGGGGAGTACAATTTAGAGATATTACTCAGAAACTTGACAGAATGGAAATTCCATTCCAAGTCAAGCACCATACAAGACCTCCTGATTTTCTTTCTTTCTTTTCAGGAATAACTGGAGCAACAAATATTAAAAAGGTGGCACAAGCACTGAATGAGACAAAATTCTTTTTACCACCTTACTGTTGGAAGAGACCCTTCAAAAGCAACGCACATGGGAATGTCTTTAATCGGACATCCAAAATGACGCTGAAACCACTTTGACAGATAGATTTTAGTCACGTCTGGATGAAGACGAAAAATTTAGCGCTAGCAGGGAGGCAACCCATGCAATTTGTTGTAATTTTTGTTTTTCATATTTCATGTTGTAGAATTTTTAATTTTGTGTGTTGTTTTGTAGGGAAAGCACAAACGGAGCATTTTAAGACAGAAGGAATGGTGTTTGGAAATCATAAAGATGAGAACCAATTCATTAGCGATGGCTGAGTAAAGAATTAATTCTTGAGACACATCCTAATGAATTTATACTAAGCGAGTGGCGTATTGCGTACACAATTCTGTTGCCTTAATTATTGCTTTGATTCGCTTTTCTGTTGTAATTATCTTTATTTTCGTACACAGGATCCAGACTTTTTGACCTTTCACGATTTCTTTTGTTTTGTTTAGCTAACAAGCTTCCTTTGGAAAATACTAGTGCTATTATTACTCACCCTTTTTCAGGTACTATAAATTCAGCCCGTCATTGCACCTTTGGAGGCATCCAGAGTTAAGAAAGAAATACTTAAAAATGGAAGCCACTTCAAGAAGACGAGTTGAGAACATCTGTGTGTTTTGCGGTAGTAGTGTTGGTGCTAAACCACAATACATAGAAGCAGCACAAGAATTGGGTCGAGTCTTAGCTGCAAGGAATATGCACTTAATATATGGCGGAGGCAATCTTGGACTAATGGGGATCGTTTCAAAAGCCGTACAGGAAGGAGGCAGTCACGTTTTGGGAATCATCCCAAAACCTTTGGCAGAGGCAAATCTTATTGGATCATCAAACGGAGAGGAACTGATCGTGCCAGGTATGTCTGAACGACTGGTGGAAATGATTAACCGTGCTGATGCTTTTATTGCTTTGCCAGGTGGCTTGGGCACATTGGAGGAAATTTTTATAGTACTATCTTGGGCGAATCTGAACATACACCAGAAACCGCTTGGACTGCTCAACGTTGATGGATTTTATGATTTTCTTTGTGTGTTTTTTGATGATGCTCGGAGAAATGGGTTCGTGTCAAAACCTTTAAAAGAACTCCTCTTTACAGCCAGAACTGCTCCGGATCTAATTGACCAACTCTTAGCCTATGAACCACAAGTTGACCCTATCTTTCAAAGATAAAATGGTCTGATGATGATCGTGGTAAGAAGCGTCGAATAAATCTGGATCTTAACCTTTAATTTTCCTGTAGAATTTCAGCTAATCAGGTACTATCTTCTAAACTCTTTTTCTACTGTTTAAAGACATTGGGGACAATGTCTCATTTAGGTTTGGGGGTGAGGAATAGTTAATAGTACTTGTTTGTATTGTGTTTTTAGTTTTAGTCCAAAATTTTTCGAAAAATACAAAAAATTAAAAAATTTCAAAAATTACAAAAAATTTGCATTTTTATCAAAGGCATATTTAAGCTAGGTGATGGTTTGGTGTCTTCCTTCACTCACTACCTTTCTATAAGGAAAAGCTGTGAAGGCACCTAGATAATCATTCACCCGTAGCTTGTTGTGATAGACTAGTTTGTTGGACTTGTTGTTTATTCCTGACACCAAGCGATAATAAGAGCCTAAGAGGTTAGGGTACTTAAGTGAGCCTCGCTCCACCCTCCCCTGGGGAATCTACAACGGGAAGTCCATTCGACAGTTAGTCACACACCATGACCAGTAAAAATTATTTCTTTTTATGGTTTTGTTTTTATGTTGACTAAAAATGGGAATTGGTAAGAAATACTGTGTAAGGAATTTCCACTCCTGAGACGTATTTCAAACCCATTTTTCGAAATAAGTTAATTTTTTGTTTATTTCCTTTTGAATTATTTAATTTGTAAATTCTCCATAAACTGATTAAAAATGAATCTTCATATACTTAGTTGGCAGATATTATCAACATACATGGTAACATACGGACATAGGATAAAATTGAAAAGTTGTAATATTCAGTGCTATAGTTTAATTGGAGAAGCATCTAAAAAAGTGATGGAATAAAAAAAAAGTTTTACATTTGAGATCCGAGTTATTAAGTCTGTAAGGGTATTTTAATACCTAATGCCCTAAAACCAACTGGTTTGGGAGTCCTGGCCCACACTCCTCATGGATCAAAAAGATGCTGAAAAATAATATATATATCTGAAGTCTGAGTAATTAAGTCCTTAGGGGGTCTTAACACCTGATGCCCTAAAGCCAACTGGTTTAGGAGCCACCGACCTAAAGCTCGCTACATAGATGGAAGATATTGTATATAAATAAAAAAAATAGAAAAAAAATCAAAGAAAAAAAAAGATCAAAAAAATCAGAAAAATAGAAAATTCCATTACTACAAAAGATGTGAAATCTGATAAAACTTTAGGACAAAAAATATTATCTCTTATCAACTGCACTTATGACTGTTTATGGCAAAAATGAGTTGTTTAATATTTTGTTAACTGTGTATATAGGGAATTGTAAAAATAATCGGAGAATTTACTTATTTAGTAATTTAGAATGAAACAAAACAAACTAGTAACTTGGAGTAGAAGTTTCACCTAATTAGTCACTAACTTCTTTATTCTATTTTCTCTTGTCTTTTGCTTTTGTGTGCATTAGTTTCACTATTTTTTTTACTTTTATAAAATATTTGTGGGTATCATTGCTGTAAACCCTCACGAGACTACAACTCGTCCACTAGGGACACCTAGGGGTTTAAAGGCTTGTTGCATATGCTAAATGCAATCGTGATCCCTACGATAGTGGCTTAGTTAAAATTTTATTATGTTATTTTATTTTGCCCGAGGACTAGCAAAATGTTAGGTTTGGGGGTGTGATGAGTGATAAATGTATCATTATTTCCCACTCATTTAACTTAATATTTTGTATAGTTTCTTGAGTTTTGTGAATATTTTGATGTGTTTTGTGTTATTTTGTAGATAAATAAAGTTTCAGGACATTCTGGAGGTGATTTGAAGCAAAACTGTGAAATTTGGTGAATTTGGCAAAAATGGTATTTTGGTAATTTTGGGCGTCCCGACACAAAGGGTATTTTGGTAATTTTGGAATCCCGACACCAAAATAAAAGTTTCAATACATTCTGGAGGTGATTTGGAGCAAAACTGTGAAATTTGACAAAAAGAGTATTTTGGTAATTTTGGGCGTCCCGACATCGAGGGTATTTTGGTAATTGCACCACCATGCCACATGTCAAAAATTCAACGAGCCGTCTTTTTTAGCCACCATGCCACGTGTCGACATTCAGCGATCCAAAAAAAATAATAATTAAATAATTAAATAATTAAAAAATAAAAATCATAAAAATAATAAAAAATTAGATTTTTTTGCCTATAAATAGATTTGAATTTTTAGTTTCAAATTTACCAATCCTCTGTAAATACTTAAATAAAAGAGAGTTCTTCTTATTTTCTTCTTATATTCAGTTTTATTTACGCTTTGTAGTAGTAATTCTATCCATCTATGAGGGGGTAACTTCTCTATGCTGAGGTAATAAGGTAATACTTTTACTTTTGCTATTTAGATTAATCTCCCTTAAAAATAATATATAAACTATTTAAAATCTGAATTAATAAAGGAGACCGCCATTTTCGGACGGTTGGTTATTAAATTTAATCTGGTTAAACCTGACTTAATGAGGATACCGCCATACTGGACGGTTGGTTTAAGTTTATATTTCTGTTCCGCCTTATGGCTGATATATTGAATTTGACTTAATCAGGATACCGCCATTCGGACGGTTGGTTTAAAATATCACAAGATTATATATTATTTTATGGGAGATATCTAAATAGTGAATAGTAGAAGTTAATTCCTTTTACCTTAGCATTTCTTTTTATTACTTTTCAGCAATTTCATTTTATGTCTTTTAAGTTTATATCAGCTTTAGTTATGTGTTGTAACAAAGTTAAATATCTAGGGTTGTGATAAAATCTAATATTACCGATTTAAAAAAGGGTTAGATTATAGTTTGGGTACTAAAAGAATTATTTGTTGAGTCATAACCTTAATGCCTTTTTATTAACTGATCACTAATAAAATTGATTAGATAAAACTTAAAATGAACTAGACATAGGGATTTTAAGTTAAAGACCTTATACTCAACAACCCACGATCTTCTTTAATGATAGATAAACATTTAATAGATTTCCTTACAGGAAAGGAATATACCTGTTGGGCGGGGGTAATCAATAATTGGAATTCAATCTTAATGAATCTAGGTAATTTAATTGACATAGACATATGGTTCAATTTGATTATTCTAGGTATTTGTAAATGACCATCGGAAGAGGCTTTTACTTAATTTAGTGTTCCAGATTAATAATTCAATATTTTACCTAACTATGATATAATCACTTCATCTTTTAATGATATTAGAAGATTCACAACCCTAGATCTTTGAGTCTTTTATTTTCCTTAGTATTTTCTTTTGTCTTTTTATTTATTTACTTATTTAGCAAATCTAGAAATCAAATCAATCAAGCAATCAATTCCCTTCTCTTTATAATTAGATATATGTAATTAAATAGTATCAACAATTAATAACAACAGTATGAATTAAGTCCTCGTGGGATCGATATTTTATACTACTTGAACGATACGTGCGCTTCCGTTATACGTGTGTGTTTACGCCGGTCAGTGTCTGATAATTGCGAAGATAAAATTAAATTCATTAGGGATGGCTTGAGTAAGGAGTCTGTAGATAATATATCTTCTACTCTTGAGACGCATCCCAGTGGATATGTACACATAGCCATTCGCAAATTACATACACAATTTCAAAACGAAAGACAACAGTTAAGTCTTGGGAATCTGACTCAAAAAGACCCTGTTTGCCAATTTATAAGAAAATTGGATGTGAAGCTTGTCCCTGACGCATAGACGTCAATCAAGCCGTTACTTTTCTTGTAAATATTATATCTCTTTGTCTTTCTTAATAATTATAATTTGTTTTGTTGTTTTCTTTTATTTTCTCCGACAGGATCCAGACCTTTTTGACTATCACGATTTATTTTACTATTAACTAATAATTGTCATTTGGCAGGTACTAGTGCTATTATTTTACTCACATTTTTCAGGTCTTATAAATTCAACTCATCATTGCACTTTTGAAGACATCCAGAGTAAAACATGGAAGCCACTTCAAGAAGACGAGTTGAAAATATCTGTGTGTTTTGCGGTAATAGTGTTGGTACTAAGTCACAATACGTAGAAGCAGCACAAGATTTGGGTCGAGTCTTAGCTGCAAGAAATATGCACTTAGTATATGGCGGAGGCAATCTTGGACTAATGGGGATCGTTTCAAATGCCGTACAGGAATGAGGCAGTCACATTTTGGGAATCATCCCAAAACCCTTGGCAAAGACAAATCTTATTGAACCATCAAACGGAGAGGAACTGATCGTGTCAGGTATGTCTGAACGATTGATTGAAATGATTAACCGTGTTGATGCTTTTATTGCTTTGCCAGGTGGCTTGGGCACATTGGAGGAAATTTTTATAGTGTTATCTTGGGCGAACCTGAACATACACCAGAAACCGCTTGGACTGTACAACGTTGAAGGATTTTATGAATTTCTTTGTGTGTTTTTTGATGATGCTCGGAGAAATGGGTTCGTGTCAAACCTTTAAAAGAACTCCTCTTCACTGCCAGAACTGCTCCGGATCTAATAGACCAACTCTTAGCCTATGAACCACAAATTGACCCTATCCTTTCAAAAATAAATTGGTCCGAGGACGATCGTGGTAAGAGACGTCGGATTAATCTGGATCTTAACCTTTAATTTCCTATAGAATTTCAGCTAACCAGTATTATCTTCTGAACGCTTCTTCGTGTTTAAGACATTGGGGACAATGTCTCATTTAGGTTTGGGGGAGGGAATTAGTTGATTAGTACATTGTTTTTAATCTGTGTGTTGTTTTTATTTTTAGTCCGAAATTTTTTCGAAAAATACAAAAAAAAAATTGAAAAATTTTCAAAAATTACAAAAATATTTTGCGTTTTTGTGTTTTTATTTTGACTAAAAATGTGAAATTGGTAAGAGATAGCTGAGTAAGGAGCTTACACTCCTGAGACGTATCTCAAACCTATTTCGGAACAAGTTAATTTTTGTTTATTTCCTTTTGAATTATTTAATTTGTGAATTCTCCATAAAACTGACTAAAATGGATCTTCATATGCTCAGTTGACAGGTATTATCAACATACATAGAACATACGGACATGAGCTAAAATTTAAAAGTTTGTAATATTCAGTGCTCTAGTTTAATTGGAGGAAGCATCTCAAAAAGCAATGGAGTAAAAAAAATAAAAAAATTGGAGATCCGAGTTATTAAGTCTGTAAGGGTGTTTTAACACCTAGTGCCCGAAAGCCAACTGGTTTGAGAGTCACTGGCCCAAAGCTCGCTACATGGATCAAAGATGCTGCAAAAAATATATATATCTGAAGTCTGAGTAATTAAGTCCGTAGGGGTGTCTTACACCTGGTGCCCTAAAGCCAACTGGTTTGGGAGTCACCGACCCAACACTCGCTACATAGATGGAAGATATTGTATATAAATAAAAAAAAATAAAAAAAAATCAGAAAAATCCGAAAATTATTCCATTGCTGCAAAAAGGTGTGAATTCTGATAAAACTTTAGGACAAAAATATTACTCTCTTATCAACTACACTTATGACTGTTGTGGGCAAAAATGAGTTGTTTAATATTTTGTTGGCTATGTATATGGAGAATGGTAAATATAATCAGAGAATTTACTTATTCAGTAATTTAGAATGAAAGAAAACAACTAGTAACTTGGAGTAGAAGTTTCACATGATTAGTCACTAACTTCTTTATTTTCTTTTCGCTTGTCTTTTTGCTTTTGTGTGCATTAGTTTCGCTACATTTTTTACTTTTGTAAAACGTTTGTGGGTATCGTTGCTGTAAGCCCTCACGAGACTATAACTCGTCCACTAGGGACACCTAGGGGTTTAAAGGCTTGTTGCATATGATAAATGCAACCGTGATCCCTACGAAAGTGGCTTAGTTTAATTTTAATTGTTTCTTGTATTTTATTTTGTTGTTTTGCTCGAGGACTAGCAAAATGTTGGGTTTGAGGGTGTGATGAGCGGAAAATATATCAATATTTACCGCCCCTTTTACTTAATATTTTGTTTAGTTTCTCGTGTTTGATGAACGTTTTGACGTGGTTTAGTTTATTTTCCAGATAAAATAATATTGGGACACAATGAAATCATTTAGGATGAAATATGGGTCAAATAAGGGCAAAAAATTGGAGTTGACATATTAATTTTGGAGATTGGAAACTTGAAAGGGCGTTTTAACGAAGTGCAGTTTTGGAAATTCCAGTTTTTTGCATCTGTCGTATTTTGGGTATAACATTTTACTCCAATATCGGATTGAGCTGATTCAAGTTCCAGATTAAAGAAGACTCAAAGATCTACAACTTTGAAAGACAAAATAATTTCGAATTCTGAAGATTCATGCCCGAAATTGATGAACCATCCAGAAGTGTGTTGTGTGTAATTATTAAAGTCATTTTCAATCATTTTCAAAGCAAAAAATAAATTAAAAAATAAATAATAAAAATTATCAAATCACCACCAAACATGATAAGAAATTAGTGAGCAATTAATAATGGATTTGGTGGAGCAATTAGTGGAGCAATTAATAATGGATTTGGTGGATGATTTGATGGAGGCAAAATTTTGCCTATAAATACCAAGTCATTTCATTTATAAAATTCATACTTTCTTCTAAGGAATTCCTTAAGAATACTAAGAATATTGTATCTTGTTTGTTTATTTACAACTTTCAGTAATTAATTTCTGCTTTCGCACTTTCCTTTCTTTACTTTTCAGCTTTCACTTTCCGTAATTTACTTTTACGCACAATACTTTTCTTTCTTTAATTTTCAGTTTTTACTTTTCAGTAATGAGGAGGTAACTTCCCCCTGCTAGGGTGAAAGGTAATTCTTTTACTATTGCTATTTAGATTAATCTCCCTTTAATATAATATATTCACTATTTAAAATTTGACTTAAAAAGGATACCGCCAGATTGGTCGGTTGGTAATTAAATTTTCTTATCGCCTATATGGCAGGTTTATTTGGCTCCGGCTTAATGGCTGGTTGGACTTAATTTGACTTAATTAGGATACCGCCTATATGGCTGGTTGGTAATGTTATCACAAGTTTATATATTATATTATGGTAGATATCTAAATTAGTAGTAGTAAAAGTTGATCCTTTTGCCTTAGCATTTTATTTTATATTATGCAATTTACTTTACCGCAATTACTTTTCAGTATTTTTTACTTTATGTCTTTTAAAGCCCTAGTTATGTGTTGTAACTAAATTAGTTATCTGGGGTTGTGATGACTTTTAATATCACCGGTTTATAAGGGGTTAGATTATAGTTTGGGTAATATAAAGATTTATTTATTGAGTCTTAATCTTAATGTTTTTTCATTAACTGGCCATTATAAAATTGAACTGGGAAACTTAAAATGAACTAGACATAGAGATTTTAAGTTTAAGACCTTAGACTCAATAGCCCACGATCTTCTTTGAGGATAGATAACCCTTTAATAGATTTCCTTACAGGATAGACATATATCTGTCGGGCAGGGGTAGCCATAATTGGAACTTAAACTTAATGAATCCAGATAATTTGGTTGACATAGACATATGGTTCAATTGGGTTAAACTGGGTATTTGTGTCTGACCATCGACAGAGGCTTTCACATAATTTAGTGTTTAATAAATCAATATATTACCCAACTATAAAATAACCACTTCATCTTTAAAATGATATTGGAAGAAATCACAACCCTAGATAGTTTTTTATTATTGAATTTTCTTAAAATCTACTTTCGAACAATTTTATTTACTTGTTTTTAAATTTAGAATTGTCACCATTACAAATCAATCAATCAACACTGTTAGATACTAGTAAAAATTTGACCTCATAAAATTAATAGCTTAGGTATTAAGTCCTCGTGGGATCGATACTTTTTATACTACTTGAACGATACGTGCGCTTGCGTTATACGCGTGTGTAAGCACCGGTCAATGTTCAAGTTCGTCCAAGATAGCACTATAAAAATCTCCTCCAATGTACCCAAACCACCTGGCAAAGCAATAAATGTTGTACAATTATGACCCATAGTATCACTATTTGTACAGATCATGGTGTTGGTTTACAAATTAACTATGTGACAAATGAAATTGCCCTTTTATCATTTGTAATTGGATTACCTAGATGTATAAATGATATAAGGTCCATATGATTAGTTCTGGATTGAGATGATATGAGACAATATCAATCCATAAAGGTTTAATCATTAAATATCCCTAGTCAGAGTATTATCGAGATTGGACATCGATAATGCGTAAAAGTCTAGTATTACACTTATGCGCGTTGTGGGAGCATAACGACATAGTTCTCATATATTTAGGTATAGGATAGTCATGCAAGTGTAATAGGAGGTTGTGTTTACCGATGGTACGGAAACAGCTTCGCTCTGGATAGACCCCTCGGAATTCCATTGGTAGTATGACTATGTGTCTATGGAAGTCCGAATCAGGGTAGGTGTATTTGGTCTTAACCTGAGACTTGCACCGCTAATACTTGCGACAATCAATATACTTTGGTTTTGATCATCCAGGGCTTTAACAGGTTATGTGTATGCCTCTTCTGGGTATATTGAGAATCGTAGTGTATTGGGTGTGATGTCAAGACGGAAGTATCACTCCAGTCATAGTGGAGATGATGATCACGTAGGATACTCTGCAGCTATCGGGATATTATGACTAGGTCATGTTTATCCGATTATAGAGACTAGTTACTGGAGATCCGATATGTGCTTCGTACGGGGCAGACACAATTCCAGCCCCAGGCCTTGCACGTGATATCCGATACTGGATCGTAATACTTAATACTACGTATACTACGGCTGATATAGATCATATATTCCTAGAAGATATTTCTGGAGAATTGGGTAGGCACGGTGCTTTGCTAGAAGCCAACCATGTCTTGTTAATCGGTAAAAATGTAGTACTAGGTACGTACGTGTTCGGATAGTCCGACGACCAGATTTACTGCCAACATATCCGGGGATCTCATGGGTCGCTTCCCGAAGATTCACCGATGACGTATGACTCACACTTTATTAATCTGGGATTAATTATAAAAGAGAGAAAAATAATCTGGGATTAATTACAGAGATATTTTATCTGGGATAAAATATTATTAAAAGAGTGAGAACGATTAATTTGGAATTAATCGATAAAATAATATATTCGATATATTATACGAAATTAGATTTCGACGCGGAATTAAAATTAGATTTTAATTCGGGCGAACGAGTTAATTTAGAATTAATTCGCTAGCGACGTGAATAGCAATTTTGCTAGGCATAATTATTTAGATAAATTTGATTTAATTACGTCGCAACAGAAAATTCGTTAATTCGGAATTAGCGAACCCGAGCCCGGGAGTGTTTGCGGGCCCACTCGCATTTCGAATTCAAGTGCGGCCCACAAGTCACATCAAGCGTCAAATCATTAGTCACTTTGATTGATGTGATGTCTAGTCACTTTGAGTGATGTGTCAACTAGTCACTTTGAGTGATTGATGGTGGTGGTTGGATGGCTTTAATACTTGTACCTTTTTTTACTTTGGAAATTCAATTTGGTATATGTTTATTATTGATTTTGGAAATCAATACACAACTAACACATTTTCTCTTTCTCTCTTCAAAACTCTCGGCCAGGGCCATTTACTTCTCCAAATATTCTGCAAATGCCGAGTACAAGGAGAAGCAAAGGGAAAGATTTGCGGCAAATTTTTCCGAGGTGCTAGCACACATTAGGAGTCTTCCGAATGTGATAGGGAAACTCACCCGTGGGCATGGGATGCACACCAAGCTTGGAGCTTGAAGGACCGAAAATTGGAGCACAAAATGAAGTCAATGCCGAGAACCTTGGAGGAAAAGCTTGAAGATTTTATTGTTCCTCGCATCGCAAAAGCCGATCAATGTAAGTATGATTCTGCCATACCTCTTTGAGTATTCACAAATGTGTTTCTTGCTTGAAATCGATCTTGGACTAATCTAGAAACCCAACAATGGTATCTTGAGCCATTTTGAGCATGAAATTGAAATTAGGGTAAAATTGGGTAAATTGAATTTGAGCATGTTTGAGTGAAATTACTTGTTTGAGCATGCTTGTTAATGGATGACTTGGAGTTTTTTGTGATCAATTTTGTGAAAAATGGATTGGATCAATTTTTCCCCATAAGTTGGCTTGGCCGAAACATATTGGTGCTCTAACGTCATGGAATATTTTGATTTTGATCATTGGATGAGTTGAAATCATTAGGGAAATGTTGATTTAGGATTCAATTGGATTGAAATCGAATCGGACAATAAAAACCCTAAAATGTCGTGACTTGTATGCATGGAAAATGATTGATTTTTGATTCAAATGTGTTGGACATGTTTTTTATGATAATAAGCATAATTTGTTGGGTTTCTAGTTAGTCCTAAGGATCAATTCAAGCAAGAAATCATGTGCGAATACAACAAAGAAGCATGGCGGAATCATACTTACATTGATCGGCTTTTGCGATGCGAGAAACAACAAAAAAAACTTCAAGCTTTCCTTTCATGGTGCTCTCGGTTTTGCTCCTCCAATTTGGGCTCCGTTTGCTCGGCCAAGCTCCAAGCTTGGGTGTACATTCCATGCCCACGGGTGGGTTTTCCTATCACCTTCGCAAGACCCCGAATGTGTGCTAGCACCTTGGAAATTTTGCCAAAAAATTTCCTAAGCTTCTCCTTCATCTCATGGTTTTGACAGAAAAATGAAGGAAGAAAAAGAGGCCCTTGGCCGAGAAAGAGAAGAGAGTGAAAGGAGAGAATGTGTTGTGTGTTAGTTAATTGATTTCCAAAATCAATTAAAACATATACCAAATTTTTGAATTTCCAAAAGTCAAAAAGGTACGAGCATTAAAGCTATCCAACTACCACCATCAATCACAAGAGATAAGTTGTCACATCACTCAAAGTGACTAGACATCGCATCAATTGATTGACTAGTGATTTGACGCTTGATGTGACTTGTGGCCCGCACTTGAATTCGAAATGCGAGTGGGCCCGCAAACAAATTTTCGAATTAACGAATTTTCCATTGCGCCGTAATTAAATAATTATGCCTAGCAAAATTATTATTCATGTCGCTAACGAATTAATTCTAAATTAACTCGTTCGCCCGAATTAAAATCTAATTTTAATTCCGCGTCGAAATCCAATTTCGTATAATATATCGAATATATTATTTTATCGATTAATTCCAAATTAATCGTTCTCTCTCTTTAAATAATATTTTATCCCAGATAAAATATATCTGCAATTAATCACAGATTAATTTTTTCTCTCTTATTAATTAATCCAGATTAATAAAGTGCGAGTCATACGTCATCGGTGAATCTTCGGGAAGCGACCCATGAGATCCCCGGAAATGTTGGCAGTAAATCCGGTCATCAGACTATCCGAACACGTACGTACCTAGTACTACGCTTTTACCGATTTACAAGACATGGTTGGCTTCTAGCAAAGCACCGTGCCTACCCAATTCTCCAGAAATATTCTTACCGGAATATGTGATCTATATTAGGCGTAGTATACGTAGTATTGCGTATTACGATCCAGCATCAGATGTCACGTGCAAGGCCTGGGGCTGGAATCGTGTCTGCCCCGTACGAAGCACATATCGGATCTCTGGTAACTAGTCTCTATAATCGGATAAACATGACCTAGTCATAATATCCCGATAGCTGCAGCATATAAGAGCATCAGTTCCGTATCCTATGTGATCATCATCTCCACTATGACTGGATTGATACTTCCTTCTTGAGATCACACCCAATACACTACGATTCTCAATATACCCAGAAGAGGCGTACACAGAACCTGTTAAAGCCCTGGACGACCAAAACCAAAATATATTGATTGTCGCAAGTATTAGCAGTGCAAGTCTCAAGTTAAGACCAAATACACCTACCCTGATTCGGACTTCCATAGACACATAGTCATACTGCCAATGGAATTCTGGGGGGTCTATCCAGAGCGAAGCTGTTTCCGTACCATCGGTAAACACAACCTCCTATTACACTTGCATGAGTATCCTATACCCAAATATATGAGAACTATGCCGTTATGCTCCCACAACGCGCATAAGTGTAATACTATACTTTTACGCATTATCGATGTCCAATCTCGATAATACTCTGACTAGGGATATTTAATGATTAAACCTTTATGGATTGATACTGTCTCATATCATCTCAATCCGGAACTAATCATATGGACCTTATATCATTTATACATCTAGGTAATCCAATTACAAATGATAAAAGGGCAATTTCATTTGTCACATAGTTAATTTGTAAACCAACACCATGATCTGTACAAATAGTGATGCTATGGGTCATAATTGTCCAACATAATTAATTGTGTAAATTGATGTTTTGGAAATGTTAATTTGGTTAATTAATTATGGCATACACTTTAGGTTAATTAAATTATGAAATTTGGAATTTTGGTAATTTAATTAATTGGGCCAAATTTGGAATTGGGCTTGTAAAGTTGTAATTGGGCTTAATGGGCTTGGTTGGGCCAAGTTTGGTTTAGGCTAATTGGTTGGATTCAATTGGGCCCAAAACCATATCCATAAAGTCCAATTATGACTTAATGGACCTTTAATATTAATTGGGCCTAAATTGGTTTCTTGGCAAATAAGGGTGATTCCTTAAATGGGCTTTGGTATTTGGGTTTGACCCATATTGACCAAAAGTCCATGCCTTATGAAATTAATTAAAAGCCCATTGGACTTTAATTAAATTAACATTGGATGTTAATTGGACTTTGAGACCCGTAACGATTAGTTTGGAATCTAAGTCGTAAAGGCACATTAAAAGTGTAATTATTTAATTTAGAATTAAATATAGAATTAGTATTAAATACAAATTAAATTGGATTTAATGTTGTAGTTTAATATAATTCAAGAATTCGTACTTTGAGTACTTATTCGCAAAACGAGTTTGACTCGCGCAAAATCAAATCGTTGTTTGAACATTGGATGGTCATTAATTTTCGGATTAATTAATTAGATTAGATTGATTGATAACATGCTTTGTGTGAATACATGGATGCGATGTATGAATAATGCATATCAGATGGATAAACATTAAGCTTAAGACTAATAGCTCAAACTGAATTAATCAGTTGAGACTTATATATGGCATTGTTGTCTGGGACACATTAAACAAGACTCGTATATCCACACTTTTGAAGAATGGATACTAGGACGGATTTGATACTATTCAAATGATGTCTATGAACCTAGTTTATTAGGCAAAGTGCCTGAAATACTTTTTACTTGGTAAAAGTGTAAGTTCCACCGATATGTTAGCCATTGTTCATAGTGACGTAATTGGGTCCATGTCTAGCTAGGCTACATGTGGATATGAATGTTTCGTGACCTTTACGGATGTGGCATCGCGTTATGGTTATGTGTTTCTTTTGAAACATGAATCGAAAACTTTTGATTAATTCAAAGAGTTTCGTCACGAAGTAGACAAACAGATCGGCTAAAGTATTAAACGTCACGGTTAGACCATGATGGAAAATACTTAAGCAATAAGTTTCTCATATACTTGAAAGAGTATAGTATTCTTTCAATGAGGACTCCTTCCGAAACACGTCAGCTTGACGGTGTGTCCGAACAGAGAAACCAAATTTTGTTGGACATGATAAGGTTAATCATGAGTCGCTCTGAGCTACCATTTCCTTCAAGGGATACGTTTAAACAGTTCAAAACTTATTTTGAATAAGGTTCTACAAAATCTGTTTGACAGATTTCATATTAGATATGAACAGGAAAGAAACCGGGTTTTCTCATTCCTGGAGATTTGGGAATGCTGGACATACGTTTGGATGATACCAAACTATAACCCAAATCGGATAAGTGCCTAAGTTGTAGGTTATCCTAGGGAAACCAAAAGTATATTACTTATACAACTCACATGAGAACAATTTAATTGTTGCTCGCCATGCGGTCTTCCTAAGAGGAATACCTATATGCAGTGGTAAGTGGGAGGAAAGTAAAACTCGATGAAAATCGAAGTAATACTATTCTAGGTGACCGGCGTAAACACACACGTATAACGCAAGCGCACGTATCGTTCAAGTATTATAAAAATATCGATCCCACGAGGACTTAATTCCTACTGTTGTTATTAATTGTTGATACTATTTATTTACAGGTATCTAATTATAGGAAGAAGGGAATTGATTGCTTTTGGTTGGTTGAATGTGGATTTGCTAAGTAAAATAAAAATAGACTCAAAAGAAAATACTAAGGAAAATAAAATAAAAGACTCAAGGATCTAGGGTCGTGACTCCACACAATTTTATTATAAAGATGAATTGACTCTCTTATTTATGTGTAATAAATTAATTTGCTAACCTGGAACACGGAAAATTGCAAGAGCCTATGTCGATGGTCAGACGCAAATACCAGTATAACCCAATTGAACCATATGTCTATGTCAACCAAATTACCTGGATTCATTAAGATTAAGTTCCAATTATGGCTACCCCCGCCCGACAGGTATATATCTATCCCGTAAGGAAATCTATTAAAGGGTTATCTATCCTCAAGAAAGATCGTGGGCTATTGAATCTAAGGCTGAAACCTAAAATCCCTATGTCTAGTTCATTTTAAGTTTACCAAATCAATCTTATTGGTGATCAGACAACAAGAAGCATTAAGCTTAAGACTCAATAAACAAACTAAAGAATTACCCATAATAAAGAAAATCAATTATTAAGTGTGTGGATATTGTGTTTCATCACTTCCCTAGAATAAAAATAAAATGATGGGGTTAGAGGATCCACATTTAATATTTCTTATCTAGGAATCTCACTTATTATAAAATATAAATTATTTTATATTCTACTTTCTTAGGAATTAATAATGTTAAACATTTAAAACCAGCCATATAGGCGGTAATCCATTTAGTCCAATTACACCAGCCTTATAGGCGGTAATTATCTGTCACATAAAGACCAGCCATATAGGCGGTAAAATAATTTATATTTAACCCGACCATATAGGCGGTAATAAATTCTGACATTAATTAATCCGGTTAAATTATAATTTATAAATTATAGTTAAGTGAGATTTACCTAGATAATTATATTAAATGTTTCACCTTTTACCCCAGCAGAAATTTAACTACAAAACATAAAAGAAAAGAGAAGAAGAATAATAACTATTATTACTACTGAAAATTAAAATACATAAATTAAATATTATTTATTTTTGCAAAAACTAGATGCAATCCTCTAAAAACAGGGAAAAGCTCCCAAGGAAAGCACACCGAATGAAGTGAAGAAGGCCTGAATTTATAGGCAAAATCGGCTTCTGGCGTCGCGACGCCAAGCTCCGAGCCCTTCGCGATGCTGGACATTGTGGACATGGCACGCTCTGGTTCGTCGGCTCAGATTCTGGATAAGGTGATAAGGTGACACGTGGCAAGGTGGTTGGGATCTCAATTATTATGATACGTGGCAGCTTCTGATTGGTCGGTTCAGATTCTTATCCGCCACGTGTCAGATAAGGATAAGTCAGTCAATAATTGATGCTGACGCGGCGCTGATGTGGCGCTGATGTGGCGACACGTGGCAATTTAACTGTCGGCACCATAGAATCGCGACATGTGGCACGCTGTGATTGGTTGATGATGACGTGGCAACCACATGGCACTTTGACTTGGTCAACAGGTGATGTGGATGATGATGTGGTAATAACGTGGAGTGACATGTGGCGACACGTGGCGATGGCGACTGTCGGCACCGTAGGATGATTACACGTAGCACGGCGCATGTTAGTACATCAGCTGTGATGGTGACATGTGGCACGGAGTATGTTAGCAAAGTCAAACTTTTCTTAGATTCTGACACGTGGACCCGGTGCACGTTAGCACTGTTCGGCACATGTTAGGCGTCGCGACGCGGAAAATTACCAAAATGCCCTTTTTCCAATTTTCACTATTTTGCTCCCAATTTGCTTCCAGTGCTTTCCAAACTTCATTTATCTGCAAAATAATAATAAAACACATCAAAACGTTCACAAAACCCAAGAAACTATACAAAATATTAGGTTAAATGAGTGGGAAATAGTGATATAAATACCACTCATCACTAGGCACCGATTCCTAATGGAACACAGATAGTTCATCAAGGATGAAACTATACTAATAATCTTCGAATACACAAGAACCGCGTAAGTCGGAGAGAGTCAGAAAACAACCTGGGAGGTATGGGTTTCTGATCTCACCTCATAAAGATGTCAATATTATTGAGGAATATGAACTGACTACGTATGAGGAAGTGATACAAGGTATCGACTCCCAATTATGGCAAAGTGCCATGAAGTCCGAAATGGATTCCATGTATATCAACTAAGTTTAGATACTAGTTGAAGTACCGCAAGGCATTGTGTCTAATGGTACTATATAAGTCTTCAAGGAAGACATACATGGAAGACAACATACAACGTACTAAGCTAGGCTTGTAGCGAAAAGGTATCGTTATCTACATTGTGTCGATTACGACAAAACCTTTTACTCGTTGCCATGGTTAAATCCATTTGGATAATGCTTGTTGATGTTGCATGTTTCATTCATGAAATATGGCAGCTGAACGTCAAAATCGCTTTCCTTAAATGGAAACCTTTTGGAGGATGTTTACAACATCCTGACGGTTTTGTCGTACCAAAACGAGCAAACAAGGTTTGCAAGTTATACCAAAATGAAAATGATTCTTGTGTATATAAGGAGGTTAGTGGGAGCGCACTGACAATGAATGTCCTAAATAAATGATGACATATCATTTCTTGGAAATGATAATCCCATAATAAAATCGGTGAAAGCTTGGCTTTCAAGAAAATTCTCCGTAGAATTCTTGGGAGAGACAACTTTTATTCTAGGAATAAAGATCTAATGGGATAGATCTAAAGGTTGTTGGCTCTCTCCGAGAACTCGTACAATGAAATAAAGGTACGCGACCTGGTGTCTCATATGCTTTGAGCATATTGAGTCACAATCGGGCCAATCCATGTGATAGTCACTGGATTGATGTTAAGAACATCCTTAAGTATCTTAGATGATCCAAGGATGCTTTCTTATACTATGGAGAATGAGAACTTGAAGTGACTGGGTTCACCGTTGCAAGTTTCCTAACCGATAAAAACGACTATAAGTCATAACAAAGGTACTATAAAGTTTGAATAACGGAACAGTGAGCTGGAAATCTTCCAAGCAAGATACTGTTACCGAATAAACAACAAAAGCAGAATATTGATGCATCTGAGGCAGCAATAGAAGCCTTTTGGATTGATAATAATCCTAATCAGATTAGGAGTAGTTCTGTTAGCAGCTGAGCTAGGCTTCAGCACAGGTTAAATAATTAATAGTCTCATCAATGATCCAGATATATACTTCAATTATTCATCTGATTCGTTCGGATCATACATCGTGGCGATGTGATGATCGAATAAATCACATCAAATGATAACCAAGCAAATCTGCTGACGAAAGTATTTTCTCAGCAGAAATTTGAGCGAACCGTACATAGTCGGGTGTATGACACTTGAGTGATTGGCTATAGGCCAAGTGGGAAATTGTTGGATAATTATAACCCATAGCATCACTATTTGTATAGATCATGGTGTTGTTGTACAAATTAACTATGTGACAAAGGAAATTGCCCTTTTATCATTTGTAATTGGATTACCTAGATGTATAAATGATAGAAGGTCCATATGATTAGTTTCGGATTGAGATGATATGAGACAGTATCAATCCACAAAGGTTTAATCATGAAATATCCCTAGTCAGAGTATTATCGAGATTTGACATCGATAATGCGTAAAAGACTAGTATTACACTTGTGCGCGTTGTGGGAGCATGACGGCATAGTTCTCATATATTTGGGTATAGGATACTCATGCAAGTGTAATATGAGGTTGTGTTTACCGATGGTATGGAAACAGCTTCGCTCTGGATAGACCCCTCGGAATTCCATTGGTAGTATGACTATGTGTCTATGGAAGTCTGAATCAGGATAGGTGTATTTGGTCTTAACCTGAGACTTGCACCGCTAATACTTGCGACAATCAATATACTTTGGTTTTGGTCGTCCAGAGCTTTAACAGGTTCTGTGTACGCCTCTTCTGGGTATATTGAGAATCGTAGTGTATTGGGTGTGATGTCAAGACGGAAGTATCACTCCAGTCATAATGGAGATGATGATCACGTAGGATACGGAACTGGTGCTCTTTTATGCTGCAGCTATCGGGATATTATGACTAGGTCATGTTTATCCGATTATAGAGACTAGTTACCAGAGATCCCATATGTGCTTCGTATGGGGCAGACACAATTCCAGCCTTAGGCCTTGCACGTGATATCCGATACTGGATCGTAATACGCAATACTACGTATACTACGTCTGATATAGATGACATATTCCTATAAGAATTTTTTGGAGAATTGGGTAGGCACGGTGCTTTACTAGAAGCCAACCATGTCTTGTTAATCGGTAAAAATGTAGTACTAGGTACGTACGTGTTCGGATAGTCCGACGACCAGATTTACTGCCAACATATCCGGGGATCTCATGGGTCGCTTCCCGAAGATTCACCGATGACGTATGACTCGCACTTTATTAATCTGGGATTAATTACGGAGATATTTTATCTGGGATAAAATATTATTAAAAGAGAGAGAACGATTAATTTGGAATTAATCGATAAAATAATATATTCGATATATTATACGAAATTAGATTTCGACGCGGAATTAAAATTAGATTTTAATTCGGGCGAACGAGTTAATTTAGAATTAATTCGCTAGCGATGTGAATAGTAATTTTGCTAGGCATAATTATTTAGCAAGTGGCGGCAGTGAGCAGATTTTTCTATTCACAGCCGAGAGGATAAGGTAGGTAAGGAAGAATGAAGTTTCGATTTGATTTTCCAAATGGTCTTCCGTGTTATATCTCGTAACTAACAAAGGCAAGAGTGAGCTTGACAACAATTTAGAGTTTCAATTGTCGCGCAAAGTTTTCTTCATTTTTTTCTTTCTGAGAGAGAAAAGAGATAAAGATGGAAGTTAAGGTTTTGGAAAAATGAGATTGAAAATAAAAAGAAAAATCTTTTTCCTTTTTATACCTAGGGTTTAATTTGTAATCAAATCACAAAAGTTCGGTCACCACGTCCATTTTGTAAGAAAATATTTTTATTAAATGTCTTCATAATGATATTATAATTGTTATTAATTAAAAGGATGTAACTACCATTCTTGTAATAATGAATTTTAAAATCAAATTTTAAAACCATTCACTCCCAAAAATGATATATTAATATTTAATATTTATAAGCCTTTTAAAAATAATAATAATAATAAATGATTATCTCAAAATCATTTATTTAAAGAAAACTTTTTATTAAATTTAACATAAAGTTCTATGTGTGACAAATATATTATTAATCACATTAGTAATAATAATATATGTGAGTATATAATTAGAGTATCCAATTATATTTAATTTGTTACAGTATATCGAGCTAGCAAGGGGACCAAATGGACCTGCAGTTCCGAGCTCTAATAATCCCAGAATATTAATTAAACTCTTTAATTAAATATTCTGAATTATTAACTTTAGTTATTCCACTAATAACGTAAAGTTGCACTCTCGTTTGCCGTAGATATATTATATAAGCCGAACTACGTCGGTTTCCATCGATATAGTCATTACATATGGATTAACTCTTTAAGAGTATCTCATAATTAGAGTCAGGGTCAAAATATCTGTTATACCCCTCTCATTATTTTTACCTTAATTACCATTGATTCTCTAATGAACGATTTATTCATTACTATTATGAATATTTATCTTTCTATTCGTAATCGAAATATTTGAGTGCTCTAATAATTCAAGTATCGAATCAACCCTTAAGGAAGATACTCATCTACTTCTCGTAAGAATGAGTGAACTCCATATCTATGTAAGATGTCCACCGCTACACACCAAACCATGTCCCCAAAGTACGTAGCTATTGGTTGGGATTTATACACCAACCTCACATTTGTAAATCAAATGACATAGTCTGCCATGCATGAAGTCGTAGTACACTCAAGATTCATATCAATCCATATATAACTATCTAGTATATTGAAATGAATTTCTTTATTTAATGAATATTATAAGAAATTCATTTCTATCTGGATCCAGTCTTATATGATCACATCATATAATGTGCCTCCATTCTCATGTCATCACATGGACGATCACAGATCAAGGTCGTTATACATTTTATCAAATGGACCACAGCTATAGATAAATCACAAATAAAGTACATGGTTTATTTGCTCTCTATAAACTATTTTAGATTACTAATTTCAAACTTAAATCATCTCGTGTATGGCACTCATGCACTAAGCCTGAAGGTACATAAATAATTAAGGGTAAACTAGACAATTTATAACATGCGATTTAAATCAAAACAATTGATAAATGAATAATGCATTTTTTATTTTAAACAAAAGGTCCCGTTTACAAATTACATGATGCTTTAGGGCATATATCCCAACAATTTCTGCTAATTTATAATTAATAAAATTTTAAAAAGTAGATAAATGTAAAATGTTTAACTTTACTTATTTCAACATTTATATATTATAAGATACTCTTAGTGCGTAAACCCCAACAAATACAAAGATTTATTTGTGGTATATTTTGGTATTTGCACCAAAAGCTTGTTATTTCGCCCTGGTGTGAACATTGGTTAATCATGTTGGGAAAAAATAAACAACATTATTAATGGTTCTAGAGGGTCTTGACTATGGGTGACAACAAGACGGATATGATAATATGTCTCGTACAATCAACAGGTACGAAAATTATTCTTTTACCGTTCAAGTCTTCGTTCACACGAATATTTTTCTTCTATTTGAATGGAGATACCAGTACCCATAATTGACATGTCCAATCAAAGGTTATAAGAAATTATCCGCTAACCCGCTATAACTTACCGGGCCCCATCCGCACAAGGATTTTTGTCATCCTTAGTCCTAACATAGAAAATCACCATAAATTTCTAACTCTTCTCTTTAAAACACTTCTCAAATATGTAGCCCTAATATTATTTTCGAGACAATAAAGTTGATATCTACACTATTAAATTTTAAACAAAATTATTAATTTGATTTTCTATCATTAAATAATGACAATTATACTTAAAACGAAGAGTATTCAACTTGAAACTTCTAAAATAAATAAGATACTGGGTATTTGAAATGTTTATGTTACTTGTTAGAAGTTTAAATTCAATTGTATTTTTTTCAACCTATAACATATATTAATTATTAAATTTATCTCTCTATTATTATTGATTAATTTTATATATATATATATTTTTTTCGGTGGTTGTGTAGTTGAGTTGAGCTTCATTCAAAGTTCTGCTGGAGTAGTAAATGGTGTGAAAAATCTTTGCTTTGTGTTGTCCCAAAACTGCACCTACAGCAAAATCACTAGCATCACACATTACTTCAAATGGAAGGGTCCAGTCTGGTGCTACAATGATGGGGGCAGAAATCAGCTTTTGTTTTAAGATCTCAAAAGCTTCCTGGCATTCTTTAGTGAAGTTGAAAGGCACATCCTTCTTCAGAAGATTGCAAAGAGGTTTAGAAATCTTAGAAAAGTCTTTGATAAATCTCATGTAAAAACTTGCATGTCCAAGAAAACTCCGAATCCCTTTTACAGATGTCGGTAGAGGTAGTTTTTCAATTGTTTCAATCTTTGCTTTGTCTACCTCGATTCCTTTTTGTGAGATCTGGTGTCCAAGAACAATGCCTTCATGTACCATGAAATGGAATTTCTCCCAATTGAGCACCAGGTTTGTATCTTCGCACCTTTGTAACATCTATTCCAAATTTTGCAAGCAGTGGTCAAAAAAATCTCCAAACACAGAAAAGTCATCCATAAAAACCTCCATACTCTGCTCCAGCATGTCTGAGAAGATGGCCATCATGCAACGCTGAAATGTAGCAGGGGCATTACATAATCCAAATGGAATTCTACGGAAAGCAAAAGTACCATAAGGACATGTAAAGGTAGTTTTCTCCTGGTCTTCTGGTGCGATGGCAATCTGATTGTACCCTGAATATCCATCCAAAAAATAATAGAACTCATGTCCTGCCAGTCTGTCTAACATTTGGTCAATGAATGGTAGCGGAAAATGGTCATTTCGTGTTGCTTTGTTCAGCTTTCGGTAGTCCATGCATACTCTCCATCCAGTCACCGTTCTGGTTGAGATTAACTCATTCTTTTCATTGGTAACCACAGTGATTCCTCATTTCTTTGGCACACACTGCATAGGACTCACCCAAGTACTATTTGAGATGGGGTAAATGATGCCAGCATCCAACCATTTGATGATTTCTTTCTTTACGACCTCCTTCATGATTGGATTGAGTCTCCGTTGATGTTCCACTGTGGGTTTGTACTCATCATTCATCAGAATCTTGTGCATGCAAAATGATGGACTAATTATTGGAAATTTATGACCCATAGTGTCACTGTTTGTACAAATCATGGTGTTGTTGTACAAATTAACTATGTGACAAAGAAGATTGCACTCTTATCATTTGTGATTAGATCACCTAGATATATAAATGATAGGAGGTCCATATGATTTGTTCCTGGACGGAGAATGATATGAGACAGTATCAGTCCACGAAGGTAAATCATTAAATATCCCTAGTCAGAGTATTATCGAGATTGGACATCGATAAATACGTAAGAAACTAGTATTACACTTGTGCGCGTTGTGAGGGTACAACGACATAGTTCTCATATATTTGGGTATAAGATACTCATGCAAGTGTAATAGGAGGTTGTGTTTTACCGATGGTACGGGAAACAGCTTCGCTCTGGATAGACCCCCTCGGAATTCCATTGGTAGTATGACTATGTGTCTATAGAAGTCCAAAATCAGGGTAGGTGTATTTGGTTTTAACCTGAGACTTACACCGCTGATACTTGCGACATTCAATATACTTTGGTTGCGGTTGGCCATGGCTTTAACAGGTTCTGTGTACGCCAATGCTGGGTATATTGAGAATTGTAGTGTGTTGGTGTGATGTCAAGACGGAAGTGTCACTCCAGTCATATGGAGATGATGGTCACGTAGGATACGGTACTAGTACTCTTAAGTACTGCAGTCATCGGGATAAAATGACAAGGTCATGTTTATCCGATTATAGAGACTAGTTACCAGACATCCGACATGTGCTTCGTACGGGGCAGACACAATTCCAGCCCCAGGCCTAGCACGTGATCATCCGATACTGGATAGAAATACGCAATACTACGCCTGATATAGATCCTTTATTCCTGTAAGGATATTTTTGGAGAATAAGGTAGGCATGGCGCTTTGCTAGAGGCCAACCTTGTCTTGTAAATCGGTATAAACGTAGTACTTGGTACTTACGTGTTTGGATAGTCCGACGACCGAATTTACTGCCAACATATCAGGGGATCTCATGGGTCGCTTCCCGAAGATTCACCAATGACGTATGACTCGCACTCTAAATTAATCTGGGATTAATTAGAAGAGAGAGAAAATTAATCTGGGATTAATTGCGGAGATATTTTATCTGGGATAAAATATCATATAAAGAGAGATAACGATTAATTTGGAATTAATCGATAAATTAATATATTCGATATATTAATCGAAATTGGATTTCGACGCGGAATTAAAATTAGATTTTAATTCGGGCGAACGAGTTAATTTAGAATTAATTCGTTAGCGACGTGAATAGTGACATCGCTAGGCGACACAATAGAAAATTCGTTAGTTTGGAATTAGCGAACCCGAGCCTGAGATTATTTGCGAGCGCATTCACATTTTGAATTCGAGTGCGGCACGTCAAATCAAGCGTCAAATCGCTAGTCACTTCAAGCGTCAAATCACTTGTCACTTTGAGTGATGTGACTTGACAACTTGATTGACTTGATGTGTATGGTTGGCATTGATGACTTTAATTGGTTTGACTTTTCTAAAGCCAAAATTTGGTATATGTTTTTTGAAAACAAATAAACCAAAATCAATTACACATTTTCATCATCTCTCCTCTCTTTTCCCTCTTATCTCTCTCGCCCAAACAAGGGCTTTTCTTGTTCTGTTTTTGGAAAAACCGTGAGCAAGAAGGGAAACAAATGTGGATTTTGTGGCAAAAATCAAGAGAGCTAGCACTCCGAGAGACATGCGAAGGTGATAGGGAAGTCCACCCATGAGCCGGGAATCGTTTGATAAAGCTTGGAGCTCAAAAACTTGAAGATGGAACCGAAAATGGAGGGCTGTGACAGTGCACTGCCATGACCTTGGAGGGAGCAGATTTTCAGTTTTTGTTTGTCTCCGCATCGCTTAACCGATCGATGTGAGTATTCCGCAACTTCTTCGATTTGTATTCGCACATATTTCATGCTTATTATTGATCTTGGGACCTTAATAGAACAACCAATGGCATCTAGAGCAAGGTTAAAGCATGAAAAAGTTTAGGGCTTAAAATTTGGGTAATTTGTATTTGAGCATGATTTGAATAAATTGGATGTTTGAGTATGCTTAATACATGTTTAATTGAAGTTTGATTGGATCAATTTCAAGAAAATTGGTTTGGAACAATTTTTGCCCAAAATTTTATGTTGGCCGAGAGGTTTAGAGCCCTAAGTGTCTTGGAATTTTTTGATTTTTTGTTCATTGGATGAATTGGAATCATTTGGGGATATTGATTTAATGTCGAATTGGATTTAATTTGATTGAATTCGATTCGGACATAAAATGCCCTATATTGCCGAGACATGTAGCATGTAAAATTGGGTTTGATTTTGATCAAAATGTGTTGGACATGTGATGATGAAAATGAGCATGATTAGTTGTGTTAATTGATGTTTTAGAAATGTTAATTGGATAATTAATTGTGTTATACACTTTAGTAATTAAATTATGAATTTGGAATTTGGTAATTTAATTATTTAGGGCCTTAAATTGGATTTGGGCTTGTTTTGTTGTAATTGGGCTTATTGGGCTTGTTTGTACCAAGTTGGGTTTATGCCAAATGGATTGGATCCAATTGGGCCCAAAACCGCATCCATAAAGCCCAAATGCGACTTAATGGACCTTTAAAGATTAATTGGGCCTAATGGGCCGAAATTAATTTATGGGCTTATGGGGTAATTCCCGGATTGGATTTTGGTTATTCGGTTTGACCCGAGTTGACTAAAAGTCCACGCCTTAAGAAATTAATTAAAAGCCCATTGGACTTTAATTAAATTGACGTTGGACGTTAATCGGGCTTTGAGACTCGTAACGATTAAATTTGGAATTTAAGTCGTAAAAGTTCATTAATAAAGTGTAGTAATTAATTTGAAATTAAATAAGCGAATTAGAATTAAATGCATATTAAATTGGATTTAATGATGTAGTTTAATTTAATTCGAGAATTCGTACTTTGAGTACTTATTCGCAAAACGAGTTTGACTCGAGCAAAATCAAATCGTTGTTTGAACATTGGATGATCACTAATTATCAGATTAATTAATTTGATTAGATTGATTGATAACATGCTTGTGTGAATACATGGTTGCGATGCGTGAATAATGTATATTAGATGGATATTAGATGGGTGGGACAATTTTAGAAATTGTTGTAATAAATTTGATTTATTAAATTGGACCTGCGTGTCCAGCCTTATCACCTCCCCATTCTTTGTATTCTCTTCTCACCTATTCCCCTCAATGTAAATGAGGTTTCTTTAGAAGTGTAGTGTAACGGGTAGAAGTAAATACATGTGCTAGCGGGAGAGAGAAATGGAGAGATTTGATCTAGGATCAATGTGTAAAGTATCCATCCGCATATCATTATTATTTATTTATACGCGCTTTATTATGTGTTTAGAATGCATGTTTAAGGGTGTATGATGATGAGACCTTAACAAAGATAATAAATTGGTTGCCAATTTGCACTCGAAAAACCCTCGCAAAATATTAAGCATTTTTCCTTCCATTGAGTGATTCTCACTCAAGATCCGAGACTGGCATTGGCTTGTTGGCCAAAGTCAAGGCCTTTGACCGTCGAGGATGTGTTTGAATCACGAAGGCTTTGTCTATATTGGTGTCTTGTCCAGGTTGTGGTTTGTTGGCCAAAGTCAAAACCACTTCTTGTCCATCGACATTGATTACGAAGCTTTCCATGGTCAATGGGTCGCGCTTAACTGGGATCACTAAGTTTGTTGTGCCAAAGCCAATGCTTAGTTGATTCAGAAGAAAAAGGTTAGGTAATACATTGGATGTATTGGCATAAATAAGATATATATTTCAGACTTGGATGTCCCCCTACCGGATCTAGGAATTGGATTGGATCCAATCGATCTTAGAGATCTACCTAGTTAATTATCATACAATTTGTTGGCCAAAGTCAAGATTGTGTGATATTTAACGGGATCCTAGCCCACTAGGAAACACGGTTTCCCGAGTACTCGACAGAGGGTTAGAGGCTCGCCGAAAAATAGTGGGAGGCAAGAATTGAATTTGCAATATTCGTTTAATTACTTGCCATACGCGCTCAAACAAATATCATTCGTCAAATTATTAAATGTTAGTTGGACTAATATTTAAATTGTTATTTTAATAAATAGTTGGACTATATTCAAACTATTCATTTATAGTTGATTTTATAATTGGATTATAGTAATCAATATAATTGATTTTTTAATCTATTAAATTATAGTTGATTAAATAGTTGGACTATTGTAATCATTATAATAAATAGTACCTAAATCGTTGATTAAATAGTTGGACTATTAAAATCAAGATTAAATTGAAAGATTGACGTTTAATACATAATCCTAGGGAAAATGTATTTAAATGGTTTAATTTTCAAATTGGGAATAAAGTTTCAGGATGGTCCTGGAAAATAATAAGTTATTTTATTTGATAAAATAATATATTAAGCCTAAGCCCGGAGTTAAGCAAACAGTAGAGCATAATCTTAGGAAGATCATGCAATGATAACTTTAGTGCTTAATCCATTATACTTACCGCAGTAGACTCTTTAATTTCTGAATCAGAACTAAGGATTATATCCTTAAAGTATGATACAGAAATTGAAGGATCTTTATAAATCTATCTTTAGATTTTAGAAGTACTAAATTGTAATAAATAATTCTTGGAGAATTAATGACTATTCTCAAGGAGATAAAGTCAAAGTTTGCAATAAGGCAAGTAGCGCTAAGGCTTCTGGAGTGTTGAAACTGGCAAAGGCAAAATCATTATAGTCTTCTGGGAAGATAAATGACATATCCTAAAATGTCTGCCTAAATGTGGCAAACGGGATCGCGGAAGCGTGACTGCCGTTTGAACAAAGCAGACATGAAGGAATTGAAGAACGAGCAAGGCTCTGACTTCAAATATGTTTGTCAACATTATGTTCACTACTAGTATTAAAATTGGATTTTAAATACTTAGTGTGATACATAAATATATGTTGATGTTCAGAATCTGTTTTGAACAGGATACTGACTTCAATAGAGATTAATCTGCGAATTGGAAACGGGACGAAAGTCGCTGTTTTAACCGTAGATACCTAAGTTTATGAACTACCTTCGGGTTTGTACCTAAATTAGGAACCTGTTATAATGTAACTAGTTTGACTAGAAACATTATCTCTATATCAGTGTTTAACCCACTGTGGGTTTACCTTTATATTCTAGAACACTAAAGTGTTTCATTATATAAAGATGATATTGAGATCAACACATTAGATGTGAATAACAGTATTTATATTTTGAATATAAATAAATCTCAAATATATAACATGACAAACAAACAGCTCAAACTGATTTGATCAGATGGGACTAATTGTGGCATTGTTGTCTGGGACACAATTAAACAAGACTCGTATATCCACACTTTTGAAGAGTGGGTACTCGGACTAATTTGATTCTATTCAAATAAAGTCTACGAATCTAGTTTATTGGGCAAAGTTCCTAAAACACTATTTACTTGGTAAAAGTGTAAATGCCACCAATCTGTTAGCCCTAGTTCATAGTGAAGCAAGTGGGCCCATGTCTAGCTAGGCTAGAGGTGGATATGAATATTCTGTGACCTTACGGATGTGGCATCGCGTTATGGTTATGTGTTTCTATAGAAACACAAATCGGAAACTTTTAAAGTTTCAACACGAAATAGACAAACAGATCAGCTAAAGTATTAAACTGTCACGGTAAGACCATAATGGAAAATACTTAAGCAATAAGTTTCTTATATACTTGAAAGAGTATAGTATTCTTTCAAAATAAGGACTCCTTCCGGAACACGTCAAGTTGACGGTGTTTCCGAACTGAGTAACCGAATTTTGTTGGACATGATAAGGTTAATCACGAGTCGCTCTGAGCTACCATTTCCTTCAAAGGATAAGCTTTAAACAGTGCAGAACTTATTTTGAATAAGGTTCCATTAAAATCTGTTTGACAGATTTCATATTAGATATGAACGGGAAAGAAACCGGGTTTCTCATTCCTGATAATTTGGGTATGCTAGGTGTCACGGGCCAAACTTTGGTGTCCCCAAGTTGGGTCTGTGCGGCACTTGTTAGCGTTGTGCCTAACAAGTCAGCCTAGAATTGACCCTGCAAGGTCGTACCCATGGTTAGCCATCTATAGAATGGAACATTATTAGGCAACAAGTAAAGCATACATCGATAAGCACACATCCACAAGACATGAGATAATGAAACACGTACAAGACATATGGGATACACATTCAAGCAACACATTCGGACATAGCAATTGGAAATCAAAAGGAAACATGTTTCATTAAGCAAGCCAACTAAGGGCGAGGGAGTACACAGCTAAAGCCCCTAGTATGCTGGTGGCCAAGGCCCTTCTAAGGTGCCCGGGTCACCCCCCCTAAAGAGGTTTTAAAGACATTACACAAGTGTCACTAGGAAACACACATGATGTTTGAGTTGTCACACCCCCTAAAATAGAAAATAAAATAAAATAAGAATAAATACAAAGTGCACACTAGCACCACACGCAAGCGGCCATGGGCAAGTCATTGGCCCTGGACAAGCTTGGAGTGTAGGTGCGTTACATCCTCCCCCACTTAATCTGTCGACGTCCTCGTTGACACATCTGGACTGTTCCTCCTCTACTCTTCACCTCGGTGCTGGTAGGCTTGGAACTCTTCACTCTGCTGCTTCAATTGGTGCAGGTCTTCGGCTCTCTTGTCTTGACGCTGAAGGGTTGTAAAGTCTTCAATCTTCTGTGTAAACTGCTGCAGGTCTTCGACTCTCTCCCAACTTGTCTCTTCATCTCCCAGGTCTCTCCACCTCACTAGGAACTCATTCCTGTCGTTGGTCTCTGGTCGCCTCCCTTTCTGCCAAAATCTCTTCAACTTCCCTCGTGGTTCTCTTCCTAGTTGGTTCTTCAATCTCTGGTCTTCGTAGTTGGTTGCGAGTTGCATCATTATTGTCTGCATGAAAAGGTCTCAACCTGCTGACATGAAAAACTGGGTGCATCTTCATCCACGCTGGAGTCTCGACTTTGTATGAAGTTTTTCCACCTTCTTAAGAACGGCAACTGGCCCTTCATATTTCCTCACCAATCTCTTGTCTCTGTTCCCTCTGAACCGCATTTGTTCTGGATTTAACTTGATCAACACACAAATCTCCAGGTCGGAATTCTAAGGGTCTTCTATGCTGATCTGCCCACTTCTTCATCCTCGCGGAAGCCTTCTCCAAATAAGCTCGAGCAATTTCTGTATTGGTTCTCCATTCCTTAGTGAAGTTGAAAGCTCGTGGGCTTTTCCCGGAATACTCTGTCACTGTGTGTGGGAGTAGAGGCTGCTGACCCATCACAATTTCAAAAGGTGTTTTGTTGGTGGCGGAGCTCTTTTGAGAGTTGAAGCAAAATTGGGCGACATCAAGAAGTTGTACCTAATTTCTCTGGTTAGCATTAACGAAGTGGCGTAAGTACTCCTCCAGCATCCCATTGAATCTCTCAGTCTGTCCATCAGTCTCGGGGTGGTAACTTGTTGACATGTTTAGTTGAGAACCCAGTAGTTTGAAGAGTTCGGACCAGAAAGTTCCCGCAAATCTCTGATCTCGATCACTCACGATTTGTCTAGGCACGCCCCAATACTTTACCACGTGTTTGAAGAATAACCTAGCAGTGTCTTGCGCCTTGCAGTACTTAGGTGCTGGTATGAATGTCGCATATTTGGAGAACCTATCAACAATTACCAATATGTTGGTTAGTTCACCAATTTTTGGAAGGTTGGTTATGAAGTCAAGGGAGACGCTCTCCCATGGTCTGTTGGGGACACTCAACGGTTCCAATAATCCAGGGGTCTTCAACTTCTCTACTTTATCCTGCTGACAAATGAGGCATGTCTTGGTGTACTCTGTCACATCATCCCGCATCTGAGGCCAATAGTATCCTTGTTTTAATAATGCATGAGTTCTCTGCCAACCCGGATGGCCGGCCCATAAAGTATCATGACATTCCTTTATGAGAATCTTCCGGAGGTTTTTTGACTTGGGAACATACAAGTGGTTCCCTTTGGTCCACAAAAGTCCGTCTTCTAACCAGAAACGACGAGCCTTGCCTTCCCTTACTAACTTCAGAATTGCCTTAGAGACATTGTCCTTCTCCAAGTTGTTTCGGATGAGTTCTCTGATAGGTGTACGGATGGTGCTGGAAGACATGTTAGCCAATGCCTTCAAATGACTAAGTTCTGACTTTCGACTCAAAGCATCTGCCACCTGATTCAAACATCCTGCTTTATGCTCAAAATGAAAGTCGAATTCTGCTAAAAACTCCTGCCATCGAGCCTGTTTCGAAGTAAGCTTTGGTTGAGTGAGGAAATAACTGACTGCGGAGTTATGTCTTCACCAAAATCTCGACCCGAGAAGGTAATGTCTCCACACCCGCAGACAATGTATCACTGCTAATAGTTCCTTTTCCTGATGTATATCGTTGTTCTGTTTCGGAAAGCTTACGACTCTCATAGGCAATAGGGTGACCTTCCTGAAGCAACACCCCTCCAAGTGCAAAGTCTGAAGCATCCGTCTGAACTTCAAATGGTTTGGCCATCTCCGGGAGAATGAGAACTGGGTCTTCTATTATCGCTTCCTTTAAGCTTTCAAAGGCTTCTCTGCACACATCAGTCCATTCCCATGTCACCTCCTTCTTTAATAGTTCTGTCAAGGGTATCGCCTTCTTGGAGTATCCCCTTACGAATCTCCGGTAGTAGTTGGTAAGCCCAAGGAAAGACCGCAATTCTTTGACATTGCTTGGGGCGCTCCACTCGCGGATTGCTCGTACTTTCTCCATATCCATCCGTATATGACCCTGCCCTATGATATGGCCGAGGAATTTGATGCGTTCCTGGGCGAATGAGCATTTTTCCTTCTTCACAAATAGCCTATTATCTTTCAACTTCTGGAATACCATGGCAAGATGTCTTTTGTGTTCCTCCAATGTGGTGCTGTAAACCACAATGTCATCTAGGTAAACCACTACAAATTTGTCAAGGTATTCATGGAAGACTTCATTCATTAGGGTGCAAAATGTTGCGGGAGCATTAGTTAGTCCAAACGGGATCACCAAGAACTCAAATGCTCCATATCGGGTAACACAAGTCGTCTTCGGTTCATCCCCTTCGGCAATTCTCATCTGGTAGTATCCCGAACGTAAATCCAGCTTCGAAAAGTATCTGGCTCCACTCAACTGGTCGAACAAATCTGCTATAAGGGGAATGGGGTAGGTGTTCCGCACTGTCAACTTGTTCAAAGCCCTATAGTCGATGCACAACATCAAACTTCCATCTTGTTTCTTTTGGAATAAGACAGGGGCTCCATATAGGGCCTTCGAAGGCCTGATGAAGCCTGCCTCCAACAGATCATTTAGTTGCTTGCGAAGTTCAGCTAATTCTGGTGGAGCCATCCTATAAGGTGCTTTTGCTGGCGGTTTAGCTGACTGAACTAACTCGATTTGGTGATCAACGGACCTCCTCGGAGGTAAGACTTTGGGGAGCTGATCAGGCATCACTTCAGTAAATTGTCCTAAAACCTTGTTGATCTCAGGCACCGGGGTTTCCTCTCTTCCTTCTCCAATTACTGTAGGGATAGCAATGAATGTCGGCTCCCGCCTCTTGATCCCCTTTTTGAACTGGATTGCGGATAATAGTCTTCCTTCTGTGGGAGGTTTTACCTTTGCTGGCACTACTGTAGATTTCTCCCCATAATCAACAAGCTCCCTGCAGCTGGGACAGGGATGGCCCCCTTGTCAAGTAGGAATTCCATTCCTAGAACAATATCAAAGTCATCCATCTGGACCGCCACAAGGTCAGTTCGACCTTCCCACGTGCCGATCTTCACTCTTACTTGTCTCGCTAGCCCACTCGTGGGTAGCGCTTGTGAATTAACCGCTTTACGATACCCCGCGTCCCGCTCTAACTTGAGCCCCAGACGCTTCGCTTCGGCGGTAGAAATAAAGTTATGGGTGGCCCCCGTGTCCACCATAACGCTTTTTGCCGCAACTCCGTTAATCAATGCATCAACAAACATGAGGCCCTTCTCGAGACCTTCTGAGTTTCTGGCTGTTTGTTAAGGGCATTGAGCATCCTCAATGCCACCATTCGGCCAGATTCTTCCTTTTCTGGGCCTTTCTCAGTCGGGCGTCGTCGTTCTTCCTCTTCTTCTTGTGCTAAGAGGGCCGCCATTCTTGATTTCTTAGGGCATTCCATAGCTCGATGTGGCCCATCGCAAATAAAACAACTTAAGGGCTTCTTCCCATTTGGAGGACCGTTCTGAGGTGCCGGCCATTTGAAGTTCGAGGAACTTGACTCTATTCTCTTCTCCGCTCCCCCACTTCTATCGTTGTTCCAGTTCCTAGGCCTCTTATTCCCACTATCAAAATTAGTAGGAGCCGGCGTAGATCTCTTTGGTGGAGGTCCCTCGAGGGAATAGTCCGTCAATTGTTCCGCCGCAGCTTGTGCTGAAGGCAAGTCTTTTACATGTTGCCTCTGCAACTCTGTTCTAGCCCAAGGCTTCAACCCCTCTATAAAATAGAAGAGTTTGTCTTGTTCAGACATGTCTCGGATATCCAACATCAATCCGGAGAACTTCCTCACATATTCCCGGATGGAGCCTGTATGTTTTAGGTCTCTTAGTTGTCGTCGAGCTATGTAAGCTACATTTCCTGGTAGGAATTGAGTTTTTAGCTCGCGCTTCAAATCCTCCCAATTGTCAACGGAGCATCGACCTTCCTGGATTTCAATGTGTTTTGCCCTCCACCAGGACTTCGCATCTCCAGACAAATACATCAAGGTTATTGAGATCTTGTCCCCTTCTTCTTCTATCCGTGAAGCATTAAAGAACTGCTCTATGTCAAAGAGGAAGTTTTCGAGGGCTTGCGCGTCTCTAACACCATCATACACTCTAGGCTCCAGATTTTGGATCTCTTCTGTTCTATGTTCTGAGTAGTCGTGGGCAAGTTTGAGACAGCGAGGGCGGTGAGATTCACCCTCACGCTCAACTCTGCCAACTGCTCTTTCAAGGAGCTCACGGCATCTTGCCAATTATTGGCATCTCCCCCTTCTCGTGGGGCACTAGTGCTAGCACCTGTTGCTTGAGTCTCTAGGGCACTTACCCTGGTGGTAAGGGCCTCGAGTACCTTGATAGTTTGCCTGAGGTTTTCGACATCTGAAGTCTTGTTCGTCAGTGTTGTGATGAGGCTATCAATATCCACTAGTTTTTTCTCGACAGCATCCAAGCGCGTTTTTGTGGAGGACCTCGTAGCCATTTTGCAACACAACCTTTGAACCACGCTCTGATACCAACTGTCACGGGCCAAACTTTGGTGTCCCCAAGTTGGGTCCGTGCGGCACTTGTTAGCGTTGTGCCTAACAAGTCAGCCTAGAATCGACCCTGCAAGGTCGTACCCATGGTTAGCCATCTATAGAATGGAACATTATTAGGCAACAAGTAAAGCATACATCGATAAGCACACATCCACAAGGCATGAGATAATGAAACACGTACAAGACATATGGGATACACATTCAAGCAACACATTCGGACATAGCAATTGGAAATCAAAAGGAAACATGTTTCATTAAGCAAGCCAACTAAGGGCGAGGGAGTACACAGCTAAAGCCCCTAGTATGCTGGTGGCCAAGGCCCTCTAAGGTGCCCGGGTCACCCCCCCTAAAGAGGTTTTAAAGACATTACACAAGTGTCACTAGGAAACACACATGATGTTTGAGTTGTCACACCCCATAAAATAGAAAATAAAATAAAATAAGAATAAATACAAAGTGCACACTAGCACCACACGCAAGCGGCCATGGGCAAGTCATTGGCCCTGGACAAGCTTGGAGTGTAGGTGCGTTACACTAGGCATATGTTTGGATGATACCAAACTAGAACCCAAATTGGATAAGTGTCAATTGTAGGTCATCCTAGGGATACCATAGGTATTGTACTTATACATCTCACCAGAGAACAATTAGATCGTTGCTCACCATGCGGTTTTCCTAAGAGGAATACCGATATGCAGTGGTAAGTGGGAGGATAGTATAACTCGATGAAAATCAGAGTAATACTATTCAAGGCACCGAATCCTAATGGAACGCAAATAGTTCATCAAGGATGAGACTATACCATTAATCTTCGAATACACAAGAACCGCGTATGTCGGAGAGAGTCAGAAAACAACCTGGGGTATGGGTTTCTGATCTCACCTCATAAAAATGTCTATCTTATTGAGGTATACCAACTGACTACGTATGAGGAAGTGATACAAGGTATCGACTCCCTATCATGGCAAAGTGCCATGACATCCGAAATGGATTCCATGTAAATCAACCAAGTTTGGACACTAGTTGATGTACCGTAAGACATTGTGCCTATTGGTACTTATAAGTCTTCAAGGAAGACATACATGGATGGCAACATACCAACGTATAAAGCTAGGCTTTTAGCGGAAAGGTATCGTTATCAATATTGTGTTGATTACGATTCAACCTTTTACCTGTTGCCACGGTAAATCCACTTGGATAATGCTTGCTAATGCTGCATGTTTCATGTATGAAATATGTCAGCTTAACGGGAAAATCGATTTCCTGAAAAGGAAACCTTTTGGAGGATGTTTACAACATCCTGGCGGTTTTGTCGTACCAAAACTAGCAAACAAGGTTTGCGGGTTATTCGATCCATGATTGGATTGAAGCAAGCATTATGTTCTTGGAATTATCGTTTTGATGTAATCATAATGCTTTATGATTTAATTCAAAACATAAAAGATTCTTGTGTATATAAGGAGGGTTAGTGGGAGCGCACTGACAGTGGTTGTCCTATAAATAATGATAATATGTCATTTCTTGGAAATGATATTCCCAAAATAATAATCGGTGAAAGCTTGGCTTTCGATAAAACTCTCCGTGAACTCGTACATTGAAAAATGTACGCGACCTGGTGTCTCATACGCTTTGAGCATATGGATTCACAAACAGGCCAATCCGAGTGATAGTCACTGGATTGAAGTTAAGAACATCCGTTAGTATCTTAGAGAACTAATGATGCTGTCTTAGTCTATGGAGAAGGAGAACTTGAAGTGACTGGGATCACTGTAGCAAGTTTCCAAACCGATAAAAGCGACTATAAGTCACAAATGGTACTATACAAAATTTGAATAACGGACAGTGAACTGGAAATCTTCCAAGCAAGATACTGTTACCGAATAAACAACAAATGCGGGTTATTGATGCAGCTGAGGCAACAATCGAAGCCTTCTGGGTCGATAATAATCTAATTAGATTAGATATAATTCTTTTAGCAGCTGAGCTAGGCGTCAGCACAGGCTAAAGAATTAATGGTCTCATCAACGATCCAATTACATACTTCGATATTCATCTGATTCGTTCGGATCATACATCGTGACGATGTGATGATCGAATAAATCGCACCAGATGATAATCATACAAATCCGCTGACGAAAGCATTTCTCAGCAGTTTAAGCCAACCGTACATAATTCGGGTGTAAGACACTCGAGTGACTGGCTATAGGCCAAGTGGGAGATTGTTGGACAATTATGACCCATAGTGTCACTATTTGTACATATCATGGTGTTGTTGTAAAAATTAACTATGTGACAAAGGAGATTGCACTCTTATCATTTGTGATTAGATCACCTAGATATATAAATGATAGGAGGTCCCTATGATTTGTTCCTGGACGGAGAATGATATGAGACAATATCAGTCCATAAAGTATAAATCATTAAACATCCATAGTCAGAGTATTATCGAGATTGGACATCGATAAATACGTAAAAAACTAGTATTACACTTGTGCGCGTTGTGAGGGCACAACGACTTAGTTCTCATATATTTGGGTATAGGATACTCATGCAAGTGTAATAGGAGGTTGTGTTTTACTGATGGTACGGGAAACAACTTCGCTCTGGATAGACCCCCTCAGAATTCCATTGGTAGTATGACTATGTGTCTATGGAAGTCCAAAATCAGGGTAGGTGTATTTGGTCTTAACCTGAGACTTGCACCGCTAATACTTACGACAATCAATATACTTTTGTTGCGGTCGTCCAGGGCTTTAACAGGTTCTGTGTACGCCAATGCTGGGTATATTGAGAATCGTAGTGTGTTGGGTGCGATGTCAAGACGGAAGTGTCACTCCAGTCATATGGAGATGATGGTCACGTAGGATACGATACTAGTACTCTTAAGTACTGCAGTCATCGGGATAAAATGACAAGGTCATGTTTATCCGATTATAGAGACTAGTTACCAGACATCCGACATGTGCTTCGTACGGGGCACACACAAATTTCAGCCCCAGGCCTAGCACGTGATTATCTGATACTGGACAGAAATACGCAATACTACGCCTGATATAGATCCTTTATTCCTGTAAGGATATTTCCGGAGAATTGGGTAGTTATGGCGCTTTGCTAGAGGCCAACCTTGTCTTGTAAATCGGTATAAACGTAGTACTTGGTACTTACGTGTTCGGATAGTCCGACGACCGAATTTACTTCCAACATATCCGGGGATCTCATGGGTCGCTTCCCGAAGATTCACCGATGACGTATGACTCGCACGCTAAATTAATCTGGGATTAATTAGAAGAGAGAGAAAATTAATCTGGGATTAATTACGGAGATATTTTATCTGGGATAAAATATCATATAAAGAGAGATAACGATTAATTTAGAATTAATCGATAAATTAATATATTCGATATATTAATCGAAATTGGATTTCGAAGCAGAATTAAAATTAGATTTTAATTCGGGCGAACGAGTTAATTTAGAATTAATTCGTTAGCGACGTGAATAGTGACTTCGCTAGGCGTAATCATTTAATTACGACGCAATGGAAAATTCTTTAATTTAGAATTAGCGAACCCGAGCCTGAGATTATTTGGGAGCGCATTCGCATTTCGAATTCGAGTGCGGCACGTTAAATCAAGCGTCAAATCGCTAGTCACTTCAAGCTTCAAATCACTTGTCACTTTGAGTGATGTGACTTGACAACTTGATTGACTTGATGTGAGTTGATGTGTGTGGTTGGCATTGATGGCTTTAATTGGTTTGAATTTTCTAAAGCCAAAATTTGGTATATGTTTTTTGAAAACAAATAAACCAAAATCAATTACACATTTTCATCATCTCTCATCTCTTTTCCCTCTTCTCTCTCTCGCCCAAACAAGGGCTTTTCTTGTTCTTTTTTTGGAAAAACCGTGAGAAAGAAGGGAAGCAAGTGTGGATTTTGTGGCAAAAATCAAGAGAGCTAACACTCCGAGAGACATGCGAAGGTGATTGGGAAGTCCACACATGAGCCGGGAATCGTTTGACGAAGCTTGGAGCTCAAAAACTTGAAGATGGAACCGAAAATGGAGGGCTGTGACAGTGCACTGCCGTGACCTTGGAGGGAGCAGATTTTCAGTTTTTGTTTGTCTCCGCGTCGCTTAACCGATCGATGTGAGTATTCCGCAACTTCTTCGATTTGTATTCGCACATATTTCATGCTTATTATTGATATTGGGACCTTAATAGAAACCAACACTAATGCCTCGAATGTCTGCTATAGTCCAGCCAATAGCTCTTTTGTGCTCTCGTAATACTCTTGGTAACTTTTCTTCCTGCTCCAATGTTAGTGAAGAAGAAATAATAACCGGTAATTCAGAAGAGTTTCCAATAAATGCATACCTGAGATGGCTCGGAAGTAACTTCAGCTCCAGCTGTGGTGGTTCTTCAATCGAAGGCTTGATTCGATCTTTCTTTGGCAGTTCCAGGCTTTCCACTTGTGGTGTCGCTTTGAATTGGAATGGTTTGTCAAGGTAGTTGATACATTCCAGGATTTCAGCATCTAGCTCGCTGTTATTTATGTTGGTGATGCAAGCTTCAAGTGTATCCGTGGGATTTAGCTCAGTATCCTGAACGCTTGGGAATTTCATGGCTTTGAAAACATTGAAAATAACTTCTTGGTCCTGAACTTTCATGGTTAGTTCTCCTTTTTGTACATCAATCAATGTTCGTCCTGCCGCCAAGAATGGTCTTCCAAGGATGATAGGCACATCTTTGTCTTCTTCCATGTCAAGGATAATGAAATCTGCTGGAAGAATGAGTTTGTCGACTTTGACCAGCACATCTGCAATAGCACCTCTTGGAAATGCGAGCGTTCGATCAGCAAGTTGTAATGAGACTGAGGTAGGCATTGCTTCTCCAATTTGCAGTTTCCTATAAATAGAAAAAGACATCAAATTAACACTTGCACCTAAGTCATATAAAGCCTTACCGATATAGTGTTCTCCAATGGTGCATGGGACAGTGAAACTGCTAGGATCTTTCAGTTTTGGGGGAAGTTTCCTCTGAATAATGGCACTGTATTCTTCTGTCAATGCTACTGTCTCGTAATCTCCCAATCTTCATTTTCGTGAAAGAATGTCTTTCATGAATTTTACATAGCTGGGCATTTCTTCAAAGCTTCTGCAAATGGAATGTTGATGTGAAGCTTTTTGAACACCTCTAGGAATCGAGCAAACTGCTTGTCCAGTTTTTTTTTCTGAAGTCGTTATGGAAAAGATGGAGATGAAGTGATCTGATCTTTTTCTTTTACTTATTTTCCTCCATCTGTTGCTTTGTTTCTTTTGGAACTTCCTCAGCAGTTGTTTTGGCTCCAACATCTTTGTTGATTTCAGTACCGCTTTTTAACATGATGGCATGACATTGCTCATTCCCTCGGTTCCTTGGATTGGGTTCTGTGTTGCTGGGAAGATTACCTGGCGGTCTGTAACTTTGAGCATTGGCCAGTTGTCCAATTTGATTCTCCAGTGCTTTGATGGAAGCAGATTGGCTCTGAAAGATAGCATCATATGCTGCTTGTTGCTTTTTGAACATCTCTGCAATCCATTCTTTCATTTACGGTTCTTTTTCATGTTCCTGGCCTTTGTTCTTTTGTTGAAATCCTGGTGGTGGATAATTCTGCTGTTGAAATACAGGTGGTGGATTGTTCTTTTGTCCTGAATTGTTGCTCCATGAAAAATTCGGATGATTCCTCCACCCTGGGTTGTAGGTGTTGGAATATGGATTGTTCCCATGTCTGTTGAAATTATTGACATAATTCACCGTCTCTTCAAGTTGGTTTGGTTCTGGTGCTCCTCCATATGGTGAACTTGTGGATCCAGTGCTGAGAGTCTCCATGAATTTGCATATCTGATCCAGCTTGGCGTTGACTGTTGTATTGGCTCCACTTTCATAAATTCCTGCAATTCTTTGGATCATGCTCCTTTCTGTTGGCCACAAGGAATTGTTGTTGGCCATTTCTTCGATTAGGTCATAGGCTTGATCTTCTCATTTTTCCATTAAAGCTCCTCCAGCAGCAGCATCGATTGTGGTTCTCATCAGTCCAGAAAGTCCATTATAGAAGGTTTGGACTTGAAGCCATTTTGGAATCTCATGGTGAGGACATTTCCGGAGCAAATCTTTGTACCTTTCCCAAGCTTCGTAGAGAGTTTCTGAGTCTTGTTGCACAAAGGATGTGATGTCATTCCTCAGCTTTCCAGTTCTGGCTGGTGGAAAGTACTTTGCAAGAAATTTGGTGGCTAAGGTGTTCCAAGTTGTGATGGAACCTGCTGGTAGTGAATGTAGCCAAGCTTTAGCTCTGTCTTTCAAGGAGTATGGGAAAATATGCAGTCTCAATGCTTCTTCAGCTTCTCAGTTGTAATTGAAAGTGCCGCAATCTTCCAGGAAGTTGCTGATGTGGGCATTAGGATCTTCAGTTGCATTCCCCCAAACTGAAATGACTGCTGAATCATCTGAATGCATGTTTTGATGTCACATGCATTTGCTGGTAAGAGAGGAAGTACAATACAAGAAATGAGTCTGTCAACCACCGAAATGGTTCTGTCTCGAATGGGAATTGATGGTGTAACTTCCAAAGGTTCAAGTTCCATGTTGACTAAAGCTTCTTGGCCTTCTCGCCTTTCCCTTCTCAACTGTCTGATGGTTCTTTCAATTTCCGGGTCAAGCGGTCGGAGTTCAAAGCTTCTGGTTTGTCTCATGAAGTTTCTGAGAACCTGAAACACAAGAAAACAAAAATAATAAGTAAAAAGAAATGAGATACAAGTAAAGGTATCTAACCTCTAAACTAATAATGAAAGATAAATAAGTCCCTGGCAACTGATGAGTGGTATTTATATCACTATTTCCCACTCATTTAATCTAATATTTTGTATAGTTTCTTGAGTTTTGTGAATGTTTTGATGTGTTTTGTGTTATTTTGTAGATAAATAAAGTTTGGAAAGCACTGGAGGCAATTTGAGGCAAAACCGGACAAAAATGTGTCAACAGGAATATTTTCGTCTCTTCCGCGTCGCGACGCTGAAGCATTGCGCGTCGCGACGCCCAGCGTGCGCCGAATCTGCTAAAATGCGCCGGGTCCACAAATCAGAATCTGAGACAAGTTTGACTTTGCTAACGTGCGCCGTGCCACGTGTCACCATCACAACAGAGATGCTAAAATGCGCCGTGCCACGTGTCGAAATCTTATTGATCGGACGGCCACCGCCCCACGTGTCATCCTACGTGTCGCCACATCATCTTCCACATCAGCAGCCACGTCAGCAAGTCAACCGAGTCAACATGCCACGTCAATATCAGCCAATTACAGCGCGACACGTGGCGAAATCTTATTCGTCTGACGGCCGCCGCCCCACGTGTCGCCACGTCTCCATCCACATCATCACAGTGACGCAATCAATGACGTCATGAACAGTGACACGTCACCAATGACGTCAGCATAATAATTGAGTTTTAGCCGCCTTGACACGTGTCGCGTGTACAGTCAGCCGCCTTGCTACGTGTCACCTTCTCATTGTGCCACGTCGACGAATCCAGCGTCGCGACGCTGAACTGCTTGGCGTCGCGACGCGCGAACAGTGACCAAACAGTGAATTTTTTTTTGCTATAAATAGGCCGCGAATTTCAGTTTTCATTACACCTTTTCTCACTCCTTCTATGTAATTAGGGAGTTTCTCTCTCTAGAATTTTCGTTTTTATTTTTTACTTTTTACTTTTGTAATAATTTTAATTACTGTTTGTAGTAATAATAATATTTTCTTTCTTTATTTTACAGTTTTTACTATTCACTATGCGGAGGTAACTTCCCTATGCTAGGTGAAAGGTAATTATTTTACTATTGCTATTTAGATTAATCTCCCTTAAAAATGATATATTCACTGTTTAAAATACTGATTAATAAAGGGATACCGCTATATTGGTCGGTTGGTAAATTATTTTCTGTTGGTTTGAACCTGATTAATCAAGGATACCGCCAGACTGGTCGGTTGGTAAATTTATTTTGGTACCGCCTTTATGGCTGGATTATGGACAAATATTACCACCTATATGGATGGTTGGACTTAATTTGATTTAATCAGAATACCGCCAGATTGGTCGGTTGGTAAAATATATTACAAGTTTATATATTATTTTACTGGGAGATATCTAAATAAGTAGTAGTAAAAGTAATTCATTTACCTTAGCATTTTATTTTATTTTACTTTTAAGCTTTTACTTTACTGCAATTACTTTTCAGTACTGTTACTTTATGGTTTTACTTTTAAGTTTTTACTAGCCCTAGCTATGTGTCATAACTAAGTTAGTATCTAGGGTTGTGATGAAATCCAATATCACGGGCTTATAAGGGTTAGATTATAATTTGGGTAATATAAAGATTTATTTATTGAGTCTTAATCTTAATGCTCTTTAATTAACTGGCCATTAATTAAATTGATTAGGTAAACTTAAAATGAACTAGACATAGAGATTTTAAGTTTAAGACCTTAGAATCAACAGCCCACGATCTTCCTTAAGGATAGATAACCCTTTCAATAGATTTCCTTACAGGATAGGAATATACCTGTCAGGCGAGGGTAGCCATAATTGGAACTTAATCTTAATGAATCTAGGTAATTTGGTTGACATAGGCATATGGTTCAATTGGATTATACTAGGTATTTGTAATTGACCATCGGAAGAGGCTTTTACATAAATTGGTGTTCCAGGTTAATAAATCAATATTTTACCCAATTATAATATAACCACTTTATCTTTAAATAATATTGGAATAAATCACAACCCTGGATAGTTTTAATATTGAATTTTCTTAAAATCTACCTTCAAACAATTTTATTTTATTGTCTTTAAATTTAGAATCGTCGCTATTTCAAATCAGTTAAACAACCTGTTAGATACTAGTAATCATTTAACCTCATAAAATTAATAACTTAGGTATTAAGTCCTCGTGGGATCGATACTTTTTATACTACTTGAACGATACGTACGCTTGCGTTATACGTGTGTGTTTACGCCGGTCAGCAACAGCGCCAAAAACTTGACCGGCGTAAACACACACGTATAACGCAAGCGTACATATCTTTCAAGTAGTATAAAAAGTATCGATCCCACGAGGACTTAATACCAAATCTATTAATTTTATGAGGTCAAATGATTACTAATATCTAACAGGTTGATTGATTGATTTGAAATGGTGATGATTCTAAATTTAAAAAAAGTAAATAAAATTGCACAAAAGTAGGTTTAAGAAAATTCAATATTAAAAACTATCTAGGGTTGTGAATCTTTCTAATATCTTTTAAAAGATGAAGTGGTTATTTCATGGTTGTGTAATAAATCGGTTTACTAACCTGGAACACTAAATTATGCAAAAGCCTATGTCGATGGTCAGACGTAAATACCCAGTTTAACCCAATTGAACCATATGTCTATGTCAACCAAATTATCTGGATTCATTAAGTTTAAGTTCCAATTATGGCTACCCCCGCCCGACAGGTATATGTCTATCCTGTAAGGAAATCTATTAAAGGGTTATCTACCCTCAAGGAAGATCGTGGCCTATTAAGTCTAAGGCTGAAACCTAAAATTCATTTGTCAAGTTTATTTTAGATTTACCACATCAATCTTATTGGTGATCAGACAACAAGATGCATTAAGCTTAAGACTTAATAAGTAAACCTTTAAATTACCCAAACTATAAAATAACCCCTTATAAACCGGTGATATTAGAATTCATCACAACCCCAGATAACTAACTTAGTTACGATACATAACTAGGGCTAGTAAAAACTTAAAAGTAAAAGACATAAAGTAAAAATGCTGAAAAGTAATTGCGGTAAAGTAAAAGCTGAAAAGTAAATTACAATAAAATAAAATGCTAAGGTAAAAGGGTCAACTTTTACTATTTACTATTTAGATATCTCTTTTAATATAATATATTAACTTGTGATTATTTTACCAATCGTCCATATAGGCGGTAACCTGATTAAGTCAAATTAAGTCCAACCAGCCATAAAGGCGGAACCAAAATAAACATGCCATATAGGCTGTAAGAAAATTTAATTACCAATCGACCAATCTGGCGGTATCCTTGATTAGTCAGGTTTAAACCAGATTAAAATGAATTACCAACCGACCAATATAGCGGTATCCTTTTAAGTAAAATTTTAAATAGTGAATATATTATATTTAAGGGAGATTAATCTAAATAGCAATAGTAAAAGAATTACCTTTCACCCTAGCAGAGGGAAGTTACCTCCTCATGGTGAATAGTAAAAACTGTAAAAAGTAAAGAAAGTAAATTACTATTATTACAGAACGTAATTAAAATTAATTACAAAACTAAAATTTAATAGAAACTAGATAGAAAATTCCCTATTTACATAAGAGAAATTAGAGAGGAAGGTACATCTGAAACTGAAATTTCGAGCTCTATTTATAGGCGTCAAGAGGGTGTCCGCGTCGCGACGCGCAGCTCGCGTCGTGACGCGTGTAATTGTCGACGTGGCAGTTTCTGGTTTGTCGCGTGGGATTCTGGATAAGGTGATAAGGTGACACATGGCAAGGCGGCTGGGAGCTCAATGATTGCGACACGTGGCGGTTCGTGATTGGCTGATTTCAGATTCTTATCTGCCACATGTCAATTCGGATAAATGAGTCAATAATTGAGCTGACGTGGCGCTGACGTGGCGATGACATGGCACTGACGTGGCAACACGTGGCGAAAGTGACTGTCGGCACCATAGAATGATGACTCGTGGCACGCTGTGATTGGTTGATGATAACCTGGCGATGACGTGCATTTTGACTCGGTCAATCGGTGATGTGGACGATGATGTGGCAGACACATGGAGTGACACGTGGCAACACGTGGTGATGGCGACTGTCGGCACCGTAGAATTGTGACATGTGGCACGGCGCACCTAAGCAGATCGGCTGTGATTGTGACACGTGGCACGGCGCACGTTAGCAAATTCAAACTTTCTCAGATTCTGACTTGTGGACCCGGCGCACGTTAGCAAGTCTTGGTGCATGTTAGGTGTCGCGACGCCAAAGGCATGCGCGTCGCGACGGGCCAAAATTACCAAAATGCCTTTTTTTTCCAATTTTCACTGTTTTGGTCCCAAATCACCTCCAGAATGTCCTGAAACTTTATTTATCTACAAAATAACACAAAACACATCAAAATATTCACAAAACTCAAGAAACCATACAAAATATTAGGTCAAATGAGTGGGAAATAGTGATATAATTACCACTCATCAGATATCCAAGCAATATGTAAGATGTTTTATTATATTCCTGTTTGACCATTGTCTCATTGTTTTTATTTCAATTATGTAATTCTTTATCTACTCTTATTGTTATTCATGCATGTTATGTTTCTGTTTTACGATTAATATATGACCAGATTTATAATAAGTCCGGCCATACATCAAGCAATATCCGACCAGGCTTCTACGAAGCCAAATCGGCAAGATATGAGTTCTATTCTATTGTCTTACTTTACAATTGATCTATTTTATAGTCATTCGTTTACTATTATGTTGTTATCTACGCATGCTACTGCTTTGTTATGCTTATGTTTATGAATATTTGGTCAGATTTCATGTAAGTCTGGTCGGACACTTGAAGTAAGAACAAAGTCTGACCTTAAAGTCAGGCCGACAAGGCATGCATTTATTTCATTTGTTAGTGGTTTTGTTATTGTTGTACTATTGTCTTTCTTTCTTATTATTTTGGTAGTGTTTCATTGTTCTTGTTTTAATTATCATACTGTTACTTTAACTTTGCGCAATCTGTTAGTACTATATACAATTATGTGTTTCCAAACTTTCTGGTTTTCCCATCATTTTTTGCCAGACTTCATGCAAGTCCGGCCAAATATTTTAATCAACCGGGAATACCCGACTGACCATGCTCATGTTCGGCCAGACTTAGATGAAGCCAGACCAGCGTGATATATGATATATTCTACTTGTTTTACTACTGCTTTATTAATTCCCGAGCTTATGCATGCATTTATTTCACCTTTATGGCTTTATTATTTAATGAATGCACTGTTGCATATTATATAAATTGTTGTGTTAATGCATTATAAGATATGGTGATACTTTTTTGAACCTTGGCTACTTTAGGTCCTTTCCGTCGCTTAAAGACAAAGGCCGCCCATTTACATATATGACTCAGCCTAATTTGGGGATCATGCCATTATTTAAAAGCGACAGATTGAACCCTTAGTAATCATGGTTATTGGGGATAGGCTTTAAGAATATTTCTGGATGAAAGCCAGTACATGTAGGACTCATGCATTTAGCATATTCGGGCCATTATCAAATATTTTGGGCCCATCAAAGTTTTCATACAAGTTGGGCTATCGAAATTTCAAAGTTTTCAACCAAACCTAGGGAAGATATTGGACTTACCACGTGTGTGAGAGGAACAAGGTTGGAAGGATGTATGCTAATGTTTGAGTATATCATGCAACTCATGCATAAATGCATCACGCTAATATTTTCAGGTTGCAGCCATTGTAGCAGCATGTTGGGTTAGGAAAAAATGCAGACTAGTCAGAAAGCAATCAACAAGCTTAGAAATGACCAACGATGAAGGTTCTCATATGGTTCAGTTGGAAGCCAACATGGACAATTGTTGAACAGTTGTAGACTCTGGCTAATGCTATGGCCAACTTGATGGCGCATCAGGCTGCGAGGGTCGAGACTAGTGAAGGGAGGAACATAGAGCCTATAGACAAAATGGCTGAAGAAATCCATGCCCTAGATGATGATATGGTTGAATATACTGCAGGCAGGATAGATAATTCCTAAGATGAACTCTAAAATATGAAGGAACAAATGGAGTCGGTTGGCCAGAAAATGAAGGGTAAACATGAAAATCTTTTAGACTATGATGCCATGACATTCGAAGAACAACTGCCTTCACAAATGGAGTCGGTATGGTATGAAAGTTTAAAGAAGAAAGTAAAAGATGATTGCAGAGCTTCGGCAAAGGCTTTTCTGAATCAATATGTCATAGACATGGAGATTTATTTATCACTATGTGACTTGGAAAATACTAAACAGAAACATAAAGAAAATTTCAAGGAGTATGTTATCACTGGATAAGCCACCTTTTAAAAATATAGACATGACCATTGGAGAAGGTTCAAATAAAAATGATCATCAAGGGCATCAAGCCCTCTATATACAACAAGATGAGGAGGATGACCTCCATGATTTCTGATTTTAGACAATTGAGGGAGACTGTTATGGATATTGAAGAATATGAGGCTGAGAACATAAAATTTTATAGCTATAAACGAAAGACCACCGAAGGGCCTTCTAGAATAAAGGTCCGACCTGATAAGATTGCGGCGATAAGGAACATGAAATTTTCCAACCTTGGCATACCACTGTCAAAAGTGTGTGAGAAAATGAAGAAACAAGGTATGCTGAAACCCTAAGAACCCAAACCGCTACCAAACCTTGTACTCTTATACCTTAACTGGAACCAATACTGCCACTTCCACAGCAAAAAAGGCCACGAAAATGACAACTACACTTGTCTCAAACATGAAATCCAAGACCTCATAGACAGTTACAAAATCCATGACCCAGAGAAAAGCTAACCTAACACCAATAGAAACCCCTACCTAACAATCACAACGTCCCACGACCCGTATACATGATAAACTCCGGCGTACCCGAAGAACATTTCTTACAAACCTTTAACCATCATACCCACATCATGGGAATATAGGACAACAGTGATAGTGAAGTTGGAGAATGTAATAAGTTCTGGGAGGACTTCTTCAGCAAAGATGAAAAAGAAGTTAAAGAGATGACCTAGAGTGGCCGATTCTATAGTGATTCAACTAAACAGAAAGAATGAGAATGAGAGGAAGAGAAATAGAATGAAGGAAAAGAAGAAGGGGAATACTGTGCTCCAACATCTAAAGAAAACTCGAACACAAGTCAGTAAATGGGAATTACTGTGTTCCTCCCAATAACACAAAAGGGCATGGTAGAAGCTTTGTGAAAGATAATGGTACCAGCTGACGTAGATCCAACCGCAATCATAAGATATGTTCTGAAATAAAGTAAACAAGTGATAACCTTCTACAAAGAAGTGCGCCCTATGGAAGGAAGAAATCATAATCGGCCACTGTTCATCAAGGTCGAAGTTAGAGACAAACGGACCTCGTGTGTAATAGTGGATGATTGGTCATCTATTAGTGTTTACCAGCTGAAGATACTGCCTAGGCTAGACACCCAACTAGAGGAACTGATCCTCTCCGACATGACGATTAAGACTTATGATGATAGTAAGCAAGTAGTAGAAGACACCTTTACTGCCCTGGTCAAGGTGGGCACAATCGAAATGAGGTTGAATTCATAGTGCTGAACATCCCAACTATATTCACTTTGCTTTTGGGGAGATCGTGGTTTCATAAGCTCAGAGGGGTACCTTCAAAACTGCACCATGCAATCAAATTCCACCATGAAGGAAAGATTCTCACCATATGAGCTGGAGCGGATAATGTTTTGGACAACCTGGAAGTGCAGCCTTTTATAAGGTTTCTGGTTGCAGAAAACTTTGAGGAATGAGTAAATCTGTAGGAGCGAAGCTGCGTTTACCACTATGCCTATGATGTTCGGCGACCACGACATTGTTGGGCTTGCAGCCTGTAGAGAGTACGGAGTAGCCCGCGAGGGACTAAACCAGAAAATAAAGAAGTCGCCACATAGTGTGAACTGGGAAATATTTAAGGCCGCACTCACCCCTCGCAAGGGAAGACCTCAAACCGTTGGGTTCAGAATGGTCTATTACTTATGCCAGTATAATGGATGGGTTCACACAATGGTATAGCCAAGTCTTATGCAGTTTATGCAAGGTAATTCAAATAAACACAAATTTGCACACCCATAAATATTAATAGCCACAATAACATAGTTCCAAAAACATATTAAATTAAGAAATACGAGATGTGATAACGAAAATTATAATGAACAATCAAAAGCAGGAAAAACGTCAATAAATAAATAGCAAACAAAAAGGGGGGTTAATCACGCATATATGAGTATTTCCCGAGTGGCACGTGGAGTTGTATCCCAAGTACAAACCGCACTACCGTCCATTCGGATTCGGCTACGGAATTTACATCTGGGTTTCCATCCGATATACCACAAGGGATAATAACACACATAATCATCAATGCAATGTAAACGGACATAAAAAATAGACGCGAAATAATATAACGATGCATATACGACTAACCATCAACATGAACGAAAAATAAACAAAATAAAGGCAAGATAATAAAACAACAATAATAATGAATAAATAGATAAAAAAGAATAAATAACGAAATGCCAAAGAAAGGAAAAAAATGTGACCAGAAATTTGGCTATCTTTGATGTAGGACTTCACATACCCGGTTGGACGTATTTCACGTCCAGCCAGACATACAGCGTCCGAACTATAAAAATAAATATGGTAAGTGTGACATTAGGTCTTACCTTTTAAGTTGCTTTCTCGGAAGTGCGTTAGGCCATCGCCGGAAGTCTCGCTGGTTCGCTGTTTCTGGTTGCTGGTTCACTGTTTCTGCTTGCTGTTTTGTTGTTTTCTGGTTGTTGTTTTGCTATTTTTTTTGTTGCTGTTTTCTGGTTGCTGTTTTGCTATTTTCTGATAGCCAACGCCAAAATAAAAGGGTCCGACCCAGCAAGATTAAGTAAGGAGACTTGGTATTAAAACAGTCTAAACCAATAGCAATGGACCCGAGGGGAAAATTCAGGCCCAACCAGGAAAAGCCCTATCTAGTGAAAAAGATCATGAAAAATGGAGCGGTTTGGCTGTCAGACTTAGAAGGGAACGAGTTCAAAAAGCCCAGCAACATAGATAGGTTGAAGAAATACTTTGCATGAAAAAATGAGAAAGCTCAACAAATGATGGCCTAAGAAAAAGTTAGACCACATCCAGCTAAATCAGAAATGATTTAGGCAAAAGTTAGGGATAAATGAGTGAAAATAGTTAGTTGGAAAACCCGAAAGGGACAACTAACAACATATGTACCCTTTACACTAAAACAAGTAATGTAGTCACACATGTACTAAGAAATAATACTAATGTTTTATTGAAATAAAAGTTCAAATGTTCATGAAATGCAATATTCTTGCCAAAATAGAAAGTTCAAGCTAAATATGCATAGATCATCGTCTTTGTCACTTTAATGCATGAATTGAAGTAGAAAGACCGGTCGTGGATTCATGTCTATCAGATGCACTGGAAGACTCTGGAGTAATGATAGTCCAGATACGCCGATGAGCCCACTTTTCATGGAAACGATCTAAGAAGTGGCGAGACATAGAGCCACATTGGAAAGTATGCCTCTCAAAGCCAAGATATGAGGGACGCGCGTACTATCCACAAAGCCTATTTGGAAGGTAAAATAAGTTGGTATGGAGACCTGAAAGAGGGACACAATGACCGAGGAAGTCTGTAATGACATGGCTGAGACGCCACCAATGGCACATCCATACAATTTCTATATCAGATACTTGCTACAGCCACTCATTCCACGCATCATAAGAGAGGTTCCTCTTCACTATGGCACGTGCTAGATGATGTCGAGGACTATTGGAAGGAAAGATAAAGATTGGCGGGGGAGCAATAAGCTTCAAATTTTATTGCAACCATACCTACAAAAAAATGATGGTGTTAGCTCGTTGGGTTAAAACCTGAAATGACGGTTCATACAAAAATTAGAGTGGCCCACTAAGTTAAAAATCCGGAAGGACAACTTAGGTAAAATTTAAGCATACCTGCAACAATAAATAGCTCCCGAAAAATTAGATGGCAGGTTTCTGTTTGACCTCAAACAAGTAGTTAAGAGTCTCAGCTAAAATAAAATGAGATGGATCATAACCGCATCTAATACCCTGAAGGATGTGAAGCAGTCGATAGTCACCCCTCCCGCTATCATGACTATGGGTGTTCACGGGTTGGGTCAGACTGAGTTTTTTTTTAAATTTTGCTAAATCCTATTTGGTCGGGTCATGTGGGTTGACAAACCTGAACCTAAAATTTGAGAATGCAAACCCACGCGGGTTGGGTCGGGTCACTTAAAAAAAAAGAAATTTTTTATGTATTAATTATTTTGAGACATAAATAATAGCTATTTTAAGTTTTGAAACTTGTCATACATAAAAAAAGTTCAAGACAATAAAAGTAATAAACAACTAAAATAATAATAAAAACTTTAAAAATTAAAAAATAGAAAAATAATAAAAATCTATTGTTAGTGCATCGGGTCGGGTTTGATTGTCAAACCTCTAACCCGACCCATAAAAATCGGGTCAGATCGGGTTAACCCGAAAATGTAATTTTTTTTTAAACCCGAGCAGGTCATGTCGGGTCACAGGTTAACCTGAAAAACTGAACACCCATAATCATGACCCACCAAGAGATATCAGAATAGGATGATGTACATGATTACATTTCTCCAGCGGTGAGACCCAACCTCCATGTTAGAAGAAAGATCCATTAGTGCTTTCAATTCAGTAGACAAGGGACTTGGTACTACTTTCTCTATCTCATAGGGTATTGACTCTTGAAGAAAAGAATTGATAGATGGGTAGGAGGAAGAAATCAGAGGGCCAGAATGGCAGCAAGTTCCTCAGGCAAATGGTATAAGTCATGGTCGTGGAAGCAAAATACTTGATTTTTAGTATCCCAGAATGATGAAGCAACTTTCAGAAAAACATAGTCCACCTTGACACGATGGAGATAACGAAGAGCGGAAAGCTAGGCCAAGTTTGCAGGTGACAAATCAGATACCCCACGGATAAAGGACACAACAAGATCTTACAGGGTGTGAGCCATAGAAATAGCTGGAGGAATTGAGCAGTGACTGGATATAGAAAATGGCGGACATAGGTAATGCCAATGTCCAGCCGGACTTTGTCTAATGGTGGCTGGATATTCTGTAAGACCCTGGCCGAAAGAGGAGATGAAGAGAAGAAGTCTTGGAAGATATTTAGGAATGGAAAATAAGAGAAGAAAATCTTTTTAGGTGATGAAAACAATGTGGGAAAAAGGCCTATATATAGCATTGTTGAGAATTATACCGTATGAGAACTGGATTCATAACCTCATGAGGAACCCTAATGCCATAAGAGATCATGAGATGTCTGCCCGGATTTGTACACTATGGGCGGCCGAACATGCAGGAGACATGGTCAGATTTTCTTGATATGTCCAGCCTACAACTCGAATGATCTTTACATATGTCTAGCCGGACATGGACATATACGGCCGGATATATATCTTATGTAGAAGTGGGATGTAATTCAGACAAGGGCTTGTAGAGTATTTATGTATTATTTATGTAATGATTAAGTCTAAAAAAGGCATTGTAAAGAGTGGAAATTCTGAAAATGAAATAAAATGATGTTTTTCATTGAATACAAAAGTTCGTACAAAAAGCTCATTTACAATTCTTGTATTGAAACAAGAAAAAAAAAAGAATAAGAGCTATCATAATCCTTAGAAGACTCTCCCTCTTAAACCCCTTCACCAGCCTCGAACGCCATAGGATCTGGCTCAGGCTTCCTCTACGCAGGCTGGGAATGCAACCCCTTCTTGCGGACCTCCCAATGTCTGGAGCTCTCACACAATAAGTCATACAGATGCTGGAGATCACGCAATCAAAAACACAGAAGGAAAGTTAGGAAATCATACATACACGTATATGCTAACTGTTATCTACATGTACCTATTGAATGAAGCTTTGAGAGGTCAGTGTCGCCTTAGCTACCTGCGCCATACGGAAGCAATGATCCAAAAAGTCAACAAGCACATATAACACAGTTTGATCAGTAACAAGAACTTAATAAAAGAAAAGAGAACAAGCAATCAGAGAAACTCACATGTGTGTTGTCCGAATGGGTAATTTTCAACGCTTGCATCCTCTCTAGACATAGAGAACGAACCTCGTTCGCCCTAGCATCGCCATGAACCATCTAGGTCGGATCTGACTAAAAAGCTACAGTGACGGGAATGATACCGGGAAGAGCTGGCATTGAAGATGAAGAAGGGGTCTTCCTAGAGGAAGAAGCCTAGGCTTGAGATCGCCTTGAAATAGATGGTGTCGGATTCGCCAACATCTCAGCCTCTTCCTCCTCTTCCTCGACCTCAGAAGGTAGACGCGGGTGGCGTATCTCACGACCTCTCCTACTGACCTGCATCAATAGACATGTCAACTGAAAGAACACAAAGCTTAGAAAAGAAATAATTTAGTCAGAGTGATACATACCTGGGTTTCCAATTAAGGGTCAGACATCGACAAAGATCCGAGGAGAGAATAGCGGGCCTACTGCCAATACGGGCCTTCCACCAGGAAGTAATCAGCAGGCAAGCCATTTAGGGTGGCCATCAGATCCTCTCATTCGATTTGGAGACCAAAGAACATAGAAGGAGGCAGAGAGGCAAGAAATCTACGGGTTTATGGGCCCAAATAACAGAAATACACTCGATCACCTAGATATTAGAGTCGCTGGTCAGTACCCAGGAGAACATGCGCAATTCATTCTTCTGGAACAAAGAACGAGTAGACACCGACAGGTCATCGATGTAGAGTCCTCACCAGGCCTTGTCAATCTAAAAATGACAAAGAGAGTGTTAGTCGAAGATAGAAAATGAAGAATCAGAAGTAAAGGAAAAAACGGATCATGTTCCAAGAAAGCCCGTTTAGGCGATCTTTGTACGCACTCATATCATCGGATTCCAAAGATCTCACTGTGGACTCATCACAATGGAGTAAATTTTTGGTGCAACAGTGGTATGGATGACGTGGTACCACCAACCAATTATAAAATAACATATTTAATTTTCTTCATATTTTTTAGTTGTTTTTTGACTTTTTAGCACTCGTGGCAAATGATGATTGGCTTATTGCATGGATGACGTGGTACCACTGTTGTACCAAAGATTTTCTCATCACAATGGGATAAACAGGGAACACCACCTCCTCTCGGGGAATGGGAAAAGGCCGGGCCAGCACATCTAACTAATAAGCCCAAACGTATGACACAGAAAAAAACAAAGTAAGTCATCAATCACACGAAAATAAAGAATAAGCAAGATAAAGGGCACGTACCTCTACCAAGAACCCATAGTCGTGAAAGTAGGAGCTACCACTATAGTACATGTCTAACCCTCAATATATCGCTGCCAAAGAAAGAGAGCCTTAATCCCACTCCCGCACTCGGCACAGTGCCCAAATCATAGATTGGGAACAGAAGACACAGAACCACCGAGCTGGCAACGTCGGCGAAGAGGGTACAACAAAACATGTACAAAAGGATATATCACACCAATTAATCTATCCCCTTCTCGTTGGTAGGGTTCCTCCTCTCCTAGTGGGCTTACAGCTCCCCATATGCAATGACCTCTGAACGAACTCTGGGGTGACCCTCAATGGACAATGGATTTAACTAGCTCAATGGTAGAGATGTAAAGGCTGTAATCAAACTAAAATAAAAGACCTTCATAGGAATGCTGGTCATATAAGAAAATTCCCTCAGAGTGATGGTCATCTCCCCAACTGGAAAATGGAAGGTATGATTCAAATCCACCAAACTTTCCACCAGCACCTACAATCCTCTCTTGTTATGCTTTTTAGCCCGGGAAAAAATACAGCGGATGAGGGGCTCAAACCTGGTACAGTAATCTAGGGTTGTACAGTAAGCGAAAGTGCGTTATAACACTTTCTACCACTGGCAGGACTGCCACCAGCCTTCAAACTTGAAGCATCAAGCTACAAAAGATGAATCAGAATTAGTAGAGCCTTATGCAACAACAAAATAATAGCTACAATATATGGTGAAAAGGCTGGATATTTGAAGCAAATCATGCTATATGGCAGGACATTGGGGAAATCTGATCGGACATAGGAGTTATAAGGCCGAATATCAAGAAGTTTCGACTGGACATGGGCCCGGATATATGACAAAGGTCGACCGAATATGGTAAGGAGATCGGACATATAATGCAAGTCTGACAGGACATTTGTAAATCGCGGCCAGACTTCACAGAAAGTTTGGCCGGACATACATCAAAATTATAAATCAAGAAACGCGCAAATGAAAGAAGAGGAAGAATAGGCTTATCAGGTCAACATAAGAGCAAACATGTTCCCCCATAGCTAGCATAGTAGGGATGAGATCCATGTACTTGAGGCCAAAAGACTTATGGAGATCGGAGGCACGATCCAAAGTTGAAAAGAATGGGAAATGTCGGTCTTCAGGCATATGAGCATGTACTAGGAGTATTGGGA